>SJXQ01004706.1:212417-492707 GCA_006408695.1 Aepyceros melampus
AAAAAGATTCATTTGACAATTTCTGCAACAACAAACAAGTCCACAGGGATTTTTATAGGGGTTGCATTCAATCTTGAAATCAGTTTGGAAATAACTGCCATTTCACAATATTGACTGCTCTAATTGCTTCCAATCACAGAACATAGACTGCCTTTCCACTTATGTAAATCTTTAATGTCTCTGTAAGACTTTGTAGTACAGGTTTTACACTTTGTAAATTAATCTAACTACCTTATTCTTTTGGATGCTACTGTGAATGAAATTGCTTTCTTAATTTCCTTTTTGGATTGTTCATTTCATTGTATAGAAATAAAATTGATTTTTGTATGTTGATCTTGTATCCAGTGACCTTGCTAAACGTATGTATTAGTGCTAGGAACTTTTTTGTAGATTCCTGTAGATATTCTACATATATAATAGTCACTTGTGAATAAATATTGTTTCGCTCTTCTTTTCTATTCTAGATAGCTTCAATTCATTTTTCTTGCCTTATTGCACTGGCTAGAACCTCCAGTAGAATGCTAAATAGAAGTGGTAAGAATAAACACTCTTGTTTTATTCTTAATCTTAGAGAGAAAATATTGTTTCACCATTAAGTATGATTTAAACTATATCAAAGAGTATGTATTAGTGCTAGGAACTTTTTTGTAGATTCCTGTAGATATTCTACATATATAATAGTCACTTGTGAATAAATATTGTTTCGCTCTTCTTTTCTATTCTAGATAGCTTCAATTCATTTTTCTTGCCTTATTGCACTGGCTAGAACCTCCAGTAGAATGCTAAATAGAAGTGGTAAGAATAAACACTCTTGTTTTATTCTTAGAGAGAAAATATTGTTTCACCATTAAGTATGATTTAAACTATATCAAAGACTTAACATCAAGCAAAAAGGACTCAAGAACCAACTTGAAGAGGCTCCCACTAACCAAAGATGGGAAATATGAACATCAATAATAGTAGTAACTGCAATGGATTAAAACCTCTTCAGTTCAGTTCAGTCATTCAGTCATGTCCAGCTCTTTGCGACCTCATGAATCGCAGCATGCCAGGCCTCCCTGTCCATCACCAACTCCTGGAGTTCACTCAAACTCATGTGCATCGAGTCAGTGATGCCATCCAGCTATCTCATCCTCTGTCATCCCCTTATCCTCCTGCTCCTAATCCCTCCCAGCTTCAGGGTCTTTTCCAATGAGTCAACTCTTAACATGAGGTGGCCAAAGTATTGGAGTTTCAGCCTCAGCATCAGTCCTTCCAATGAACACCCAGGACTGGTCTCCTTTAGGATGTATTGGTTGGATCTACTGGCATTTTTAGGGACTCTCAAGAGTCTTCTCCAGCACCACAGTTCAAAAGCATCAATTCTTTAGCACTCAGCTTTCTTCNTGGACTGGAAGAAACACAAGCTGGAATCAAGATTGCCAGGAGAAATATCAATAATCTCAGCTATGCAGATGACACCACCCTTATGGCAGAAATTGAAGAGGAACTAAAAAGCCTCTTGATGAAAGTGAAAGGGGAGAGTGAAAAAGTTGGCTTAAAGGTCAACATTCAGAAAACAAAGATCATGGTGTCCGGTCCCATCACTTCATGGGAAATAGATGGGGAAACAGTGGAAACAGTGTCAGACTTCATTTTCTGGGGCTCCAAAATCACTGCAGATGGTGACTGCAGCCATGAAATTAAAAGACGCTTACTCCTTGGAAGAAAAGTTATGACCAACTGAGACAGCATATTCAAAAGCAGAGACATTACTTTGCCGACTAAGGTCTGTCTAGTCAAGGCTATGGTTTTTCCAGTAGTCATGTATGGATGTGAGAGTTGGACTGTGAAGAAGGCTGAGAGCCCAAGAATTGATGCTTTTGAACTGTGGTGTTGGAGAAGACTCTTGAGAGTCCCTTGGACTGCAAGGAGATCCAACCAGTCCATTCTAAAGGAGATCAGTCCTGGGTGTTCTTTGGAAGGAATGATGCTAAAGCTGAAGCTCCAGTACTTTGGCCACCTCTGCGAAGAGTTGACTCATTGGAAAAGACTCTGATGCTCGGAGGGATTGGGGGCAGGAGGAGAAGGGGACGACTGAGGATGAGATGGCTGGATGGCATCACTGACTCGATGGACATGAGTCTGAGTGAACTCCCAGAGTTGGTGATGGACAGGGAGGCCTGGCGTGCTGCGATTCATGGGGTCGCAAAGAGTCGGACACGACTGAGCGGCTGAACTGAACTGAACTGGTAGATGGTGAAAAACAGGAAAGCCTGGCATGCTGCAGTCCATCGGGTCGCAAAGAAACGTGACTGAGCAACTGAATAGCAACTTATAAACTAGAAATGTTTCAAAGAATTTTTCTGATCACAGTGTAGTAAAACTAGAAATTAACATTTAAAATAAACTATTTTAAAGATACAAAGAAGTATCTCTCTTTTGTGTAAGGGGGGAAAAGGAGAAACTAATAAAATATTAGCAAAAGAAAGTCAGGACAGATAAAGTGAAAATAATGATTGGTTAACACTTCTCTGAGTCTGCCCATTTTGCATTGTTTTGACTTTTGCAACACAGGAATCTTTTATATACTAAAGAAATCAACAAAGATGGGGTGGGACCCTAAAATGGAATAAAAACAAAAGAACCTAACTCTTTTTTCCAAGTGTAACATAAGCAGAGTGAATGGGAGTGGGGAGAGAAAAATTAATCTGAGTAAATTTAAACAGAGGATTTCAACTGTTTGACTTCAGACTAAAGACCAAAAGTGCTATAAACCAATTTTGAACTCTAGTTAGTAAGTTTGTTTTCTTCCATGGTATGGGTTAACTCTTACTTAACTACTTTATGGCTCAGAGGTTAAAGCATCTGCCTGCAATGCGGGAGACCTGTGTTCGATCCCTGGGTCGGGAAGATCCCCTGGAGAAGGAAATGGCAACCCACTCCAGTACTCTTGCCTGGAGAATCCCATGGACAGAGGAGCTTGGTGGGCTACAGTCCAAGGGGTCGCAAAGAGTCGGACACGACTGAGCGACTTCACTTTCACTTCTTTTCAACTACTTTATATGGATTTTGGGATTTGGAAAATAATGTATTTGGGAAATTTTCTCCTTTGTTGAAGAAAGTTCCATATATGGAAAGATTAAAGGCCAGAATGAACCTAAGGTATTGGATTGGAATTGGTGTCATTACAATTGGATGGTTTTACACATATATGCACTAGTGTATATGTGTAGAGATAGTTGAACATGTATGTATATGTGCATATTTGTGTATTTCTGAGTGTATACTCACACACACGTTTCTTATTCTTTCTATCAAAAGAGTGAACACCTAGAAGCAATGATACCAGTAGCAATGAATACATCTAAAATCCAGAAACCATTCTCTACTGAAAGAAGCCAGACTTCAAGAGAGAGCCTAGGACTAGTGGGAGGACAGTACAAGACAACCTTGGAAGAGTTCATTGTGCCAGAAAGTAAGGAAATGCTCAAAAGTGGATGGAATGAATGAATGACTGATATAATCAACGACATGTACAAATCTCAAAATCATAGTGAAGAGAATGATTCTTACACAGAAGAATACATGCTGTACATGTTCCATTTATATGAAATTCTAAAATAGGCAAAACTAATTTATGGTAGGAACAAAATCAGAACTGTGGCTGCTCATGAGGAAGATGGGGACAAGGACTGATTGGAAAGGAACATGAATTAATTTTCTTGGGGGTGATGACAGTGCTTTATATCTTGACATGAGTTTGAGTTATGTGGTGAACACATTTGTCAAAATGCATCAAAGGGTATACAATATTTGTACATCACACTGCATGTAAATTTTACCTAATAAAAGAGCTGTAAAAAATACAGATCTATAGACAATATCATGTCTGCCCAGTGTTTAAGGATGCCTACAGCTTACTATGAAATGCAGTTTAAAAATAAGATGAATTTCTGGAAGGTATACAAGTCACTATGGTAAAGCCTGGTAAAATGTTAAAGAATCTAGGTGATAAGCATGTGGATGTTCACAAAATATTCATTAATTTTCTCTATGTTTGAAATTTGCAAAATAACAAGTTGTAAAAAATATCATGGGGATTTGTCAAAAGGACATAGCAGCCAAGTGGAAGATACTCTCACTGGCCAAAGCTGTGACAATTTAACCATTGAAATAACTGGATTATAAACCATTGGACCAATATATAACCCACTGAATATAACTCAGTCAGTGTAACCCATTGAGTAAAATGGGAATACGTGAGTACACATGGGTATAAATAAATGAGTAAATAAATAAATGTAAGAAAGCAGAAGCTCTTCAATACAGTAGAAAGAACTAAGCAATAAATAAATTTAGAAAAAAAAAACACCATCTGGCAAGTATTATAATAATTCAAACAAGAATTATCAATGGATGCCAAAACAAGTGGGTAAAAGTTTAATGAAAAACAAGATATTTACATAGACCTAAACTATTTCCTCATAAATTGTTAATTAATTACAAATGGGGTGAAATAACTTTACACTGAGAAATGTAGCAGATATCATCTTAACCAACAATCAGTGTCAACAGCTCCAGGAATTGGGCAGCTGGTACCATGTACCTCTTAATAAGACACACTGAAATGACGCCACATGACTTCTGTGGTCTTCCTGCCTGAAATGCACGTCCTGAACCTAGTCATGAAGAAACGCCAGACAAACTCAAATGAAAGGACATTCTTCAAAATAACTGGCCTGTGCTCTTAAAAACAAGGCCAAGGTCATGAAAGACAAAGAAAGACCGAGGAACTAGTCCAGGTTTGTGGATATAAAAGAGTCATGGGGGGCTTCCCTGGTAGCCCAGTGGTCAAGAGTCTGCCTGCCAGTGCAGGAGACACAGGTTTGACCCCTGATCCGGGAAGATCCCACATGCTAGAGTATCTAAGCCTGCGCACCACCGCTGTTGAGCCTGTGCTCCAGAGCCCGAGAACCACAACTGCTGAGCCTGAACTGCAACTACTGAAGCCCATGCACTCTAGAGCTCAGGCTCCATAACGAGAAGCCCGCATACTGCAGTGACAAGTAGCCTCCACTGTCTGCAACTAAGAAGGCCCACGCTGCAAAAAAGACCTAGCCAGCCATAAATAAATAAGATGATTTTGAAAAGGGAGAGAGACTTGGGAACCAAATACGTGAGATGTTAGACTGGCTCTTACACCAGATGATGGTGAGTGTGATGATGATGGTGATGATGTTTTGCTACAAAGGGCTTTATCGGGATGTAATTGCTTACAGGAAAGAGCCTGTAGATTGGATAATGGCATTGTATCAGGCCTATTTTCCTGATTTTGATCATTGTACTGAGTTTTGCAAGAGAATGCCCTAATTCTTAGGAGCGCTTAGGAGTAATGGGGCATTGTGTCTGGAACTTACTTTCAAACCGCTCGGAAAAAATGCACAGGCACACATGCACAGAGAGAGTGACAAAGCAGAAATGATAGCCTGGTGACAACTGGGGAATCTAGGCGAAAGGCGTATGGCATTTCTTTGTACCATTGCTGCAACTTTTCTGAAGTGTTGGAATTATTTCGAAATGCAAAAGCCTTTAAAATATAAAAGAGAAAGAAAATGCTAGATAATGTAGGTTATTCTCTAAATCTAACTGGTCTCTCCTGGTCCAAAATGGCAAGATGCCACCGACTTGAAAACCTCTAAAGATTGAGAGCTGCTGTGTCCATGTGACACACCCTGAAGAGACACAGCAATCGAGGTATGAACCAGAAGCTAACCAGGCAGGATGACCTGTGGAGTAGATGGGCAAGGCTCTTGGGTTGAAGAGTGAGGTTGTTTCACACATTACTCTGGCCAATTCCAACAGATTGCTGCTGACAGAGCCCTGAGTTCTCTCAGAGAGAGTGCCAAGGAACAGGCCTGACAGCTGCCTCCCCCTCCCAGTGCTGGAACCACCATCAAAGACGCAATTAATCATCCAAGGGCAAGGCTCCTCTATCTCCTACAGCCTCGGATACAAATCAACCCCAAAGTGTTAATAGATCAACAGTTATCTCTAATACCAAATACAATTTGCATTTGAGATGACATCTGCAATATTTTAAAAGCCAAAGTCAAAACAACAAACTTGGCAGTTTTTCTGAGTAGCAATTAACACAGTGACTAATCCTATCAAGGAGACGGTAATTGGCATGGAGATAGCTTCTCACACCAGCAGCAGGTTGAAAACCTTAATCCTAACCTCTTTTTAACAGCACAGACTCTGGAGCATCTCTGCTCATCAAGGAAACTAATGCAATTATTAAGGACAAGGGTAATTACCCTACAGCTTTAAGAACAACAAAAAAAGAATTAAAATGTTCAAACAGCAGTCACACAGGAGAAGGATGGGAGGCTTGACTTGTGGTTGAAGGCTATTTTCTGTGTCATAGGCAGCCTAGAGTTAGGCTATGCCACCTCCAGACCCTGCCCAGGATAGAGCGTCAACCATAGCCGGTTCTGCCCAGCACTGGCCACTCCAGGACAGCCGCCTATAAAAGGTCCCAAGTGTTAATCTGGTCAAGTAGGAGGTCCCAAGGATGTGATGTTTGTAACAGCTAACAGAGCATCAAGCTGGTCTCTTCAATGTCTCTAGAACCCATTGTGCAATTCAAGTTACTCTCAAGAGTTAAGCCTTTTCCTGGATTCTGTCTAAAGTCTACCCATCCTTTAGGGCTCAGCTTAACTTTTAGGAAGTGCCTAACACAAGGCTTCTTGCCTAACACAAGGCTAGAAGACAGGCAAAGTTCTGGCAATAAGTTGACAGCTCTCAGAGGCTCAGAGACACCCAGTGCTCCATGGGGGTAAAGAGAGAGGGTTGGGAGGCTCTTTGCATGTATGTGGCTGACAGGGTAATTGTAGAACATTCTGTGGAGCCCACAATAAGGGTTTAACACAGGCATGATTGGTGAATCAAAAAATGAAAAAGTGAACAAACCAACTAGCATGAGTCCTGGTCCGTTTGCTTGGTAGGTGAGCAGGTAGATCTGGTAAGGTCACAGCTACAGACAAGGTGTCTGCACAAGCCAGCTGGCCTCCCCTGAGAGCACCGCTGGGCAGGAGCCCAGTGTACACCTGCCATGTTGCCCAGGTGCCTGGGGGTGTGCTGGTGGCCACAAGAGGACCAGGAGATGCAGAGAGAGGTTTCTAACTCTGAAAGGATATGTCACTCTTGTGTAAAATGGATGAGGTGGCATGTTATTGAGCATGCAAACTTCTTACCCTCAAGCTATGACCAGATCCTCATCATCACTCCAGTTTTGGCTAGCAGCAGAAGGAGGAAATAGCTAATTGAGGCAAGACCCAGACTCTGGGTGTGGGGGGACTTGGCACTGAGAAGCCCAGGAGAGGTGTCAGGGCTCCTGACACCAAAACGAATGGAGGAGCACTGCTATCAGGAGGGCTACAGAGATCAAGGCCGGGCTTCAGTCTTGGAGGTATTAGGAGCTCAGCATAAACTACAGTGTGGGGAGAAGCACAGAGCCAGCAATCTGGTCACGAGAAACAAGGATGACACACCTGGTGCAAGGTCACAGTTGGACAAGCCACCAGGTCTCATGACCCAGAATCCTGAGATCTGCATACTTAGGAATAAGGCTGATCCCAGATCTGCCCACTGGAGGTGGCAAAACTTGGTTCAAAGGCAAAATTTAAGTTGCCAGTGATTGTACAGATTAGAAAGAAAAAGGAAGTATTTTAAATGGTGTATACCTTTTTATTAGGATGAACTTAGTCTGTTTAAAAGAAGAAAACACACAATGACAGCTCTTCCTCCTGAATTTGTAGCACAATATGAAGAAAGAGCTATGCCCTTTTCTTCTTACATTCATTTTTGTGTAGACCTTTCTGTCTGCATCAGTGACCTGACACATACCATCCTCACAGGGTGTCATTGGTGTCATCTCATGGGATCTCCCAATGTAAAAGTGTTTTCTTTTCCAGTTAGGTTACAAGTCCCTAGAGGGTGGGAGGGTCTAATTCATCACCAAATCATATACAGAGCCTAGCAAAGTGCTAGGTACAAGTTGTTACTCTGTTAGTGATGATTGTTGATAATTATATAGCAATTATAAATGCAGGTAACTGAGCAAAAAAATTCCACTAGGAGGCTTGACTCACGGTGAGCATTCCTCATCTAATAAAGGATACATTTAATTGTTATGGAAGTGCCTTTTCCTCTCAGGGGGTTATGAAAGAGACATCGCAGTTTCCAATTCTGAGCAGCAGCCAAACATTTCTGAGTGAGAAGAGGGCATAGAAAGGAAGCAGACACACAGGTGTACAGCCCACGGAGACTGTCCTTATGGGAGAGATCATTTGGCTCAGAATTTAGAACCAAAAATCTTAAGAATAGCCACGTAAAGCCACATTACTCCACCACTTACTATCCATCAGACTGACCAAATTTAAGGGTCGACAAGAGCTAATGCTGGGGACTTTCCTGATGGTCCAGTGGTTAAGACTGTACTCCCAGGGCAGGGGGCACGGGTTCACTTCCTGGTCGTGGAAATAAGATCCCACATGCCATGCGGCCAAAGAGTTAAAACAACCAAACAAATAAGTAAATAAAATTGGGTCTTAAAAACTTTTTAATGTTTAAAAAAAAAGTTATGCTGGCAGAACCGTGAAGCAACAGGGAGTCCTACACTACAAATGGGAGTGGAAACTGATAAAACCACTTTCAGAAACTACTCGGCAATTCTGACAAACAGTAAACAATCTAAATGCTCACCCACATAGGCAGATATACTCTGATATATTCATATAGCGGAAAATAGAGTACAGTAGTTAAAATTAATAAACTGGAACTACAGGCATCTACATACATGAATCTCATGAAAATATGCTTTAAAACCACATTAATGACTTATTTCCCCCAAAAGAAGATTAGCAGAATATAAAAGTAACATGCAGAAATCAATTCCAGAAAGAAAAACCTCATTTACAATAGCAACAATAAGATAAAGTAAGTAGGAATAAACTTAGTAAGAGATGTACAAAACCACTATGAGGAAACTTTTTTAAACACAAAGTATTTTTGGACAAATGAGATGTAAGTAGATCTTCGGTGGGAAAGTCAATATTGTTAGGATATCACTTCTCCCTAAGCTAATTTATAACTTCAATGCAATTTTGTGGGGCTGACAAATTGATACTAAAGTTCAGATGGAAAAATAAACTTTCAAGAATAGCCAGAAAAACACTGAGAAAGAAAAGCCTCAATGGGGAAGTAAGGTAGAGGTTTTTATTCCTCAGTGTTTTTCCAGCTATTGTTGAAAGTTTAATTAAAACAGTGGTATGGGTATATCAATAGATAGAGAAATAAAAGAAATTCAAATATAGATGCAGCCACACTTGGAAATTCTGTATATAATAAAGGTGGTCTCTGAAATCACTGAGGCAAAAAGGGACTTTCTGACAAGTGTTGCAGCTAACAATGTCAACACACCAAATACAAGAATAATTTCCAAAAGGATCAAAGATATAAATAGAAAAACTAAAACCATACCAGTACTAAAAGGAAATGTAGGTGAATTCCTTTACAATCTGAGTGTAGGTAAAGATTTTATTACTATGATTCAAAAATACATATGCTATAAAAGAAAAGATTGATAAATATAACTACATAAAATAAAAACATTTTGCACCTGAGACACATTTCAGATTCAAAAATACAAATATATTGAAAAGAAAAGGATGGGTAAAATATATCATGCAAATAGCAACCACAAGAAAGTGGAGCTGGAAATCTACACTAATCTCAGACAAAGTAGACTCTAAATGAAGACTGTCACTAAAGATAAAGAGGGACATTTCATAATGAAAAAAGTGCCAATGCATCAGGAAACATATCAATTATAAACACATATGCACCTAATAACAGGGCATCAAAATACATGAAGAAAAAAAACTGACAGAAATAAAGGTAGAAATAGACAGTTCTACAATAGTATTTGGAGGCTTCAATATCCTACTTCCAGTAATGGATAGAACAACTAGATAGAATATCAACAAGGAAAGGGAAGATCTGGGTAATGCCATAAACTAACTAAGCTAACAGACATCTTTAAAACACTCCACTCAACAACAGAATATACATTCTTCTGAACAGCACATGGAACATTCTCTAGGATAGACCATATGCTAGACCCTAAAACAAGCCTCAAAATTATAAAAGAATATAAATCATACAAAGTATGTTTTTCAACCACAATGAAATGAATGTAGAAATAAAGAGCACAAAATGGGGGAAATTCTCAAATATGTGTAAATTATAAAAGACACTCCTGAATAAGCAATGAGTTAAAGGAAATCAGATGATATGTTGAGATGAAAGAAAAAGAAAGCAGTGGACATTAAAACTTATGGGAAGCAGCAAAAGCAGTGCTTAGAGGGAAATATATAAAAGAAAAAAATCTCAAATCAATAACCTAATCTTCTACCTTAAGACAGGAAAAAGAAGAACAAAGTAACCCTAAAGCATGAAGAAGGAAAGATACAGCAAACATGTAAGGGAAAGTCAATGAAATACAGAACAGAATAAAAACACTTATGAAAAAATCTGGTTCTTTGAAAAGATCAACAAAATTCATAAGTCTTTAGCTACAATGACCAACAGAGAAAAGAGAGGAGATTCAAATTACTAGAGTGAGAAATGAACAAGGGGACATTACAGTAAGTCCCTGACATATGGACCTTCAAGTTGCAAACTTTCTAAGATGCAAACGTGAATTTGCACATCCAAGCACATGTTAGTTCACATGTCTGGTGAAAATTGTCGAGCATATGCATACTCCACAAGTTCGTATGTTTCTGTATACGTTATTGTACGTGTAGAGCACAGTATTACAGGATCTTGCCTTTCAAGCCCAGGATGTCCAGAAGCACGTGTAAAAGTAGCAGTGACATAGCTGGTACTGCTAAGAAGCATCAAGTGATAACAATGGAGACAAAAGAGAAAATAATTGAGAGAGTGGAGCAACAAGAAGTAACTAAAGAACTGAAGAGATTCATGAAGCAGGAAATGACAGGGAGATCTCCTTTCTTTTAGGAAGCACTGTGAGTTGTTGGAGGCACGGGACTTGAATGTAGAATGGAACACGAAAGTTGTGGCAGCTATTCAGAATGCAATCTGTCATCTGTGATGGGAAGAAAAGAGCTACTACCCAGACATCACTGGATCATTTTTTCAAGAGAGTAGATAGAACTGAATCCAGCAAGGAACCAGAACCTATGCCATCAACAGCAGGCTCATGCCTGATGTCAAACTGCAGCTTCCCCTCAAACTCCTATTGCTGATGATCCTTCAGCTCCACCATTTCCCACCTCCTCTCTCTCCTCCAGTCAGTAACTCTTCTTGCCTCTTCACTTGATATCAGCCCCTGTGTGCCAGCTGTTGTGCGGTACTACTGTGCTTTTCAAGGTATTATACTGTAAGATTAAACATGTTTTCTTTATTTTTGTGTTCATTTTTTATGTATTATCTGTGTGAAAAGTATTATAAACCTATTACAGTATAGAACTATAGAGCTGATTGTGTTAGTTGGGCAACCTAGGCTAGCTTTGTTGGAGTTAGAAACAAGTGGGACTTCTGAACATGCTCTTGGAACACAACTTGTTTGTATGTAGGGAACTTACTGTACTATGACTCTACAAAAATAAAAAAATATATATTATAAAGGAATATTATGAGCACCAACAAATATTATGTACACCAACAAATTAGATAACTTAGAGGAAATGGATGGACAAATTTCCAGAAATACACAAACTACTGAAACTGTCTCAGGAAGAAATAAACAATCTGAATATACCTGCAACAAGTAAAGAGATTAAATTAGCAATGAAAAAAAAAATGCCCACAAAGGAAATCCCACATCCAGATGACTTCACCACTGCTGCTGCTGCTGCTAAGTCACATCAGTCATGTCCGACTCTGTGCAACCCCATAGACGGCAGCCCACCAGGCTCCCCCATCCCTGGGATTCTCCAGGTAAGAACACTGGAGTGGGTTGCCATTTCCTTCTCCAATGCATGAAAGTGAAAAGTGAAAGTGAAGTCGTTCAGTCATGTCCAACTCTTCGCGACCCCATGGACTGCAGCCCACCAGGTTCTTCCATCCATGGGAGTTTCCAGGCAAGAGTACTGGAGTGGGTCGCCAGTGCCTTCTCCAGCTTCACCACTGAATTCTACCAAACATTTATAGAGTAATAATCCTTTATAATTCTTTACAAACTCTTCCAAAAATTATAAAAGGAGAGAACACTTCCCAACTCACTTTATGATATTATTACTCTGTTAAGAAAACCAGACAAAGATATCAAAAGACAAGACAACTACTCATCAAGACCTCTTGTGGATATGCTCACATGAATCCTCAACAAAGTACTGGCAAACTGAAACCAGCAACATATAGAAAGAACTAAATACTATGACCAAAGTGAGATTCATACCAGGAAGTCAAGGTTAGTTCAGCATCTAAGTAATACATCAACTAAATAATACATTATATAAATAGGCTACAAAATCACAGGGTCATCTCAACAGATACAGAAAAAGCATTTGACAAAATCCAAGATGATTAAAAAGACATCCAACAAACTAGAAAGGAATTTAACCTCAATAAAAGGCATCTACAAAAATATCTACAGTTAGTATCATACTTAATGATGAAAGCTGGATACATTCCCTCCAGGATCAAAATGAGGATATCTACTCTCATCACTTCTATTCAACATTGTACTGGATGTTCTAGCCAGAGTGACTTGGCAAGGAAAAGAAAAACAGACATCTGGATTGGAAAGGAAGAAATAAAACTATTTGCAGATTAGATAATCTTATAGACAGAATATCTTAAGAAATCCACTTAAAAATATTAGAACTAATTAACAAGTTCAACAAAGTTGCAGGATTCAAAGTCAATATACAAAAATCAATTGTATTTGTATACAATTGCAATGAACAATATTAAAATAAAAATTAAGGAGACTCCATTCATGATAGCATCAAGAGGAATACAATACTTAGGAATAATTTTCAACCAGAAATACAAAACTACACTGTAAAACCTAGACAACATTTCTGAAAGAAATGAAAGACCTAAATAAGTGAAACAACATTAATATTCATGAATCAGATGACTTTACATTAAGATAGCAATACTCTCTAAATTATTGTACAAATTCCCATCAGAATTCTATCTGACTTCTTCATTGATGTCAACAACCTGATATAAAATTCATATGGAATTGCAAGGGATATGAAGTGAAGTGAAGTGAAGTCGCTCAGTCGTGTCCGACTCTTTGCGACCCCATGGGCTGTAGCCGACCAGCCTCCTCTGTCCATGGGATTTTCCAGGCAATAGTCCTGGAGTGGATTGCCATTTCCTTCTCCAGGGGATCTTCCCAACCCAGAGATCGAACCCAGGTCTCCCACATTGTAGACAGACGCTTTACCATCTGAGCCACCAGGGAAGTAGAATATCCAAAACAATCCTTAAAAAAGAACCAAGTAGGAGACACATCCCAAATTCAAAATTTATTACAAAGCAATGATAATCAAGACAGTGTGGTACTAATGCAAGGACAGACATGTAGATCAAGAGAATAGAATTGACAGTCCAGAGATAAGCACACACTTCTGTTCCCAACTGATTTTCAAAAAGGCAGCCAAAACACTTCAATCAGGAAAGAATAATCTCTTCATGAAATGGTACTGGGACATCTGGATAGCTGCAACCAGAAGAATGAAACTGGACCCTTAGCTCAGATCACATACAAAAATTAACTCCAAAACCAAGTAGATCTTCATTACCTTGAATTCAACAAAGCACTCTTAGATGTGACACCAAAAACATGAGCAACAAAAGAAAAATTAGTAAACCAGACTTCATCAATATTTGAAACTTTCATGCTTCAAAGTGAAGCACACACAAAAAATGAAAAGACAACCCATGGAATGGGAGAAAGTTTTTGCAAACCATCTGCCTGATAAGGGAGGGACTTATATCTAGAATATATAAAGAACTCTTACAACTTAATAAACAGACAAGGAGCTTAATTTTAAAATAGGCAAAGGATCTGCATAGACTTTTCTCCAAGGAAACTATGCAAATGGAGGTTATACAAATACATACAACATTGGAAAAGCCCTCATGCTGGGAGAGATCGAGGGCAGAAGGAGAAGAGGGCATCAGAAGGTGAGATGGCTAGACGGCATCACTGATGCAATGAACATGAACTTGGGCAAACTCTGGAGATGGTGAGGGACAGGGAGGCCTGGGGTGCTCGGGTCGCAAAGAATCAGACACAACTGGGCAATTGAACAACAACAACCAAGAAAACTACGCAAATGGAAGTTATACAAATATATACAACATCAGTCATCAAGAATACACACATCAAAACCATGAGATATCGCTTCCCATCCACTATGATGTCTAGAACGAAAAAGGCAGATATTAGCAAGTGTTGACGGAGAAATTCGAACTCTCATGCGTGGCTGGTGGGAATATAAAATGGTGCTGCCACTTTGGAAAACTCTGTGTCTCTCAGTTTCTTAAACAATGAAACACAAGAGTTATCATATGACACAGCAATTTCACTACTAGGTATACACCCAAGTGAAATGAAAAATATGTCTACACACACAAAAAATTTTTTATAGCATAGCTATTCATAAAAGCCATAAGGTAGAAATCTCACAAAGTCCATCAATAGAGGACTGGACAAACAAAATGCGTGGAGGAGTGCTCTCCCCATAAAAAGAATGAAGTGCTGACACCTGCTACAACCTGAATGAGCAGTGAGAACATTATGCTAAGAGAAAGGCCACACATCATCCAATTGCATTCAAGTAAAAGTCCAAAAGAGGGAAAGAGGAGACTGCAAGTGATTTCATGGTCACATAAGACAGGGGTAGGGAGAGGTGTAGGGAGATAGTGGGCTGACAGCTAAATGACATGTGGTTTCTTTTTAAGGCGACGAATATGTTTAAAATTCATATCTGTGAATACACTAAAAGCCATTGAATTGTACACTTTAAATGGGTGGTTTGTATGGTATGTGAGCCGTATCACAATAAAACTGCTGTTAAACACATTAAATTTTTAAGTTTGATGAGAAACAAGATATTCATACAGTCCCCAAGTTTTATCTCATGAGATACTAACTACAAAAAGGAAATAACAACTTCACTGTGGAGAAAACTAGCAGACATCATCTTAATCAAGAGATTAGATAATGTTGCCAGCAGTGAGACACACAGACATCACGCTCTAGAAGATGGACTGAGAAGGACGCAACATTACCGGCTGTGGCATTTTGAACAAAACCATGTAACTTCATCCAACCATGAGCAAACATCAGACAAAGCAGAACAGAAAGGGCACATACAAGCTACCCTGTCAAAATCAAGAACCAAAGAAAAGACTGAGGAACGGTTCCAGATGAAGAGGCTAAATGCCACTCATGACAATTAAATGCAACCCATGATCCTGGATGGTTGGATGGCATCACTGACTTGATGGACATGAGTTTGAGCAGACTCACAGAGTTGGTGATGGACAGGAGCCCTGGCGTGCTGCAGTCCATGCGGTCGCAAAGAGATGGACATGACTGAGCAACTGAACTGAACATGATCCTAGATTGGATTCTGGACCAAAAAAAAAAAAAAAAAAACCACTGTGGGAGTACCCTGGTTGCCCAGTGGTTAGGACTCTAGGTTTCCACTGCAGGGGTTTGAGCTCTGGTGGGGTAACTAAGGTCCTCCAAGCCATAGAGCGCAGCCCAAAAAATTGTTTTCCTTTTGCTATAAAGAGAATTTGTGGCACAATTATTGAAATTTCTGTAAGGTCTTAGGGTTCAATAATAGTGTTATATCAATGCTGTTTTCCTGATTTGGGTACTTGTACTGTGCGCACATGCTCAGTCACTTCAGTCATATCTGACTCGGCAACCCTATGGACTCTTTGTGACCTAAGGACTGTAGCCCACCAGGCTCCTCAGCCCATGAGATTCTTCAGGACTGAGATTCTCCAAAATATTGGAGTGGGTTGCTATGCCCTGTGCCAGGGGATCTTCCCGACCCAGGGATTGAATCTGGGAAGCCCACTTGTACTGCACTTGTGTAAAAGTATAGCCTTGGTCTTAGGAAACCTGCACTGAAGTGTTTATAGGTAAGGGAGCATCTTGTCTACAACTTATGTCAAACGTTTCAAAAGAAAATGAAAATATTACACATGTACACCACTTCATGGACTTCCTTGGTGGCTCAGATGGTAAAGAATCCTCCTGCAATCAGGAGCACAGAAGACATGGGTTCAATCCCTGGGTTGGGAAGATTCCCCAGAAGAGGGCATGTCAACCCACTCCAGTGTTCTTACCTGGAGAATGCCATGGACAGAGGAGCTTGGCAGGCTACAGTCCATGGGGTCACAGAGAGTCAGACACGACTGAGTGACTAAGCACAGCACAGCACACACATTTCACGTATGTGTGTGAGTATGTATATCACACACACACACTGTGCATGAATGCAAACACAGAAATGATTAAGCCTATACAGTAAAATGGTAACAACTGAAATCTGGTGAATATCTGCACTATAAGTACAAGTGATATTTGTACTAATTTGCAAATTTTCAATATTTTGAAATTGTTTTAAACGAAAAATTTAATTTAAAAAGTGTCTGTAATACATACAGTGATTTGCATAGAGTTTAAAAACACATGAAAGGAAATTATTCACTGTTTAAGGATACATATACGTGTAGCAAGAGTACAGAAACATTCATGATACCAGTTATCATGAGGGTGGAGCAGAGTATACAACTGTTGTTCAGTCACTAAGTCATGTCCAACTCTTTGCGACACCATGGGCTGCAGCACACCAGGTTTCCCTGTCCTTCACCATCTCCTGGAGCTTGCTCAAATTCATTTTCATTGAGTTGGTGATGCCATCCACCCATCTTGTCCTCTGTGGCCCCCTTCTCCTCTTGCCCTCAGTCTTTCCCAGCATCAAGGTCTTCGTCATCTCATGCAAAGAGCTGACTCGTTGGAAAACAGTGTATGATAGCGTGCTTTATTTCTCAAGCTAATGATGAAATAGGACTATGCATTTCATTATTATTTATGTTTTTATATATATAATATTGAAAAATAATTTTTAAGTAATAAAAATCTTCCTCTCCTTCCTCCACCACCCCATCCCTTCTTTCACCCACTATCCTTCCCTCCTCCAATAATGCAGGATTTTACAGAGCAGGAAATTCCCTCCAGCCCTCAGACATATTTCAACAGCACTGAGAAATTCTCAGTGCAACAGAAGATGGATTCCCTAGAGAAGAAGACTAAGGAGGGAGAGCCCTGCAACACACTGTTCTCCTTGTGGAAAGGAAGATGTCTCGCAGACGGTGGCTGAATGCTTCTGGAAAGGCCCAAAGAGGGAGAAGATTGCATAGGACTGGGGTGTCTAGGATTGCAGAGGCAGGTGGTTTCCCAATCTCGGGAGGAACCTGTGCGGGAGGCCCAGGTCTGGGGAGTGGTGTGGGGTTCCCACTGCCACCCAGGAAGCAGGAATTCCCAGCAATACTAAGCCAGCAGGGCACACTCCTCCCTGGATAGGAGCCACCACCATCACCAGCGTGTAATAAAGGAAGGGCATCTGCATGAATGACAACTGGGCCTCTGGACCTGGAAGATCTCGCTGGCCCCGGTGGCCTCCCTGACAGTCAGGCTGCAGGAGGCCTGTCCAGGCAAGAGACAAGACCCTTCTCTCAGGTGTTCAAAGCCGCCATGTCCAAGGGGGTTAGCGCCTGACTCTGCCAACGAACCCCTCATTCATATCCTGCAGCCTCGCTTCCCATGAGAGTAAGGGGCAGGGCCAGGGGAGCAAACTATCAGGACAAGCTCCTCCTGGGGTCCCCAAATGCAGGGTCAGCCCCTGAGAGTCCTAACCCCACCAACAGTGGTGAGCAGGGGCCCCAGGGAAGTCCACATGGGGGGAGGTCTACACATTCCAACAATTCTACTTTTCATGGTAGAGAAGAGCAAGGACAGGGGCTGGGTTCTTGGGCTTGTGGCACCCCCATACCCTACAAGTCACTCAGTAGTGAGGTCCTTCCACTCCTTTGACCATCTGATGCAAAGAGCCAACTCATTGGAAAAGACCCTGACGCTGGGAAAGATTGAGGACAAGAGGAGAAGGGGGTGGCAGAGGATGAGATGGTTGGATGGCATCACCGATTCAATGAATATGAGTTTGAGCAAACTCCAGGAGATGGCGAAGCACAAGGAAGCCTGGTGTGCTGCAGTTCATGGAGTTGCAGAGTTGGCCACAACTGGCGACTGAACAAGTGAGGCCCTCCATGGGGAGCCTGAAAAATGGATGTGGCTTGGATGTCAAGAACTCTCTGCAAACTTCTGGCTAAGTGGATTGCAGTGAGATTTCTAACCTCTGGAATCTGTCTTCTCATGTAAGAAAAGGAAGCCAAAAATAACCCGGGGTTGGGAGGATTCAATAAGATAACCAGGCCATCAGCAGGACCCTTGGGAGGGACAACACTGCAGGTGTCCCTTGCCCCTTCGTGTACTTTATCCCTCTCTCTCCCTCTCTCCCAGAAACACACCATGCTCTGGTTCCTAGAAAGACCAGTCATCTTGGCCTCTGAGAGCTGGAAGCTCATGGCTCCTTGGGAAAGGATGTTAAATCTTGACATGAGAAATGCCCACGTATGACAAAACAGACATCCCAGAATAGCCCAGCCTGGGCTTCTAGAAGAGCCTCTCCATCTTTGGGAACTCCAAAAATTCCTTCCTGTGTTCAAAGGCTAACCAGAGAGTAGCTCCTCTCCTTGCCCCGGTCGAGCCTAGGCAGAGAGTCCAGACTCCATGTCCCGTCTCTGACCAGGAGCTATGTCAAGTCTCCCAGCCCCTGGTGACCCTTCCCACTTCCCACTCAGCAAGTGTCCAGTGGTCTGCTTCAGAGTTCTCAGACAGTTTCACAGCTTAATCTTCCCATGAAATTTACACTTCTGGAATTCAAGAACCACATACATACTCTATTTTTCTTGTATTCTCCAAGGTTCCTGGCACAATGCCAGACCACCAGTATGTGAATAATAGGTACTTGTGGACTCGAAGGTAATAAAATACGTGCTCATTTAAATTTTTTAATTATAAAAAATGACTAAAATTAGATAATGAAAGTTCTGCCTCATGTACCAGATTTGAACTTTTTCTAGAAACACTTTTTTATGGACTTCACAGGGAACCAAGCAATTATGCCTTTTCATTACAATTTAGGACCGAAACTGGAATATTAAAATTGCCATTCAGTGGGATGTGCATGAAATGCTAAAAATCTCTGGTGAATAATTCCTGGTTATAACGACATGCTATATACTTAAATCTTACTCCTAGACACAGAAAAAGATAGTTAAATCAACTTTGTCCATTTAAATATCATTTTAAGATATCTAGAACCCATCTCTTTATTGCTCCACAACCCTTAGCAATTTCTTTTGCCCTCATTTATTTCTGGTTCCCAAGGGAATCCTGTCTGATTTATTGGAAATTAGCTCCTACAGCTAGTAAATGCTTTAAACCTGTTTTCGTATAAAAATTACTCTCAAATATGCTAATGCCCTGACACCTGGTCTGAGAGATCTCCTCTAGCAACGCTGAACACCCCATACACCCTACCCTGGGCAAGGCAGGTGCCCTCACCAGCCGGTTGCTCCAGAGAGCAGGCAGACAGGTCTCTAAGGAAACTTATGTTTTCTTCACATCACATACATCACAGGCACATACACACTTACTCAGAGCCCCTCTACCTTCCACTTGTACAAGGATGGGCTGTCTGTCAGTGTGTGAGCAAGCCACCTTCCACGTGGGACCAGAGTTGTCCCTAAAATAGTCACAGTGTGTGGACGAGTGACTGAATGCAATGGGAGCACTCCCCGTGGATGCTGCATGTTTTAATCCACCTGTGTCAGTCAGGGAAGACTGGACCCCACTGCAGGAACAACACAGGCTTATTTCCCGCTCACACCACACAGCCGCAATGGCCCCCCTGGGGCTCTGTCACACTCTGCCCTCACTCAGGGAACCAAGTGAGGCAAGCCTGTCTCCATGTATGCTCTCAAAATCACCCCAGCAAAAATGAAAGTGGTAAGGGGCTTCCCAGGTGGGCCAGTGGCTAAGATTCCATGCTCCCCATTCAGGGAGCATGGGCTTGATCCCTAGTGGGATGACTAGATTATGCATGCTGCAACTTAGACCTGTGTGGTCAGTCGCTCAGTCGTGTCTGACTCTTTGCAACCCTATGAACTGTAGCCCACCAGGCTCCTCTGTCCATGGGATTTCCCAGGCAAGAATACTGGAACAGTTGCTATTTCCTTCTCGAGAGGATCCTCCCAGCTGGTTCTTCACTGCCAGCACCACCCTGGAAGCCCCACTAAGACCTGGTGCAGCCAAATAAAATTTTTTAGAAGTATTAAAAAAGAAAATGTAGTCAATGACTCTGGGCTGCTTAAAAGGTGTGCCTTGAAGAGACACATGTCATACCACTCACATGTTACCAACCAAAGCAACTGACATGATCAAGCCAAACATCAAAAGCCCCAAGGAAAAGGAAGCCCCTCTATATATGCCCAAAAGGTGACCAGTGCTCACCAGGCTCAAACTCCCCGACCCTTCTTGCGAGCGCGCTAGACAACAGCAATCCCTCCACCGTTTCTGCCTGTCTGCCTGTTTGTTTGTTTTTTTTTTTATGTTTTCACCACAAAACCAAGAATCTTCAGCCTGGCCAGCGGGCATACTCCCACTCTGAAAAGTCTGACAGTTTGCCACATTTTAGCCCTTGAAATCCCTAATGTACTCTTCCTAGGAATCAATTTTAAAAACAAATGGTTGTTATCTAGATAACTACTAGGAATAGAAAGAGAGCTCTTCAAATTGACAAAGAAGGAGGATGGAGGGAGGGAAGGAGGCCTTGGAGGCATAAGTGGAAAATAAAAAATCACAGGATTCTAAGACTCTTAGCAGAGGAGAAGAGCCACGTCCTTCTCATTGCCCGGAGACACTGCGCAAGAGCTCGGGAAGGTGGGGGTTGGGCTGGGGACCGCACGCTCCTCCCGGGGCTCCAGGCAGATGAAATATAGTGAGTCCTCTTCCTTGCCCTCTCCCTTTCAGCTTTCCACAAATAAAGAGCTATTTTCAGAAGAAACCCTCCTGTAAAACAGCAGGATATAATGCTCACCGCGATAACAAATGTATGTAAAATATCATCTGTAGAAATCATTTTTAAGTTGAGATACCGTTCAAAAGCAAAGTGATCTATATGCTGAAAGACAGTGCTCATACATCTTGCAGAGAAATGATGGGGCCTTATTCAATGATTTAAAGAAAGCACCATAAAAAAAATAATTCCACATATAAATATTTAAATATAGTTTATTATATTCAATACCTGTCCAAATATATCCTCCATGTAGATCTTTTCCAAATGCACTCAAAGCTGGCAAACTCTAGGAAACTAGTGAGAATCCAAAAAACATCAGCTATAAAACTATGCCATGCTTTTGGAAGATAGGGCTGTTTCTTAAAAACCAAATTGCCAAAAAGCTAGCTGTATTTTGACCAGATTTTAAGAGAGAAGGGGATTACAGAGGGAAGGAACTGGATAAAGGTATTTTTATTCATTTTTATGGCATGCTTCTGCTTCCCTGATGGTTTAGTCAGTAAAGAATCCACCTGCAATGTAGCAGACCCAGGTTCGATCCCTGGGTCAGGAAGATCCCCTGGAGGAGGGCATGACAATCTACTTCAGTATTCTTGCCTGGACGGAGGAGCCTGGCAGGGTATAGTCCACTGGGTCGCAGAGCCCGACATGACTTAGCTAGACCACTGCCAACCACCACATAGCATGCTTCTAAAGACCGCATTTCTTGAGTTGAAATACTTAATATTATTAGGTACAATCCTGTATTTTAAAAAAGATCTTTTAAATTGAAGCCGCCTGAATTCACATGTATATGCATATAATGCTTCCATTCATATATATCTATCTCCGAATCAATGCAATATGGTGCAAAGGGTATAAGAGATTTTGGATACAGCATAGGTTACCACTTGTTCCGCTGCTGTCTTCAAGGGCCCTGTCATTTCAGCATCAGAGATTGTAGAAATCACTAATGGAAATCTGACAGCTGGTGACAACTTCAGACTGAAAGCCTCTTCTGTAAAATCTACCCCAAAAACAGAAAAGAAAGAAAGAGCACACAGAGAAAATAATTTTCCAAATCTCTTTTCCCACTCGCACAGTTATAGAAATTTGAGCATCTACTATGCCTGCACTCTGAAGAGTGGTCCAGCATTTACTTGGGCTTTCTGCTCAGGGGCCCAAGCTCCTGCACCATGCTCCCTATGTTCAGAGCCTGTGTCCTTTACCTGCCTGTTCATGTCCCATCTCCAGCAGCTGAACTTCAGGCGAACTTACCTACTATTACCAGAAACATTGACAGTTTTTGAGAAACAGATGTAACTGGGCTTCTACTTAAGTACCATAAATTTCAAAAGGCACTTGACTTTTGCTGCAGATGTGTGAATTTGTGGCCGTGAAAAGGAAAAAAAATGAAAGAGGAATGAGTTTTTCCTTCCCTTTCCTAAGAAGGAAGAAGATGAAGAGAACAATGAGCAGGCCTGGACATCCCTAATTTTTACTTCAAGTGTTCCTAGTCCATAATCTATAACTAAATTTTTCTGCCCCCTAACTCTGCAGGAGCTACATTTCGCACCTATTATCCTTTGACTCTATGCTAAATACATCGTTTCTGATGTTTACCCTTATAACACTCTTCTCCTTGCAGTTACATATCAGAAAGAAGGCCGCAGAGCCACCAAACTGCCAGACTCAATCACCAGGTTATACTGGTGCCAGCCTTTGACTGCTTTTGAAACAATGCAAGAGGAAGAAGACAAGATCCTAACACCTTTGTTCCTCATCACCCACCCCTGACTGTGAGCCCTCATGTTGTATAAGCCCCTAGAATCTTCATGGTGGTGGGAGCACAGTTTTTGAGACATAAGCCTATTGTGTTACCTCTCCACTGGCTGAGAATTAAAAGCTACCTTTCTATTTCCTCCAAACTCTGTCTCCGTATTTTTTATTCAGCTTCAGTGGACAGAGAAAGCCAAGATTTGGGCTAGCAAAAACTTGAAAAATGACACGCTCTCTCGAAAGCAAACGACTATTTTGAAAGGACCAGCAGAAAGAAGATGCTGAAGTGCTCAAAGAGTTTTGGCACTGGTAGGGATCTGTCATGCAGTGTGGAGTCCCACCCCAGAGCCACCAGGGACCTGACCTCTCTGCAGGATGAAATTGAGAGACTGGGCTCTTAGCATCTGATTTAGGATCTCAGTGCACTGCTCACCCAACACTTATCATCCTCAAGTCTCAGTTCCTTCTCCCCCTGGGGATTCTGTATTCAAGATATTCACTCCCGGTTCAGATCCTTAACCAGCAAAAATGCAAGGTATAACTACACGAACCCTCACTTCTCAGTCCATAGAACGGGAGTCATGTGCCTGACCTGGAAGAGCTGTGAAGAAGACATGATACCAGGGAGCTCCCCGCTCCACACCTGGCCAGTAGCAGGCACTCAGGACCTGGTCTTTCCCAGAGTCGCCATGGCTCTGGCATGGGGAATTCGATTCAGCGGTTACCAATGGCCACAAGCACAGATGGTCCACTGGTGTTACTTCTGGCCCCAGGTTCCAGTTCTAATTCAAGAATTCCTGAATATGAAAGCCCTGGTGGCCCTTTCTACAATGACTGTATTTCCCCGGCCGGGCTCTCTGGCTTCAGCCCCTTCCCTCTTTGGGATTTGCCCATAAAGGACTGGCGTATTTCTCGTTGAGAAAATATAACACTCCTGGAGGTCGTAGCCACTTGTGAAGAAAGTGATGCTGTTCCAGCCGAAGGCCAAGTGCCTCTCAGGTGGTGCAAGTGGTAAAGAATCTGCCTGCCAACACAGGAGATATAAGAGACTTGGGTTCCATCCCTGGGTCAGGAAGATCCCTTGGAGGAGGAAATGGTAACTCACTACAGTATTCTTGCCTGAAGAATCCCATAGACAGAGGACCATGGCAGGCTATAGTTCACGGGGTTACACAGAGTCGGACACGACTCAGATCAAATCAAACCAGTCCCAGCCGAAGGCCAAGTGCCAAGGCCCTCGGCCAGGTTAGACCCCTGGAGCACAGAGTGAGCTTCCCAGGCTTGTCACGCCTTAGCCTCAAAGTGGAAAAGGATGCAGGCCAAGGGCCTAGCTGCTAACACTCTTCCAACATCAGCATCCGAGTCTTACAGATCTCATCCTGAAACCCTGCTAGAACAGCAAAAGCGCCAGGAGGTCAGAAGCAAAGAAGTCAAATGTATCTCAACCTGTGATTCTCCAGATAATGCCCCTTAATTGTTCTAGTAGCTCCTAACAACATGTGTGTGCGCTAAGTCACTTCGGTCGCATCGGACTCTTTGTGACTCTGTAGACTGTAGCCTGCCAAACTCCACTGTCCGTGGGATTCTCTGGAGAGGTAAGAATACTGGAGTGGATTGCCAGGTCCTCCTCCAGGGTATCTTCCCAACCCAGGGACTGAACTCAAGTCTCTTAATTCCCCTGCATTGGCAAGCGGGTTCTTTACCACTGGTGCCACCCGGGGAAGCCCCAACTCCTAACCAGAGATGGCGCTATTCCCCCAACAGCCCCTGAAATGCGCTGAAGGTACAGAACACCTTGGATATCATCCATTTCACAGAGGAGGATGTCAAGGCACAGAGAAGCGAGAACACGTGTCTGGGATGACACAGCACATTTCTAAGCATCTCAGGAAGTGGGCCCAGATGCCTTGATGTCCAGCTGTTCTGTATTGTCCTTCACACCGCAAGAAGAGAACGTTCTTGGAGAGGTAATGCAGGGCCTCATGTTTCACCAGGAAGCTTATTCCTGGGGGTTGCAAGCCAGTGGTGCAGAAACCGTCAATGACAAAGTGCTTCCCCACCATTCCTGCATTTGTTATCACCGCTCCGTCCTCATTCCTCATGGCTTGCAGCTGCACCAGATGTGGAGAAAATTACATGTTCCCTGAAATTTAATGACCAAATTTAAAGCAATTTCAAACTAATCAGGGTTCTGTTAAGCTGATTTTATTAATTTAACAGTTTTAAGAGTTTAACAAAATGATGCACTTGGAAATCTTTGTTGTGGAAGCTGCGCATTTAGGTGCAGAAGGCCCGGTGCTGGCCCAAGAAATCCCCCTTCAAACAGAAGAATGGTGTAGCAAACAAGAGAATAATGCTTCTCAAAAACGCCTAACTATTGATAACAGTGCACAGCAGAACACCATACCCACCACTTGGGCTGTTAGGAGTAATTTATATGTGGTGCCTCTACAGAGGAAAGTTCATAAGACACTTAAAGCCTGAAAAGGAGACTTCCTAGTAACTTTAGAATAATCTGTCAAGTCTGCACATGCATCTAGGGTTCAGAACAAAGCTATGAGCTGTCCTACCTAGTAATTCTTTTTATTCAAAATAGAAATGCAAGGACTTCCCTGGAGGTCCAGTGTTTAAGACTCTGTGCTACCAATGCAGAAGGTACAGGTTTGCTCCCTGGGTGGGGAACTAAGATCCCACATGCTGTGCAGTGTAGGGGTTGGGGGGAAGAGAATTAAAAAAATAATTTTAAAATGAGAATGAATGTAGCCTTTAAAAAATAATAATAAAATAGAAACACTGCACCTTTCATTTCTGATGGAGACAGCTGACAAGTTCTTGGCTTCCTTCCCTTGACCGAGGGCTCTTATTTAAGGAGCTATATTCAAATGAAGTCAAAGAGCAACCAGAACAAAAAGCCAGACCCTAATGGTCCTTGAATCCCACAAGCATAGTCTGCAACATCTTGTATTTTTTAAAGATAAATCAGAAGTTAAAACCCAGATTTAAAAATATTACCCTTGCATCTGTCTGGAAGAAAGTCTTCTCATCATTAAAGGACTAAATATGCATCAATCACTAGCTGTGTGACTTTATGAGTGACTTCCCCTCTTTAAGTTTATTTCTGCACTGGCAAAGCACAGATACAACTCTTCACTGTGAGATTTTGGTGGAGGTATATGAGTGAGCGCTTAGAACAGAGCTGGCTCTCAGTGAGCACTGGAATAATATAACAATTACTACTATGTGTATCCCTTGGACTGCAAGGGGATACAACCAGTCCATCCTAAAGGAAATCAGTCCTGAATATTCATTGGAAGGGCTGATGTTGAAGCTGAAACTCCAATACTTTGGCCACCTGATGAGAACTGACTCACTGGAAAAGACCCTGATGCTGGGAAAGATTAAAGGCAGTAGGAGAAAGGGACGACAGAGGATGAGATGGTTAGATGGCATCACCAACTCAATGGACATGAGTTTGAGTAAACTCCGGGAGTTGGTGATGGACAGGGAGGCCTGGCATCTGCAGTCCATGGGGTCTCAAAGAGTCAGACACCACTGAGCAACTGAACTGAACTAAACTACGTGTATCCGAGCTACCTGTGGTTGTGCTTGTGTTCAGAAGCTCAGTAGCGTCTAGCTCTTTGCGACCCCATGGACTGTAGCCCACCAGGCCCCTCTGTCCATGGGATTCTTCTGACAAGAATACTGGAGTAGGGTGCCATTTCCTCCTCCAAGGGACCTGCCTAAACCGAGGATCGTACCTGCCTCTCTTCTATCTCCCGCACTGGCAGGTCACCTGGGGAGCCCAAACTACCTGCGGTGCCACTGTTGAAAGTTTGTGCATCACGTTTACTGTGTTTGTTTGTTTTCCTTTCTTTGTTTCTATTTTCTAAGTTACAGAAGTAATACATTCTTTTTTAATAAAAAAATATGAACTTGTTCATTTATTTTTTTTTTGTTTTTGTTTTGTTTTTGGCTGCACCACGCAGCACATGGAATCTTAGTTCCTTGACCAGTTATCGAACCTATGACCCCTGCAGTAGAACCACTAAACCACTGGATCACCAAGGAAGCCCTGAAGTAATACATCCCTATTTTTTTAAAAAGACCCTCAAACAACTGGAAGCATCACAAATAAATATTGAAATGCCTCTCCCCCTCTAACTTCAGTCTCTTTCTCAGGAAAAGTCACAGTCAACAACCTTATGCATGTTTTTCCAGTGCTTTCTGTGCATGTGATTGTAAAAACATACAACTGTATATAGAGAGATAGATGTCTATGATATATGTTGTCTACACTGTGCGTACATATATAAAAATAATTTACATTGTACATACTGCATTCTCCTAGATATCATATATTAACATAATCCATATACACTTGTGGGCTTCCCTGGTGGCTCAGACAGTAAAGAATCCTCCTGCAATGTGGGAGAACTGGGTTTGATCCCTGGGTTGAGAAGATCCCCTGGAGGAGGGCAAGGCAACCCACTCCAGTATTCTTGCCTGGAGAGTCCCCATGGACAGAGGAGCCCAGTGGGCTCGGTCCATGGGGTCACAAGAGTCAAACACAACTGAGCAATGAAGCAGAGCACGTATTCACTTGCACATGCGTCTGTCTGCACACAGAGTTTTTAATATCTTCTTCTCTCTTTTCATTTAACAATACATCACAGATCTCTTCCTCCGTTGGTACTTGCAGATATGACTCCTGTTGAATTGCCGCATGGTCCTTCATGGTTTGTGTGGGGCATACATTGTTTAACCTTTCCTTTACTGATGGGCATTCAGATTTTCTCTAGCATTTCTCTGTTAGAAAATCACACAGCAAAATATTGATGTTCACCTAACAGTGCCTTCAACTTTGCTGTATCTGAACATTTTCATAATAAAATATTGGGAAGAAAAACAAGCAGCAAGGACGAGTCTCTTCTGTTACAATTTCATGCATACAGCAACCATGAGGAGGAGAGCTGAGGCTGAACGAGAGCAGGAGTCAGGGATAGAGGATGGATGTCAGGCTTGCACATTGCTTGGTAATAAAAGAGCTTAAAGTGCAATGGTTTTTTATTGCTTTATACTCGCTAGGTTAGGTTTTAAAAAAAAAAAAACAGGAAGAAGTAAGTGGAGAACTGGAACCCTTGCTATTGGAGGGATATAAAATGGTATAGCCACTGTGGAAAACTGTATGTTGGTTCTTCAAAAAAAAAAGTAAAGCATAGAATTGCCATATGATCCAAATGGCTCAGTACGTAAAGAATCCACCTGCAATGCAAGAGATATAGGAGACATGGGTTCAATCCCTTGGTTGGGCAGATGCCCTGGAGGAGGAAATGACAACCTACTCCAGTATTCTCACCTGAAAAAACCCAGGGCAGAGGAACCTGGCGGGCTGCAGTCCATGGGATCACAAGAGTTGGTTATGACTTGGCAAATAAGCCACTACCAACCACCACATGGCCTGCTTTTAAATGCCACATTTCATGAGCTAAAGAGTCGGACACAGCTGAGCAACTAAGCACAACAAGCACAGCACCACTGATTCTATTTCTGGGAATATACCCCAAGCTCTGAAAACAGGCACTTGGACAAATAATTGTACAACCCTGTTCACGTTCAGAGCAGCATTCTTCACAACAGCCAAAACTACTCAGATGTCCATGGACAGATGAACAAATAAACAAGAAACGATAGGTCGCACAGGGGAATATTATTCAGCCTTAAAAAGGAAGGTGCTTCTGATATCTGTAACAACATGAGTGAACCTTGAAGACATTCTGCTAAATGAAACAAGTCAGACACAAAAGGACAAATACAGTATGGTCCCACTCACATAAGGTTCCCTACAGCAGTCAAATTCCTAGAGGCAGACAGTAAGAAGGGTACGTCAGGGGCTAGGGGAGAGGAAACAGCCCACTAGCGTTTTATGGGAACAGAGTTTCATCTGGGGAAGATGATCCATCCATGCCGATGGATGGCGCTGATGGTTGCATAAGTGAATCACGTATGCCACTGAACTGTACACCTAACAATGGTTAAAATGGCAAATGTAATAAATGTTATATTTATTTTACCACCGTTTTTTAAACATGAAATGTTTTGTTTTGTTGTAAGTTCCCAGTCCAAATGCCCCTGCATCAAAACAGCTGCCTCTGAAATGAATGGACCCACAGAGTGTCACACTGAGTGAAGTCAGTTCAGACAGAGAAGGAGAAATATTGCATGGCATCCCTTATATATGGAGTCTAAAAAGAAAATGATACAAATGAACTTATTTACGAAACAGAAAGAGACTTATAGACTTAAGAGAACGAACTTACGGTTGCCTGTACACACTGCTGTATTTGAAATGGATAACCAACAAGGACCTACTGTGCAGCACAGGGAACTCTGCTTAATTCAGCTACATTAGCCTGAATGGAAGGGAGTTTGGGGGAGAATGGATACATGTATATGTAGGGCTGAGTCCCTTCCCTTCACCTGAAACTATCATAACATTGTTAATCAGCTATATCCCAATACAAAATTAAAAGTTTTTTCTTAAAAAACCCAGCTGCCTCAAAGAAGCAGTTTCCAGAGAGCTTTATAGAACTATACTCAATATTCAGGGACCTGAAGAAGAGCTGGCCCCTGCCTTCCAGTGTGTTACACCATGAGTTGCAGGAGGGAGGGGCAGGCAATTAAATCATCAATGACAATAAAAATAGCAATAATCCTGCCAGTACAAAGGAGCTTGAGTTTTTCTGAAATCCAGAAGGCAGGACAAATCAATGTTCCCCTTATTTGCTATAATTTTCTGTATGTTTAAAATATAATAACAATTCTAAATACATGTCTTTAAAACTGGAAAGTGCCATGAAATTCTCTTCAGGAAGTCTGGAATGCCTAGGTTCCCAGATGTTTCAATTTTATGATCCACTTTTTAAAAATGTAATAGAGAGACAAATATGGGATTGACAACTTTTTATTTTGCTAAGTAAGGATGTTTTAAAAAATGCCATCTGTCTTCAGTAGTATAGTCAAAGAAGGTATATTTTATGTTTAAAAAAAATGACCTTGGGGGATTTCCCTAATGGTCCAGCATTTAAGACTCCATGTTCCCAATGGAGGGGGCATGGGTTTGATCCCTGGTTGAGGAACTAAGACCCCACATGCTTAACAAAGAGTCAGACGTGACTGAATGAACAACAGCAAATGCGTAACAGTGCATCCTGAGCTTTGAGATACAAAACTGTCCTTACCAGAAAGAGCAGATGCACCTCTTCCCACCTCAAGTGTTCCAATAAAGATACCTAATTGCCCTAATCTCGCACACTTCACTGCAGCCTAGCCCACCAGCTCTTCGGTCCATGGGATTCGCCAGGCAAGAATACTGGAATGGGTTGCCATGCCCTCCTCCAGGATCAAATCCACGTCTCTTACATTTCCTGCATTGGCAGGTGGGTTCTTTACCCCTAGCCCCATCTAGGCAGTCCACATTCCTCACCTGCAAACACAGAGTCATTTCCAATCCCAGCTCAAAAGCCCTAAATACTCCCCTTGCCCCCTGGTCACCCTGCCCTATGCTCCCCCTGCAATGAATTCTAGCCACTCCCAAGACTACTGCCAGTGACATCCTCTCTCACCGAGACCATCCCCAGTCCTCCTCACAGACATATCAGCAACAACTCTCCAGGGAGACTCCTGACTTACCCCACTGGGAAACTCTGAATTGCATCCACTAGGGAAATCCAAAATTATCTCCACCAGAGAGGCTCCAGATTATACCCACCAGGAGACCAGGAATACACCCACCAGGAACACCACCCAGATGTGTGTATTTCTCTATACCCATTGTTTTGTCTGTTTCTTTCCCTTAAACTACAGTCTTCATTCTCTCAAAGCTGGTTTATTGCAAGGAATAGTGCCCACCACCTTTTTTCAATAAATGATGCTTAGTAAATTGGGAAGATCCCCTGGAGAAGGAAATGGCAACCCACTCCAGTATCCTTGCCTGGAAAATTCCATGGACGGAGGAGCCTGGTGGGCTACAGTCCATGGCATAGCAAAGAGTCAGATACAACTAAGCGACTAACATACACAGTGAGTGAATAAATAGTCAATGACCAAATCTCATGCTAACTAATATAAGTCTTTTAGGAAGACTGCTCCCCCCACCCCAAAATGATGGCATCAGTGAAGATTACCCACTTGCACAGTCACAGTGGGTGGGGGTCAGGGCTGAGTCATCAGCAAGGCTGCCACCCACCATCACCTCCCAATCACAAAGGGATGTCCAACAGGTCAGGCTGTATGCAGCATCACTCCACTGAGGGCAGAGCGAACATTTCCTCGGTGGTTCCTACATCCGATCTCAGCACGAAGCACGTCTATGCATAATCTCACTGAATTCTCCAACAGTACCAGAAAGCACATATTGTTGAACCTTTTTCATAGATGTCTATTTTGAAACACTTTACGATTGATGGAAAATCTGCAAAGATAGTGCAAACGGTTTTTGTATATCCTTCACACAGATTCCCCAAATGTCAACACATACCTCATTTGTGTTCTCTCTCTCCAGACGCATGCACGCGCACACGCACACACATGACACAAATACTCCCACGTACACATATTGTTTCTGAACTGGTGAGAGGAAGATGAAGTTGCAATGCCCCTTTATCTCTAAATACTACATATTCATTAAAACTCAGAACATTAACATTAACATAAAACTATCCTCTAATGTAGAGACCTCCCAGTTTCACCAATTGTCCTTTAACGTCCTTGAAAGCAAAGAAAAAGAACAAACGTATGTCCGGTTCAGGATCCAATCTGGCATCACACCATGTCCAGTTTTTATGTCTTTGGTCTCCTGTAACCTGGAAAAGTTCCTCGGGTTTTTCGTTTTTTTTTTTTTTTTTTATCTTGCACGACCTTGACATTTTTCTTAGAGTACAGGCCAATTATTTCATGGAAGTCCTTCAGTTTGGGTTTGTCCGATGTTTCCTTGTAATTAGGTTCAGGATGTATATTCTGCCAGAAAGACCACAGAAACGGTCCTGTACCTTCTCCGTGCATCACATCAGAGGCACAGGATGGCTACTGTCCTGTTATTAGTGATGTGAACTTTCATCGCTCGATTAAGGTAGGGTCGGCCATAGATCTCCACCACCAATTACAATTTCCCCCAAAATTTGCTGGGACTTTATAAATTCCTTCTGCATTGCCAGTCTATTCCAAGAAAACACTTTTCTCTCCTCCCCACTTATTTGTTTGTATTAATCTGATGCTCGGTTGTCCCAGATTTGACCCCGGGGAGCCCGGCTCTTATGCTCTTTTACTGTCTCCATCTCTCCTTACTTTCTGGTCTTCCAGGTTGTTCCAACCTCATCTTGTCCTCTTTATGCCCTAGCCCTGCAATTAACCATAGCTCCAAAGACCCCTGGTACCTTTTAGTGGAGAAATTATTTAGCAAACAAGATGTGGGCCCTTGGTTTATACTGGGGTGTCATGGCTTTTAGGCTCTCTTGGCAGACACAGCCACATCTGTGCACTCACATATATATTTGAAGGTCTCTGTGTGCCAAAACCTTAAATTCCAATCTGACATCATGGGACTAATGCTAGCCTTTCACCTTCTAATGCGTGTATCTTCCTCCACTGATTCAAGAAAACTGGCTTCCATTACTGATAATACATTTATATAGTTCCTCAATCTTCAACAGAAACAAAGTAATTTCAGAACTGCAAGTCCATAACACCTTTAAAAGCAAACCTACTGCATTTGAATCAGTTCTAATGAGGTGGATGAAACTGGAGCCTATAATACAGAGTGAAGTAAGCCAGAAAGAAAAGTACCTATACAGTATACTAACGCATATATATGGAATTTAGAAAGATGGTAACGATAACCCTGTATGCAAGACAGCAAAAGAAACACAGATGTATAGAACAGTCTATTGGACTCTGTGGGAGAGGGAGAGGGTGGGATGATTTGGGAGAATGGCATTGAAACATGTATAATATCATATAAGAAACGAATCGCCAGTCCAGGTTCGATGCAGGATACAGGATGCTTGGGGCTGGTGCACTGGGACGACCCAGAGGGATGCTACAGGGAGGGAAGTGGGAGGGGGGCTCAGGATAGGGAACATGTGTACACCCGTGGCGGATTCATGTTGATGTATGGCAAAACCAATACAATATTGTAACGTAATTAGCCTCCAATTAAAATAAAGAAATTTAAATTAAAAAAAAAAGCAAACCTACTAATTAAAGTAAAAATATAGCTGCTTACAACTGAGGATGTATGGTCAAAATACCAAGTGCAACAGTTGCTTGGGGAGCTGGCTTCACCCTCAGCATGGTTTATTATCTATTTGTAATACAGCTAGACTAACTCTTTTTCTGTATTTATTCCACACTGGGTCTTGATGCTTTTTCTCTCGCCTTTTTTTTTTTTCAGTTGTGAAATATCAACATGATTATAAATGTCAAAAAAAAACACAAAAAAATCATACTCAGAGAAATTCTACTCGTTATTCTTCTGACCCATTCTCATCCTCCCATTCTTTCAACTCTGGTCCCATAGGTAACCATAGGTAACCAATCTCATTAGATTCTAGTTTAGTGAAGTAGTGAAGTTGCTTGGTCATGTCTGACTCTTTGCAACTCCATGGACTGTAGCCTACCAGTACTCCTCCTGCCAGGCAAGAGTACTCAAGTGGGTTGCTATATCCTTCTAGTTTACCTTTCCTATTTTTTTTTTTTGCTAAAATACACAAATACATATATACATTTTAATTTCACCTCCTTTATTAAACAACAGGAACAAAGTAAAAATGTTCTTTTGTTTTTACAGCTTTGCTTAGGTATATTTTTTATATCATAAAATTCACCTTCTGTAGGTATAGCAAATTTGGAAAACTCAGCAGTGGCCACAGGACTGGAAAAGGTCAGTTTTCATTCCAATCCCAAAGAAAGGCAATGCCAAAGAATGCTCAAACTACTGCACAATTACACTCATCTCACACACTAGTAAAGTAATGCTCAAAATTCTCTAAGCCAGACTTCAGCAATACGTGAACCGTGAACTTCCAGATGTTCAAGCTGGTTTTAGAAAAAGCAGAGGAACCAGAGATCAAATTGCCAACATCTGCTGGATCATGGAAAAAGCAAGAGAGTTGCAGAAAAACATCTATTTCTGCTTTCTTGACTATGCCAAAGCCTTTGACTGTGTGGATCACGATAAACTGTGGAAAATTCTGAAAGAGATGGGAATAGCAGACCACCTGACCTGCCTCTTGAGAAACCTGTATGCAGGTCAGGAAGCAACAGTTAGAACTGGACATGGAACAACAGACTGGTTCCAAATAAGAAAAGGAGAACGTCGAGGCTGTATAGTGTCACCCTGCTTATTTAACTTCTATGCAGAGTACATCAGGAGAAATGCTGGACTGGAAGAAGCACAAGCTGGAATCAAGATTGCTGGGAGAAATATCAATAATCTCAGATATGCAGATGACACCACCCTTACAGCAGAAAGTGAAGAGGAACTAAAAAGCCTCTTGATGAAAGTGAAAGAGGAAAGCAAAAAAGTTGGCTTAAAGCTCAACATTCAGAAAACAAAGATCATGGCATCCGGTCCCATCACTTCATGGGAAATAGATGGGGAAACAGTGGAAACAGTGTCAGACTTTATTTTTGGGGGCTCCAAAATCACTGCAGATGGTGACTGCAGCCATGAAATTAAAAGACGCTTGCTCCTTGGAAGGAAAGTTATGAGCAACCTAGATAGCATATTCAAAAGCAGAGACATTACTTTGCCAACAAAGGTCCGTCTAGTCAAGGCTATGGTTTTTCCAGTGGTCATGTATGGATGTGAGAGTTGGACTATGAAGACAGCTGAGTGCCAAAGAATTGATGCTTTTGAACTGTGGTGCTGGAGAAGACTCTTGAGAGTCCCTTGCCCTGCAAGGAGATCCAACCAGTCCATTCTAAAGGAGATCAGCCCTGGGATTTCTTTGGAAGGAATGATGCTAAAGCTGAAACTCCAGTACTTTGGCCACCTCATGCAAAGAGTTGACTCATTGGAAAAGACTCTGATGCTGGGAGGGATTGGGGGCAGGAGGAGAAGGGGATGACAGAGGATGAGATGGCTGGATGGCATCACCGACTCGATGGATATGAGTCTGAGTGAACCCCGGGAGTTGGTGATAGACAGGGAGGCCTGGTGTGCTGCAATTCATGGGGTTGCAAAGAGTCGGACACAACTGAGCAACTGAACTGAACTGAACTGAACTGAGGTGTAGGGTCTGGTGAGTTTTAATAAAAGTATGTAATGTGCAACCGTCCCCACCATCCAATTTTAGAACACTTCCGCACCCCTGATCAAATCCTGCTCCAGCCACTCTAGAAGATACACTGCCCTCTAATTGTCATTTTTATATCTTAGAATCATCATTTGCCACTTCATAGTCATTCTCCTCCTTTTTTATAGTTGTGTAGTACTCCATTGACTGTATTTACCAATGGTCACTCAACCAGTCCACCATGTTTTGAAATTAGGTTACTTCCAGCAATTTGCAACTGCAAATAATTCTGGAATGAATAATCTTGTGCAGGAATATTTTTATACTTTTAAGATATACCTTCAGGGTTAATTCTTACCAGTGGAATACTTAGTCACAATGCAAACACACAGGTAGTTGTTATAAATATTGCCAAATTTCCCCTCAAAACAGTCGTACCTATTTGCATTCCCAGCAGCAATATACATGAATGCCCAATAGGCTGTATTATCTAGCTTTGTCAGTTCTGCCAAATGACAGTTGAAACATGTTATCTCAGAGTTATTTTAATTCTCTTTTCTCTAATTAGGACTGATGCTGAACATGTTTTCATATGCTTAAAAGCCACTTGTATAACTTATAGGTGAATTATCTTTTCATTTCTTCTGCCTATTTTTTCTATTTGGTTCCCTTCTCCTATGATTTCAATAGTGCTTTATATATTAAGGATGCATGCTCAGTCCCTTCAGTCATGTCTGACTCTTTGTGATCCTATGGACTGTAGATCACCAGGGTCCTCTGTCCATGGGCAAGAACACGAGTGGGTTGCCACTTCCTCCTCCAGGGGATCTTCCTGACCCAGAGATCCAATCTGGGTCTCCTGCATTGCAGATACTTTATTGATGCCACTGGGGAAGCCCATATATTAAAGATGTTAATCCTTCATATCTGAAGTATTTTGCAAATATTTTCTCCCACTTTGTCATTCGTATTTTGATTATGCTCAAGGTGGGGTCCTTTGTGGGTTTATTTTAGTGTTTGCCATGCCAACAGTGTTCATATAAAAGCAATTAGTTTTATGTAATTGAATGTATCAATCCTTTCTTTTACCACATCCAGATTTTGAGCCACAGTTAGAAAACTTTTCCTCACATCTATATTGCTGGAAAATTCACCCATGTTTTCCTCAGTATTTTTATGATGTCATTTTTTTATAGTTAGGTCTCAGATTCATTTGGAGTTTATTTTTGTGCAGGTGAAGATGTACATCTAATTTTATCTTTTTTCAAAGGGCTACCCAGTTACCCCAACACAATGTATTAAAAAGTTAATCTCTGCTCCCACAATATGAGATCCCACCTTTGTTGTTGTTTAGTTGCTAAGTTGTGTCCACCTCTTTGCAAGGGCATGGACTGTAGAACGCCAGGCATCTCTGTCCATGGGATTTCCCAAGCAAGAATACTGGAGTGGGTGGCCATTTATCATACACTAAATTCCATATGTAATTGGCTCTGCTTCTGCATTTTGCATTCATTCCACCGCTATTTTGTTTCTTCACGCACCAATACCACACTAGTTTAATTACAGAAGGTTTATCCTTCGTTTTAAGGTCTGGTAGAGTTGTTTCCCCTTATAACTTTTATTTTTCATGATTTTAATGGTTATTTTGTGTCTGATTTTTCATACGGACTGAAGTATCACTTGTCTCGCTCCATAAAAAAGCTTACTTGTCTTTTCACTGGGATCATGTTAAAGTCATAGATTAACTTTGGAGAAACTGGCTTTTTTTATGATGTTAAGTTAACCCACCCAAGATAAAGGGATGTCTTTCTATTTGCTTGAGACTACTTTTGTGTCTTGCAGAAGTGTTTTAAAGTTTTCCTCAGGTAGGCTTTGCCTGTTTCTTGCTAAGTTTATTTCTAAGTATTTTATCTTCTTTGTTGCTGCTTTTCCCTCTAACTGGTTTTTGTTTATGTAAAAGGAAGCTATTGATTTCTGTACATCAAGTTTTTACCTGCTATCTTAAAATTTCTTTTACTGTTTGATTTACTATTATAATTGATTTTCTATGGTTTTCCTATTTTATTATCATATCATTCGCAAATTGAGATGGTTTTGATTCTCTTTCTCCATAACTTACACTTCTAATTGATTTCTCTAATTGCTGATACCTCTAGTACAACAGTGGAACAGTAATGAAGATAGTGGGCTCTTGCCTTTGTGGAAATGCCTCTAGTGTTTTCCCATCACTTTAGGATGTTGACTTTAGGATTCAGGCATACAAAATATTTTATCATGAGGAGAAATGACCATCCATTCTTGTTTTCTTAACTGATATATCAGGCATGGGTATTGATTTCTATGAAAGGTCTTTCAGAATCTGTGGAGATACTTACATGATTTTTTCCTTAAGTATATTGTTATACCAGTGGATTTCCTCATGTTGAACTAAGCTTGCATTCCTGGAAAAAATATCATTTGGTCAAGATGCATTGATTTCTTAGTTGCATTTGATTCAGTTCAGTTCAGTTCAGTCACTCAGTAGTGTCCGACTCTGCAATCCCATGAATCGAAGCACATCAGGCCTCCCTGTCCATCACCATCTTCCAGAGTTCACTCAAACTCATGTCCATCGAGTCGGTGATGCCATCCAGCCATCTCATCCTCTGTCATCCCCTTCTCCTTCTGCCCCCAATCCCTCCCAGCATCAGAGTCTTTTCCAGTGAGTCAACTCTTCGTATGAGGTGGCCAGAGCTATGAATAATCTGTTTAGTACTTTTGCATCAATATTTATAAGTGATATTGTTCTATAATTTCATTTTTCTACTTGCTTTATCAGGTTGAGGAATCAATGTTATTCTTACTTTCAAAAAAGAATATGTTCGCCTTTATTTCCAATGCTCTGAAACAATGAATAAAGACTGGAACACAGCTGGTCTTTGAAGGTCTGGTAAATTTCCCCTGTGAAACTATCTAGACCTGGTGCTTTTTTGTGGCATAGCTGTTTCATGATTTTTTCTAGACTTTTAAAGAAATTGACTTTTTTAGGCTTTCTCTATTGAATGGAGCCAATTATGATACTATATTTCATCTAGCTTTTCATATCTATTTTTATAGAGGGCTGCATAATATCTCATGATTTATTCAGTTTCACCTGCTTCAATGATTATGCCCTCTTGTCATATCTTATTTTATATATTTTTACTTTCTCTCCATTTCTTTATTGTTAGCAGTGTTTCACCTACTTTGTTACTGTTTTTAAAACAATATTTTAGAATTGTTAATTAGATCTATTTTTTCTCTATTCTCTAACTTATTTTTTCTGCTTTACTTCTTCATATATTATTTCTTGTGCTCTCTTTTAGTTTATTTTGTGGTTCTTTTCCTAGATTGTTGAGCTGGGAACTTAGTTCATTTGTTTTCCTTTTCCAGTCATTATTCCTAAAAGTGTTTAGGAATGTGAATTTTTCTGTGATCACCACTCTAAATGTGTCCCATAAATTCTGATACGTAGTGTTTTCATTTCATTATCTCTTTTTTTGTTCCAGATTTGTTTCCCCTTTATCCAAAAGTTCTTTAATAGAGAGCTTCCCTGACAGCTCAGCTGGTAAAGAATCGGCCTGTAATGCAGGAGGCCCCGGTTCAATACCTGGGTTGGGAAGATCCCCTGGAGAAGCTAACAGCTACCCACTCCAGTATTCTGGCCTGGAGAATTCCATGAACTATACAGTCCATGGGGTCACAAAGAGTAGTGTTTTCATTTCATTATATCTTTTTTGTTCCTGATTTGTTTTTTCCTTCTTTATCCAAAAGTTCTTTAATGGAAGGTTTTTAAATTTCCAGAAGAAAAGTTCTTTTTGTTTTTCTGTTTTTGTTAATAATGCCTAGCATACTGCAAAGTATTGCCTGTAATATTTCTACTTCACATAATTTACTGAAGTTTTTTGTGACCTAATATACGATATATTTTTATAAATGTTCCATGTGCACCTTACTAAGCGCTATGGCATAGTAAGAATCTACCATCTCAGCTGTATACATATATATATATGTATACATATACCCTTCCCTGATGGCTCAGCGGTAAAGAAACCCCAGGTCAATGCAGGAGACACAGAGATGTGGGTTTGATCCCTGTGTTGAGAAGATCCTCTGGAGGAAGAAATAGCAGCCCACTCCAGTATTCTTGCCTGGAGAATCCCATGGACAGAGGAGCCTGGGGGGCTACAGTCCATGAGGTCACAGAGTCAGACAAACTGAGCACTCATGCTTAAGTGTGTGTGTGTGTATATATACACACATATATACCTCATTGATTATGTTGTTATGTTTTTGCCCACTTGTGCTGAGTGTAATAATCTCCCCTTACTAGTGTGTTTCTACCCAAGTCTCCTCGTTTCTTTATAGTTTCTGCTCTATAAACATTGTTCCTGTGTTATTTAGAACACAGCTATTTATAACTGTCATATACCCATTTTGAATTGCCACGAGCCCCCTTTTTTCCTAAATACCTTGACTGAGCACCTGCTACAGGCAAGGCAGAATCCATGAACTGCCATTTATCCTTCCATGTATCTGGGAGCTGTGGCCACCAAGGGATGGACACAGGGGTGCCTTTCTGGTCATGAAGACTCCCAGGGCTTGGGTACAGGTGTTTCTCACTTAGGAAACCAACTGTTCTAAAAAGAATTCATGACTTCTGGGCTATTCCCACCTGTTCAGCCAGCCAGCATTCTGCAAGATACCTCCATAAGCAAAGCCAAGCAACCTACTGCTGCTGAGAATAGATGCTTCCAGTCCAACCATGTTCTTAAAAACTTAATACCACACAAACCAAGGAAATCCCCCAGGTTACAGTTTCCTGACACAATACCATGTTCTGTTAGCTGAATTACACAGATTTCTTGTGAGAAGGCTGAGAAGGGCTTCATCCTGCATCCAGAACAACTGCAGGGAGCTCTCTGCACCCTGGTGATTCCACAGCACCCTTTCTCCTCTGCCTTCTTAAAGAAAAAAGTGAAAGCCAGTTGCGCAGTCACGTCCAACTATTTGCAACCCCATGGACTATACAGTTCATGGAATTCTCTAGGGCAGAATACTGGAGTGGGTGGCTGTTCCCTTCTCCAAGGGATCTTCCCAACCCAAGGATCTAACCCATGTCTCTTGCATTGCTGGCAGATTCTTTAGAATCCAAGAATACTGGTGTGGGTAGCATATCCCTTCTCCAGGGGATCTTCCGGACCCAGGAATAGAACCAGGGCCTCCTGCACTGCAGGGGATTCTTTACCAACTGAGCTATCAGGAAAGCCTCATGCAAATTCGGGCTTCCCTGATGGCTCAGATGGTGAAGAATCTGCCTGCAATGCAGGAGACCTGGGTTCAATCTCTTGGTGGAGAAGATCCCCTGGAGGAGGAGAATTCCATGGACAGAGGAAGCTGGCAGGCTACAGTCCATGGGGTCACAAAGGGTGGGGCACAACTGAGAAACTTATACACATGTTCACACACATTCAGAGGCCACTCCTTCTATAGCAGTAGCAAAGCAAAGCAAAGAGGCACCCTCTTTGAACACAGAAAGCATTTTGGAACCAACGTCAGTATCCCTTGGCTAAGAGTCAAGCCAGGATGTAAACGTAAAGACAGTCAACTAGACTTCATTGATTAGCAGAGTACCAGACAGACCCAAGTGAACCTGGGGTTAATCAGCAGACGGGGGAGGGCTGTGGCTCAGTTCAATGCCATTAACACACCACGGTCCCTCTTCGCCGCAACACACAGTCAAAATGTTATGGAGAACTTGCCAGCCTAATTACAAATTCTGAGCTTTCATCTGGTAGGCAATTAATAGCCACTAGAAACATAAATCAGGGCAGAGACACAAACAGGGGAAAACTGTCTACAAACCTTTCTTAAAATTATCCACAGAGATACAGCCTGGCCAGCTTTCACATTATAAGGGCAGAGAACTTATGCCCTGGAAAGATGAACACACTTACTGTCTGGACCTTTATAGAAAAAGTTGTCAACCTCTGGACTAAGACGCAAACAATATATTTTTATTATGTAAAACCCATGACTGAGGGGTGGCTACCGTATTTAGCTTACCTGGATTAACTCGTTAATGTAATTGTCCTTTATAAAAAGCCTAGGAAAGAGTGTAAGCCACTTGAATCAGCCACTCCAACAGTCCCCATGCCTATAAATATTACAGCTGGTAATATTTCAGCTGTTGTGATGGTTCAAGTTGGTTCAAGATGCACCAAATCTTGGCTTCCAGTACCACTTTCCAATAAAAGGACCAGAGCTCCTTGGAGAAAAGACTGACTCTAGAGCTGTGGCAGGAAATATACAAGATGAGCTGGAGCCTGCCAGAGTAAAGAAGCACTTAAAAAAAATACACAGTGGATATGTCAGTGTGACACAGAAAGAGGGCCCAAAGATGGAGCAATTTGGGCAAAGAAAGGGAGAGTGTAGCACTGCCTGCCCCGCATCCAAAGCATAAACACCCATTCGTTCATGTTGATTTAAATAAATAACTGGATAAATAATTAGGGGAGAAGAAACAAATCTCCCAGGCAAAAGAATTTTAAATAATTTATGCAGATACTCTGCCCTGAAGGAGTTGGGCTTCCAGTTCTTCAATAGAAGGCCCCAGGGCTGCATAGTGACCTCTTTCCAGGGGACAGGATGGAAGGAGGGTGGGGGACAGAGGGAACACCTGGAGGCACCTGGTAAACACCACCTCAGCCAGGTGACCATGGTCAACATCAACAAGGGTGAGTCAGACTGATAGTGGGTACCCTCGATACAATGTGAATAAAATGGTATTGCAGCTCTGTGGTGTTCCTTCTCAAAATGTATGAGCCCCATTTAATTATGAGCAAAACAGCAGACTGAAGGACAGTCCACCAAACACCAGACCAGCCATCCTCAAAACTGTTAAGATCATCAAAAGCAAGGAATATCTGAGAAACTGTCACAGTCTAGAGAGCCTAAGCAGATATGATTAACTAAATGTCATGCAGTGTCCTGGATGGGATCCTGGAACAGAAAAGGACAGTTTACTAGCTTTTACCAAAGAAATTTGATTAAAGATTTTAGTTGAACATAATGTATCAATTACATGCTTCCCCGGTGGCTCAGAAAGTAAAGAATCTGCCCACACCTGGGTTCGATCCCTGGGTTAGGAAGATCTCCTGGAGAAGGAAATGGCAACCTGCTCTGGTATTCTTGTCTGGAAAATCCTATGAACAGAGGAGCCTGGCGGGCTACAGTCCATGGGGTCGCAAAGAGTTGGACAGGACTGAGCAACTTCCTTCATCAATGTATCAATCCCCTATTCCCAGATGGCACAGTGGTAAAGAATCTGCCTGCCAATTCAGGAAATGCGAGTTGGATCTCTGGGCCAGGAAGATTCCGGGTGTAGGAAACAGCAACCCACTCCAGTATTCTTGCCTGGAGAATTCCATGTATAGAGAAGCCTGGTGGGCTACAGTCCATGGGATTGTAAAGAGTTGGGCTGGACTGAACACAGCACAATTTATCAGCATCAGCTCATTAAAAACAGTAAAAAAATGTATCATTCTAACATAAACCATGAACAGCATAAGAAACAGATCTGGGCAAATGTTCCTCTGTATGACCTTCACAACATTTCTATAAAGCTAAAGCTGATATAAAATGAAGTTTATTTAATCTCTTTTTTTAAACTAAGTGCTGCAAAGGCATACAAAGGTTCATGCTAAACATTTGACAAAACACATCTCATTCAACCCCACAACAACATAACAGTTTTAAGGAATGAGTTAGTCAGTGTTCTTCTCTGCTCCTCTTTGACAGGGATTGTAGAAAACTGGTATAATTTCTTCCTTAAATGTTTGGTAGAATTCACCAGTGAACCCATCTGGGCCTGGTGCTTTTTGTTTTGGAAGGTTATTAATTTTTTATTCAATCTCTTTAATAGCTGAAAGCCCATTCAGACTATCTATTTCTTCCTGTGTGATTCTGGCAGGCTGTGTCTCTCAAGGAATTGATCCATTTCATCTGGGTCATCAACTTTGTGGTCATAGAACTGTTCATAATTTTTCTTTTTTATCCTTCAATGTCCATGGAATCAATAGCAACAGCCTTTCTTTCTTTAAAGACATGAATAATTTGTGTCTTCTTCCTTTTTTTTTTAACCTGGCTAGAAGCTTATCAGTTTTATTGATCTTGACAAAGGACCAACTTTTTTCTCTTTGACCGTCTCTGTTCATGTGTGCATATTAAGTCCCAGCAGTCTTGTCCAACTTTTTTGCAACCCCCTGGACTATAGCCTACCAAGCTCCTCAGTCCATGGGGTGTCCAGACAAGAACACTGGAGTGGGTTGCCATGCCCTCCTTCAGGGTATCTTCCTGACTCAGGGATCAAACTTGTGTCTTTTACAGTTTCTGCATTGGCAGGTACTGAGTTCTTTACCACTAGTGCCACCTGGGAAGCTTGATTATCTCTACTGAAGCCCTATTTTTTATTTCAGGTGAGAATTTTTATTACTTTGACCTTAGAGGTGAGGTAACTGAGTTTGGGAGGCCTTAAGGGAATCTCAGAGTGACCTGACCATTGCTACAACTCACTTTCATCACTATACCATACTGCCTCCCAGCTCATCTGTTCTTCCAGAATTTCTTGATTAAATATTATATGCCATGATCTGGGCTTCACAGGCGGCATTAGTGGTAAAAAAAAAAAAAAAAAAAATCCACCTACCAATGCAGGAGACTTAAGGGATGCAGGTTCAATCCCTGGGTCAGGAAGATCCCCTGGAGGAGAGCATGACAACCCATTCCAGTATTCTTGCCTGGAGAATCCCACGGACAGAGGAGCTTGGCAGGCTACGGTCCATGGGGTCACAAAGAGTCGGACACAACTGAAGTGACTTAGCATGCACACATGCCATGATCAGGTCTAGAAATCCATAGATGTACCTAATGCCCCAGAGCAGACACCCAGCTAGGGGGTCCTGAACAGCCAGCCTCAGGACCTGCTTGTCCCCACCCGTGACCCAAGCCAGTGAGGAAAAAAATGCAAATGATTCAGCAGATCAGAAGCCTCTGGAGCTGGTGCCCAGAGTGGCTGGGGTGGCTGGGGTTGAAGGGCACATGGACTCCAGCATGTATCCACTCCTGACCTAGAGGACACCCACTGTACAACTGTGTGGGATTCCTGGGGGACCCTAGAAGGAGCACCTCATCTCCTGAAACCACTTAGCTGTTCCAGAACACAAGAGTATCAGCCCCTTGTGTAACAGAGCAGGACCCTGTGAGGACTTCCCAGAACAGAGTCCAGTCCATGTCCTCTGCCTGCCTTTTGTCTGTAGAAAAGCTTAGTCAAGGAATAAATTTAACTAGAAAAGTGAGAAAATGCAGAAAGGAAAACAGTCAAGCAAGACAAAAGCATAATACTTTAGCCATTAAACAAAGTCAAGGACCTTTAGCTCTAACTCAAGGACTATAGGCAATATTCTGAGCCCTGTTCCTTGAGATGTTCTGCAGATACTGAAATCCCCACTCAGTGGAAGAAGTTAACTGTTTGCTGCCCACAGGCAGGTAGACAGACCCCAGACCTGTTGGAACCAGAAGGTTGATGATGCTGACTCCCGGTTACCTCACCACCAACCAATCAGAAGAAGGTCCATTAGCTGACCATGCCCTGCTCCTTGGACACTGTAAGACTCATGACTCCCTCCAGGGTTGGACACAATTCTGAGAGCATTGGCTATGACTCCCTTTGCCTGACAAAACAATAAAGCTCTCCTTTTCACCCAAAACTCTTGTCTCCACGTTTCTATTCAGCACCGGTGCACAGAGGCCATTTCAGCAGCATACAGAAGAGGGCCTTCACATTGACTCCAAGCAGGCGGCAAGAGTTAGCAGGCACCTCTGAGTTTCTCAGGGCTTCTTTAGACTCTGAAATCCCAGGTGACCCCAGGAGCACTCATTTTTCTGGGTTACCAGCTCCATATGCTCTGAATATGGGTTTTTCTTCCCTTCAGTGTTGTTTCCATGCTTAACCGGAAGAAATACCCAACACTCAACTCATTGAGACCAAAAGCATCTCACTTTAAGAAAATCCTTGCTGCAAAAATCTCACCTTACAAAATGTAGCAGGGGTGGCTATCCACAGCATTACCAAAGGATTCCATGTTGCTGTTGTTGTTCAGCCACTAAGTTGTGTCCAAATCTCTGTGACCCCATGGACAGTAGCCCAGCAGGGTCCTCTGTCCTCCACTAACTCCTGGAGTTTGCTCAAATTCATGTCCATCGAGTTGGTGATGCCATCCAACCATCTCATCCTCTGTTGTCCCCTTCTCCTCCTGCCCTCAGTCTTTCCCAGCATCAGGGTCTTTTCATCAGCTCTTTGCATCAGGTGGTCAAAGTACTGGAGCTTCAGCATCAGAATTTTATTAAAAGATTCCATACTTTTCATAAGAGTAGAGAGCTACTCCCCACCCCACCTCTGTGTCCAGTGGGGAGGACTCTGAGGTCAGAATAGACTAAGGAGGGGGGCACCCAAGGCCAGGTGGCAGAGCTGAGGCCCTGGGAGGCCCGGCACAGCCCCCAGGAGCAGCCTCTGATCCATTTCAAGGTTTGCCTATAGGTCATTCATTCCACAACACTGGGAGCAGAGAAACTGACACAAAGTGTGGGAAAGGGCTGATAAGATCAATAACAACAAAAACAACACATTTGTGAAATCACAGTGTTGGTCAGCAGGAAAGAGCTCTCCCTGACACCCAGTTTTCTGAAAGCATGATGCCATGAGGCAGAGCCTACATCCAGAATGGCCAAAGGGACTCAAGGGGGCCTCCCCTCTCCCCTCGGCACCCACTGCCCAGAGGAGTGGGGTGGATGACAACAGCCGGGGGGCCGTGCACACAGTTTCCCGCCAGTTTGTGGTCTGACTCAGAGCCTGACTTCGGGATGCATCTCTGCTTTGGGCAAGGCAGAGTGGCTGTGCCTTTCAAATTTTGGTTTAGACAGTGGGGTTGCTTTTGCAGATAAAGAAGAGATGCAGCCTGGGTGACATGAGGTCCAGCATCACCCCCTCAACTCCTCCCTTGCTCGTTGTAACACCAGCAGCACATGGCACTGCCATGGCGCCTCACTGGAGGTCCTCAGACCCCCTGAAATCCACAAATTTGGTGGCCAGGGCACCTCTGGTCAGGGAGCAGGGATCTGGGCCCAGCTTCTCCACTTAGCATGTGAGCTTCAGAAACTTCATCTAGGCAGACCTCAATTTTTTCATGTATAATGCAGGGCCATGTACATATAGGTGTGTATCATGAATTTGAGCAAACTCTGGGAGATAGTGGAGGACAGAGGAGTCTGGCGGGCTACAGTCCATTGTGTCACAAAGAGTCAGACACGACTAGCAACTGAACAACTATGTACATATATATATACCTCCAACAACAAGCATTTACGAAGCATATACTATGTGATTAACTGATATGATCTCTTTGCTCCAAACCAGTCACTTATAAAGGAAATCAAAAGGAAATCAACTCTCAATATTCATTGGAAGGACTGATGCCGAAGCTGAAGCTCCAATACTTTGGCCACCTGATGCAGTGCAAAGACTCCCTGGAAAAGACCCTGATGGGACAGGAGGAGAAAGTGGTGACAGAGGATGAGATGGTTGGATGGCTCACAGACTCAATGGACATGAGTTTGAGCAAACTTCAGGAGATGATCAAGGACGGGGAAGCCTGGTGTGCTGCAGTCAACGGGGTGTCAGAATCAGACACCTCCTCAGACAAAGGAGGTAGTGACTGAACAACAACTATGTGATTAGCCCCCAAATACTGTTATGAATACAACTCAGGGCAGGAAATGTCACCACAGGCAGGACAACCCGAGGTCAGGCAGCAAAGACCAGCTGGAACCCAGAGAGGCGGGGCATCATGGCTCAAGGAGCAGGGGGCCAGTGGTGAGCAGGGATTCAGGCAGGTGGCGGGGATGCTGAGGCCACGCGCACGCACATGCGCAAACACAAGGCCCAGCGCTGAACCCGTCGGTGTGACGTCAGCCCCTACCTGGAGCAGACAGCAGCGCCCACTCAGAGTTCCCTGCTGACGACGATGAAGGGGACTGCAGCCAGGAGTGGGGGTAGGGTACCTTCTAGGCGGAGGGCCCACTGACAGGTGGCAGGGCTCTGAGGAGCATCATGGGTCCCGAGAGAGGAGCTCAGCAGCACCCCAAAGCACCCCACCTCACGCTCAGACAATGGGAGAATCGACGCAGGTAGGTCCAGCTGCCTAGCCCCTCCCCCACTGCTGTCTTCCTCGCCTCCCATTCACTCAGGCTTGGAGAGAAAGCACAATTTGGAGAGGTTGGGATTCCGCAGTTTAATTCTGATTACAGCTTAATATGACACGTAGGCCATTTGGCCGGTGCCTTTCTGCTGAATGTAGGAACATTTTAGTGGAATTGGGTTATCCTGCGCATGTGTGGCCAACTGTTCAAACAAAACACTCTCTCTGGCTTTTCTTAAAGAGCTTAGCAGGTGATGGGAGAACCGAACACCGAAGAATAGCAATTCCAGAACCAGACTTTTATGCACTGAAATAAACATTACCGTTGTTTTATTGACATGCACCTAACGTCCCCACCACATACTCCACTGCATTAAAACTGCCACGAGCCTCAGAGCCAGATGTCAGCGGCCCTGTCTGTTGCCCTCCGCAGAGTGTCCACAGGGACTAGAGGGGACACCTGGACACCTGAAAGGCGCCAACATTTAGGCATGAGCTTCACACCCAGGCCAGTGCCTATTTGTCTCACTCTCCCCTACTTCCCTCTTACACACACACACACACACACACACGCATGGCACACTCCAGGAAGTGCCAGTATAATTTATAATATTTTCCCCCTTAATGTCTATTTTTCCAGGTTACCTTAGGGTTAGAATATTTGAAATTATTTTCCATTTTCTCAGTAATTTTCAAAAAGAATTTAGAAAAGTGCCACGCACTAGACCTGGGGAGGGACAAGCTGGATGCCAAAGTATGACGGAGGACACTGCCTGCCCATCCTCCCTGTGGACCGCCCATTCTACGGGCTCCTGTCCTCCCACATCAGCGAAACATCCAGCTGAGAAACAGCCCCAGAGAATCAATGACCTTCTGCTGGTCCCTAGCTCAGAGCAGTGGGGATCATGAGAACTGGGGCTCCAGGTCCTTCCCCTACTTCTCCTAAAGCAGCTTTCTTGGAGTCCCCTGAGAAGTGGTCACCCAAGCCAATGGCTGGTCTCCTCAGCACCAGTGGGTGGGCATCACCCTCCCCTCACCCTGCGGTCTGAGAGCAGGGAGCATGTTCTCAGCCCCACCCTTTCTCCTTCTGGAACCTTCTGTCACAGCAGCTCTTTGGGTTAACTCTTCTGTCATCCAAAGCACTTGTAAACAGTGACTTTTGGAAAAAAAAAGCCTTGTGTGTTTTTCTGTACCCAAGATTTATGGAAATAATTAAGAAATTTGATTACGATTCCATTGTGGCTGTTTACTCAGAGAACAAACCTTTCACGTGAACACTTCCTGGCGCTGACTAATGGACTCGCGTTTCTTTTTATTCTTAAAGCATAAATTTTCCTTGTTGATTGTGACTTTGTATAGCGGTTGCAGCTGGGGCTGTTTCTACTAGGTTTCTCATCTAATAAGTTCTGCAGAAGAATAACACAGCCATTCGCACAGCCTGACAGGGCTGCTCCTTCAGGGGATGGGGGCCCAGGGAGCCTGCTGTGCACAACTCCTTGCTGGGCTGATTTTCCTCAGGAGGGGGAGGAGGGGTAAGGAAATGCCTCCTGTGACAACTGACTACAGGGCTTGACCGTCACGACAATAAGGAAAGAGAGGGGGCAGAGCACCCAAAGGCATCTTGGAGGGTAGGGGTGGGGGAACCGAAGTAATCAGTGACCTGCAGTTGAGGCTGGGTTCCAACAGGCTCCACGGAGTCTCACTGGTTTCTGCTGCGCCCTACTAGGTCCCACTAAGTCCACTGGAGTCTGCTAGGTTTCATGAGAAGGAAAGTCTTCTGTTACTTTCCTGCCTGCACCATCCTTCCCACAACCAAAAGGTGGCACAAAGGAGTCAAGAGACAAGTAAACTTTAAAAAAATTATTCGCGAGAACGGAGGGTGATGGCTACCGTGGCTGTGGCTGTTCGCGAGGACTCGGGATCTGGGATGAAGGCGGAGCTTGCTTCTCAGCCTGGGGCAGAGGGGAGGGAGATGACCCAAGAAGAAAAGCTGCAGCTTCGGAAGGAAAAGAAACAGCAGAAGAAGAAACGGAAGGAGGAAAAGGGGGCAGAAGCAGAAACTGGCTCCGCTGTATCTGCAGCCCTGTGTCAAGTAGGCCCAGCCAAACACCTGGCAGGACCGGACAGTCAGTTGGGCACTGCCAAGGAGAAAGTTCCGGCAGGTAGGAGTAAAGCTGAACTCGAGTTGAACGGCGAGCCAAGCAAGAGGCTGAGCGGGCCCTGAAGCAGGCGAGAAAAGGGGACCAAGGAGGGCCACCTCCTCAAGCCTGCCCCAGCACAGCTGGAGAAACCCCCTCAGGAGTGAAGCGTCTACCTGAGCATAGTCAGGTTGATGACCCCACACTTCTGAGAAGGCTTGTGAAAAAACCAGAGCGACAGCAGGTTCCTATACGAAAGGATTATGGATCCAAAGTCAGTCTCTTCTCCCACCTACCCCAGTACAGCAGACAAAACTCTTTGACCCAGGTTATGAGCATCCCATCCTCTGTGATCCACCCAGCCATGGTGCGGCTCGGCCTGCAGTACTCCCAGGGCCTGGTCAGTGGCTCCAATGCCCGGTGCATCGCCCTGCTTCGTGCCTTGCAGCAGGTGATTCAGGACTACACAACACCTCCCAATGAAGAATTATCAAGGGACTTAGTGAATAAACTAAAGCCCTACTTCAGCTTCCTGACTCAGTGCCGTCCCCTGTCAGCGAGCATGTACAATGCCATCAAGTTCCTTAACAAGGAGATCACGGGTGTGAGCAGCTCCAAGCGGGAAGAGGAGGCCAAGTCAGAACTACGAGCAGCTATTGACAGATATAAAGAGAAGATTGTGCTTGCAGCTCAGGCAATCTCACGCTTTGCTTATAAGAAGATCAGTAATGGAGATGTGATCCTGGTATATGGATGCTCATCTCTGGTATCACAAATTCTTCAGGAGGCTTGGGCTAAGGGCCGGCAATTTCGTGTGGTAGTGGTGGACAGCCGGCCACGGCTGGAGGGAAAGCACACGCTACGTTCTCTGGTCCGTGCTGGGGTCCCTGCCTCCTACCTGCTGATTCCTGCAGCTTCCTATGTGCTCCCAGAGGTTTCTAAGGTGCTATTGGGAGCTCATGCTCTCCTGGCGAATGGGTCTGTGATGTCCCGGGTAGGGACGGCACAGCTGGCCCTGGTGGCATGGGCCCATAATGTACCAGTGCTGGTCTGCTGTGAAACATAAAGTTCTGTGAGCGTGTGCAGACTGATGCCTTTGTTTCTAATGAGCTAGATGACCCTGATGATCTGCTGTGTGAGCGAGGAGAACGTGTGGCCCTGGCTAACTGGCAGAACCACTCGTCCCTACGGTTGTTGAATCTGGTCTATGATGTGACCCCCCCAGAACTGGTGGACCTGGTGATCACAGAGCTGGGGATGATCCCTTGCAGTTCTGTACCTGTTGTCCTACGAGTCAAGAGTAGTGACCAGTGAGTGGCAGAACACGGGGTCAATAAATGACATGCTCCCTACACTTAGAAAAAAAAAAAAATTATTCGTTTTTCTTTCATAACCTGGCACAAAGATTTAAAAAGAGACCCAGGGGACCTCTCCAGCAGTCCAATGGCTAAGACACCATGCTCCCAATGCAGGGGGACTGGGTTCAATCCCTGGTCGGAGAACTAGACCCCATGTGTGTGTTAGTCACTCAGTCGTGTCTGACTCTTTGTGACCCCATGGACTGTAGCCCACCAGGCTCCACTGTTCATGGGATTGCCCAGGCAAGAAACTTCTTTCTTTTCTTTCTTCTTTCTCTGCCATTTACTTCTCCAGGGGATCTTCCCGACCCAGTGATCAAACCCAGGTCTCCTGCATTGGAAGTAGACGCTTAACCATCTGAGCCACCAGGGACGTCTTATTAGATCCCATATGCTACAACCAAAGATCCAACAGACTGCAACTAAGAACGCTTGCAAAGAAAGAAAAGAAGAGACCCGGACTTAATTAAGCACCTGTGATAGCCAGGCACTGAATAGGTGTTGTCCCTTCTATGTCCCCCTTAATCACAGCTCCACAATGCAGGGACTATAATTCCCAGTTTGGGCACAGGTACCAGGGAGCAGAGGACTGGGGTTTAAACACAGGCATGTAGACTCACAAGAGGACAGGGGAGCAGCAAAATGCTATGGCCGGGGCCTCAGAGGACAGCACAACTGACGGGGTTCCTGGGGGATCCCCAGCCCGTAGCTGAACACTGAGCCTTGCCGCCCCAAGGCTGTCAGCAGCCACATTTCTGTGCAGGACGGATGGGCAGAGCTGGCCCATCCTTCCCCGGGCACAGGAGAGGGATTCTAATTTTAGCTCACAGTGTCTAAAACTGCTGGTGCAGAAGAAGATCATTAAACACGCGGCTGTCCCCAACCGAGGGGACTGCCGGCAGAGAATCTGCAGAGACCCAGCCGTGGGGAGCTTCACTGTCCGTGCCACTGTCCCTCACACCTCACTGCCCAGAGACCCAGGGATGCCGGCCACTCTCGGGCACCATCCCAGGAAGCAACCGTCTTTCCTGCTCCTGAGTACGAGCATCCTCCAGCTCCCCCGGGAAGGCCTGGCGAGGATGAAGACATTGGGCCAGCAGGGATGCAGCAGCCTGGTGAGACAACGGCTTATAAGTCAAGGACAGGCTCCGATGCTAGTTCTCCTTACCAGAGAGGCACATGCAGAAACTTGGCTGCAGGTTCCTGTTCATTCCCTCAAAGCCCTAAGCATGGGGACCATGCCAGCCTGGCACTTCATCCTCCCTATAAGGATGCTCCCCACATCTCCACCTCCCCAGAAGCACTTCTGGATTAATTAGCAGGGAGTGAACAGTTCCATCTCCACAGACTTCAACAGGAACCTCCTCCTGTCACAGTCAAAATCAAAGGGTTGGGGGCTTCCCTGGTGGTCTAGTGGTTAAGAATCTGCCAGTCAATGAATGGGACATGAGTTCGATCCCTCGTCTGGGAAGATTCCACATGCTGCAGGCAACTAAGCCCACGTGCTGCAACTACCGAAGCCTGGGCATCCCAGAGCCTGTACTTACTCCAAGACAAGAGAAACCACCGAAACTAGACAGCAGCCCCCGTTCACCACAACTAGAGAAAGCCCTCGTGTAGCAACAAAGACCCAGCACAGCCAAAACCAAATAAATCTTGGGTAGGGGGGGAGAGGATTGCACAAGGAGCAGAGTGAGAAGAAAGGCAAAACAAGGTAGAAGCAACGCAAATGTCCATTAATAGATGAATGGTAAACAATAGATGAATGGATAAACAATAGATGAATGGATAAACAATAGATGAATGGATAAACAAAAGATAAATGGATAAACAAAAATCCATGCAACACAGATGACTTAAAAACGCGGTGCTAAGTGGAAGAAACCAGACAAAACAGGTCACGTATTGTATGATTCCACTGGTATGAACTGTCCAGAATAGGCAAATCCACAGAGACAGACAGAAAGCAGATGAGTGTCTCCCAGGAGCTGTGAGGAGGGAAGCATGAGCCAGGGTACTGCTTAATACACTCAGGATTTGACTCTGAGTCATGAAAATGCTCTAGAACCAGATCGATGTGGTTACCTAACATTCTGAATGCATTCAATGCCACTGAGTTACACTTTAAAAGGACTAATTTTAAATAATGTGAATCTCACCTCCATTTAAAAATGTGTATAAGGGAAGGATTTGATTTGGGAGGGAAATAATTCATAGGAAGGAGGTCTGTGAGGGCAGAACTTTTTCAGTCCGGTCAGTACGTGTTGACCACTTGGTTTGTGTTGGTCCTGTGCTCCATGCAGGTGGTGGTGGAGGATGCAGGAGACACAAATAATGGTGATAGGAGGTAAGTGCTGAGCAGAACATGCAAGGTAAAAAGTTCACTGGGTACACAGGGGGTAGAGAAAAGGGAGTCAGAGATGTTGTGGGCAGAAGGCACAGCATGAACACAAGTGCAGTGATGAATGTGTGTGGCCAGGTTTCTAGATCAACAGAACTGAACAGACAGCTCATTGCTGCTGAAAATGATGGATATGACTCCAGCACTCCCTGAACTGGCCACTGGACATGGAACAAGGAACAAGCTGTGTTTTCCTCTAGTGTCAGGAGAATGGGTCAAAAGCAAGTTCATCAAGGAGTAATGCATTCAAGAAAGGAAAGCTTTGACAGAAAGACCAAGGAGAAACTGACAAATCCACCATTACAGATGGGAACAGCTGTAGCACAACTTTCTCAATCATTTGTACATCAAGTAAAAATTAATGTCAGTAAAATGAATCAAATTTGAATGACTTAACAGGCTTGACCCTGGGGACACACTTAGAACCCTGTACCCACCAAATGGAGAATACATGTTCCATGACCCATATTTACTGGAACCAATAATGGGTCTCAAAAACTTCAAAAGGACTAGCATCAGAGAGATTGCATTCTCCAAACAATTATTTATTAATTAAACTAGAAATAAAAAACTAAAGGATCATTCCCAGGTGACTCAGCGGTAAAGAATATGCCTGCCAATGCAGAAGATGCAAGAGATGCTGGTTGGATCCCTGAGTCAGGAAGATCTCGTGGAGAAGGAAATAGCAACCCACTCCAGTATTCTTGCCTAGAAAATTCCATAGACAGACAAGCCTAGAGGGCTACAGTCCATGGGGTCACAAAGAGTCAGATATGACTGAGCACATACATGTTCAGGGCCAGCAAAAAGATGCTACAAAAATCCCTAAAAGAAGTCAATTCTAAACAACTCAAAAAATAAAATAGAATGGAAGTTGTAAAATATTTAGAACTGAATTATTAACAAAATACTACATATTAAGCCTGAGACACAGCTAAAACATATTTGGAGAGGAATTTATACATCTAAATGCTCATCTCGAAAAGAGGGAAGGTTAGAAATCAATGAGGCAAGCTTCCAACTTCGCATGTAGAAAAAGGAAAATAGATAAACAATGTAGGGCGCAGGAAATAAATACAAAAGAGAAATTAATAAAATAGAAAATGTAAAATGTAAATGTAAATAGATATGAACAACAAAGCCAAAAAGTTAGCTCTTAAAAAAGAACAACACCGTTGACAAAATTCTGATGGAAAAAAGGCTAATTTATCAGGAGTGAAATGAGCATAACCAAAGAAACATCAAAAATTTTTAAAGTTATTAAGTGGATATATGACAATCCTGTGACAATGAACAGAAACTCACATAAAATGGACAAATTCCATGGGGAAAAAAAGCCTATCAAAACTGTCTCAAGAAGACATAGACATATGAATATTCTTAAACACCAAAAAGTGAAGCAGTAGATTAAAATACTCACCCCAGATGATTGTACCATTTAAACCGTTCTATAAAAAATCCCACCTGTAATGCGGGAGATCTGGGTTTGATCCCTGGGTTGGGAAGATCCCCTGGAGACAAGAAAGGCTACCCACTCCAATATTTTGGCCTGGAGAATTCCATGAACTGTATAGTCCATGGGGTTGCAAAGAGTAGGACATGACTGAACGACTCTCACTATACTCTATTAAATATTAAGGCAACAAATAATTCCAATCTTATGCAAACTATTCCCAAGCATAATTATTCCGTAATCTCAAACTAACAACAGTCTTGACACCAAGCCTGACAGGAACTGCACAGGAAATTTAGAGGCTAGTATCATTAATGAGTATAAGATGCAAAACTCCTAAACAATGGGGGAGGGACGGACTGGGAGCTTGGGATTAGCAGATCCAAACTATTAAACGTAGAATGGATAAACAATAAGGTCCTTCTGTAGAGCACAGGGAACTATATTCAACATCCTGTGATAAACAGTAATGGGAAAGAATATGAAAAATAACATATACATATAACTAATCACTTTGCTGTACAGCAGAAATGAACACAACACTGCAAACCAACTGTACTTCAGTGGCTCAGATGGTAAAGAATCTGCCCGCAGTGCAGGAGACCTGGGTTCAATCCCTGGGTCAGGAAGATCCCCTGAAGGGAATGGCAACCCACTCCAGTATTCTTCCCTGGAAAATTCCATGGGCAGTGGAGCCTGGCAGGCTTCAGTCCGTGGGGTCGCAAAGAGTCAGACACAACTGAGCCACTATCGTATGCCTTACTGTGCAGCAGAAATGAACACAGCATTCCAAATCAATTATACTTCAGTATCATTTTAAAAATAAGTTTTTTAAGTCTCAAAATACAGACATTTGCAACACACATAACTAAAGAGCCTTACAAATCAAAAAGTTCTTACAAACCAATCAATTACTAAAAGCAAACGATTCTCTCTTATATGTGGAATCTAAAAAACAAAACCATGAACAAACATGACAAAGCACAAGCAGACTCACGGATTCAGAGAATAGATTAGTGGTTGCCCAAGGGGTGAGGGGTTGGTCCAAATAGGCAAAGGGGATAAAGAGGTACAAACATCCAGCTATAAGATACACAGGTCACAGGAAGGTAATTCACACCTAGGAATACTTGCCTGACCATATAGGTTGATAATTGTACAAACTTTTTTTTTTTAGCAAAGATGGTTGCTAGACTTAGCATGGTGATCAATCTGTAATGTACATAAATGGCAAATCACTACACTGTATACCTGAAGCTATTAATAATATAATACTGTTTGTCAGCTATACCTCAATTAAAAAAATAAAAAAGACAATTCAGTAGGGGAAAAAATGGGCAAAGGAAATGAATGGACAATTTACAGAAGGAGAAACCCAAATGGCTATTAATATACACAAAAGCACCTCAACCTCACTGACAGCATGGGAAATGGAAATTAAGACCTAATGAGATACTTCATAATCTTCAGGTTGGCAAAACTGTTTAAGTCTGCAATGGGAATGTAGACAGATGGGAGCTCTCATACTAGTAGTTGGGAGCGTAAGTCAATACGACCACTTTGGAGAAAAATTTGACAATATCAGGTGAGTTGAAGATGGATGCAGCCTACCAGCAAGCAGTTTCAGTTTCAGGCAAGTGGGAAAATCTATGCACATACCACAATTTCTAGTTCACTTAACTGCATATGGAATTTCCTAGCATTAACATGAACGTGCTAGTGTTTCTCTACTGGGTGTGTGTACGGGTGTGTGTGGTGCAGCGGGGGTCGGTGGGGCAGGGCGGGTGGAGAGAAAGAATGATGCTGAGAGAGGGTACTGGATGGTCCAATTGTTATAGTTTTCAAATGTGCAAAACAATGTTATGTATTGTACATGAATGGATAAATATGTGATAAAAATATAAAAAATACATTGGAATGAAAAGCATGCATCAGAATAAATAACACCATTCCTGGGCAGGAGGAAGATGAGCGTGTGTGTGAGGCATGCATGCAAAGCTTTATTTCTTTTCAAAAATATCAAATGAAATGGGGCAAAGAATAAGAGCTCATAAAGTTAGGTGCTACAAAAACAGATGTAATTATATATTCTCTATATTTGTCCCCAGATATCAAGTTATGAAACAGTCAATAATCCATTTTAAATAAAGATCTCCAACCAATAGTCTGTATATCGACAACTTTTGGCCATCCTAGGGTGATTTTGTAATCTTCACCAATTTTAAGGGATGTGTCCAACTTTTAGTTGTCTTTTAAAAACTAGGTCTTTTTTCAGCCACGACTGTTTATTATTCTAATAGTTTCAACATTTTTCAACTATGTTGTATTTAAGCAGATTTCCAAATACTTTTTCATAAAGACAGATGACAGCTCTGAAAAAAAGGACCAAGGGGCAACCAATTTAACATAGGACTGTCCTGAGAAGAACAGTACCGTTATAGATTTTTTTACCATTGACAGGGAGGGCAGAAGCGCTTGTCTGTGTCATGTCTCTTGGTAATCCAGTGATCACAGGCATCACTGGCCCCTTTAGCCCTAAATGCATGATCGCACGATTATACAGTGTTCTTCTCTTACCTCCATTAATCATCCTTTATAGATGTGAAATAGACCTTCCTGGCCAAAAAGCTGCAGAAACGAGTTAATTTTCATTTTCAAACAATCTGTCCCTTTCCATTTCTCTCTGTTTTCCAAAGTTACAGTATAACTTTAGCACTTCCTGTGGGCTCTGACCTCCAACCCGACCCAGCACATGACCGATGGGCCAGTCCTGGGCACGAGACCGAAGACTGGCTGCTCCGGGTTGCCGGCTCCACAGCTTCAGAATTAATAAAGCTCCAGGCAGCGTGAGGGGTGCCAGCTCAAACATACACCACGCTGGCAGCCAGCCGCCTGCCCATCAAACCCCTAGCACTTCTCTAGAATCCTCCGATTAAATAAATATTTGGCAAAGCACCACTGGCAAAGTGATAATAAATTCAACTCAATTCCCACCACCAACTGGCAACTCCTTCAACAACCCAATCCAATCTGTCTGCCTCAACTTCCAAATAGCTAGTAATGGGGCCAGCTGGGGCCTGTGGGATCCTTGGAGCTCTGGGTCAATATCTTATGCCTTGTTATCTGCCAGAATGTCTGAGATAAAATGCAGGATGGCCTGGACTTCTACACGAGGGTCAGAATGCTGAGGAGCTCAAGGAGTGGGGGATGGGAAAGGCTCTGATTTGAGATACCCTTTACCCCCCAGACCCCGCACCCTGCTAGACTCACACTGTAACAGCATCACCAGAAGAGTCTCAACCACCACCACTCCGCTCCTGCATTCATTCAACAGATGTCACTTAGCCCATACTAGGGGCTTGGCGGCACAGTGGTAAAGACGCCGCCTGTCGATGCAAGAGACAAGGGTTCAATCCTCGGTTGGGGAAATCCCCTGGAGGAGGAAATGGCAACTCGCTCCAGTGTGCTCACCTGGAAAGTTCCATGGACAGAGGAGCCTGGCGAGCTACAGTCCACGGGGTCCGAAAGTCGGACGCGACTGAGCACGGGCTTCAAAGGTGCCAGACCCTGTGCTAGAAGCTGGAGAACAATAAAGATATGTTCCCTATGAAACAGAACATCCAAGGACTTCCCTGGTGGTCTAGTGGCTAAGACTCTGCACTCTCAGGGAATCAGGTTCAATTCCAGGTTGGAGAACTAGATCCTACATGCTGCAGCTAAGAGTTTGCGTGCCACAACTAAGACCCGCCTCAGCCAAATAAGTAACTATTTAATAAAGTCTAGGGGAGGGCAGTCATACCAACACCATCAATCTGCTTCCAGGTCTGCTCTTAGCCCAGGACCCTGTCCATCCGTGGCCTTCCCAGATGCTACCTTTCTCTCACACTCCAGGTATCTCAGATTCTAAACGTGAAGCTGGTGCCTTTCGGGTTCCCAATTAGCAGCTCCCAAAACAGTTTTTCCTGCTTTCTCCCCCAAGCCTCAGTTCCTTTAAGGCTGGTCATGGCATTCCCTCCCTCCCCACTGCTGCCTTACAGGTCTCCTGGCCGCATACCGCCCCCCTCCAACCCAGCTCTGGTCTGTTACACCTGGATCATTGGCGTCCTCTCCAGTCCTGTGTCTGCCGTCTTTCTGGGTGATCTCAATGTTTGTGTGATGGTCCATCCCTCCCCTCAACCCTCAGCTCCTCAACCTGCTTCCCTCTACCCCAGTGGCGGCCACCCACTCCTCCAGACACCTCTGAAGCTACCACTGCAAGCCTTCCTTCTCTGACCAGCATCTCCTGTCCTTCCAGGCCTCTTGTGTGTGGATGGACACCCAGCACCTCTTGGGTTAAGGAAGACCCAACTTCACTATCCATCGCTGCCTTCATGGCCTCACTGCTCTCCTCACCTGAATTAGGGGATGTTGCTGTATTTCCTCCTAGACACACTGTCCACCTCACTCCTTTTCTTGCATTTGAAGAAAGAGGAGAAGGGGAAGGGGAAGGAGACAGGGAAGAAAGCAGAAGGAAGTCAGGGAGAGAGGGACAGACAGGCAGAAGGGAAAAGGGCATACCAAGCCCTGGAACTCCACTCTGTTTCCCGACAATGGCACGTTACTGAGAATGGTCTAGGTAACTGCTCTGATGAGTCTCGGGTAAAATTGATCTCTTCCTCCCTCCTCCCCTTCCCTCTGAGTCCACTTGGCTGCATTCAGATGTCAAGGTCACATGTCCTCATCCCACAAATGTCCAACATCACTTTTGCCCCCAGTGCCCAGATGAGACTCCAGCTTACATTTCTCTGAGAAAGTAGGGGTGCTCCCCAACCATCTTCTACCCTGCCCACATCACTTATCCTTTCTGGCCTCTCTCCTGCCCTGGGAAGAAGGGTATCTTGGCCCCTCTCTGTCCTCCTGCTCCAGCCCCTCCTCAAGGGCTCTTCTCTCTAATTACCCTCCTTTCTCTGATTTACCATGTTCTACCTCTCTGGTGGGTTATTTCCATCGGTATTTAAATACACTCTAGTGTCTCCATATTAAAAAATACCCTCCTCGACTTCATGCCCCGACCAGGTTCCATCCCATTTCTCTGCCAACATTCATAGCAAAATTGAAAAAAGATGTTTCTCTGTTACAACTTATTCCTCTTTATCGCAGTCACCCACTCATGTCATTTCAACATGCTTTCTGCACCACCGAAGTTGCATGTATGTGGCCACATGTTATGGTCACTTAGCCTTCAAATGATATGACTTTCAGTAGCACATGACACAGATGCCTGAACTCTCCTTAAAACATCCCCCTTCTCTGTTGCCAGGATGCTGTCCATGGCACCTGGATTTTCCTCTTCCCTCGCTAGAGATCATTTTCCATCTCCTTTAGTGAATTCTTCTCTGCTTAACCCCCAAATGCTAGAATATCCTATTGCTATAATCTGAGACCCCTTTCTCTGCCTCATTCCCTCTATAGGTTAATTAACATCCTCTGACTTTAAATATATCTGTGCGCTGATGCTCCCAAAAGTGTATCTGCCCTCCTCGCCTGTATGCTTCTGTATCAACCGCCTTCTTTCCATCTCTTCTTCGAATGCCTACTAGGCATCTGCAACTTAATTTATCCTACAGAGAGAACTTAGCTGAATCCCAGTCCTCCGCATCCCTCACTAAAAGACACAACCTCCTGCTCCATTCCTCTTGTGGAAAGCCTTCCCGACGTCTCTTTCTCCCACTGTACATCCAGTCCCCTGGGAGCTCTGGCTTGTCTCCACAATACACCCCCACCCATACTCCTCCCTCCAGCCTGTGGGGTACAGCCCGTCTCTCCCATGGGGCACAGCCCCTCTTCTCCCATGGGGTACAGACCCTCTTCTCCTGGGAGTCATGCCCCAGCCTCCTAGCAGGTGTCTTGCTTCCCCAAATTCACCCTCTACAGCAGGAGAGAACCATAACTTTTAAATCTTTAAAACGAAATCTCTGGTGTGAAAACAAAATGGTGCAGTCACTTCGGAAAACAGCCCAGCAGCTCCTCCAAAGACTGAATGCAGGGCCATCCTGTGACCCGCAGCTCCACTCCCACACATATGCCAGAGGGAGGTGAAATCATGCGTCCCTGGACAAACTTGCACACGAACGTTCACAGAACCAAAAAGTGGAAACAACCCGAAAGCCCAGCAACTGCTGAACAGATGCATAAACTGTGGCCTGTCCCTACAGTGGGCTGTTATTCAGCTACAGAAAGGAACGAAGTGCTGAGACGCCCTGCAGCACGAGTGAAACAGCACACTAAGTGCAGGAGGCTGGGCCAAGGCACCGTGTGTTACATGGTTCCATTGATGTGAAACGTCCAGAACAAGCAAATCTGTAGGGAGAGAAAGCAGATTCATGGTCGTGATGAACATTGATTGTGGTTTTAAAATCAACAGTAGTGAAAAGACTGGATGCAGGGCCATCCTGTGACCCGCAGCTCCACTCCCACACATATGCCAGAGGGAGGTGAAATCATGCATCCCTGGACAAACTTGCACACGAACGTTCACAGAACCAAAAAGTGGAAATAACCCGAAAGCCCAGCAACTGCTGAACAGATGCATAAATTGTGGCCTGTCCCTACAGTGGGCTGTTATTCAGCTACAGAAAGGAACGAAGTGCTGAGACGCCCTGCAGCACGAGTGAAACAGCACACTAAGTGCAGGAGGCTGGGCCAAGGCACCGTGTGTTACATGGTTCCATTGATGTGAAACGTCCAGAACAAGCAAATCTGTAGGGAGAGAAAGCAGATTCATGGTCGTGATGAACATTGATTGTGGTTTTAAAATCAACAGTAGTGATGTTTGTGCAACTCTGTGAATATACTTTAAAAATCACTAAGATGTACATTGTAAATGCGTGAACTGCATTGTCCATATGAATTATCTCAATAAAGCTACTGTTTTAAAAAAACCTAAATCAGATTTTATCACCCCCCCGGTTAAAACCCTCCAGTGTACTAAAAAATAAAATCAGCTTCTTAATGTGACCCTCCAGAGAAGGCAATGGCAATCCACTCCAGTACTCTTGCCTGGAAAACCCCATGGGCAGAGGAGCCTGGTAGGCTAGAGTCCATGGGGTCGCTATGAGTAGGACACGACTGAGCTACTTCACTTTCACTTTCTCACTTTCATGCTTTGGAGAAGGAAATGGCAACCCACTCCAGTGTTCCTGTCTGAAGAATCCCAGAGACGGAGGAGCCTGGTGGGCTGCCGTCTATGGGGTCGCACAGAGTCGGACACGACTGAAGCGACTTAGCAGCAGCAGCAATGTGACCCTCAGGGAGGTATGTGATCCTGCCTCTGACAGTCAGGAAACCAGATATCTTACTTCTCTTCCTGAGGCTTGCTGTATGTACTCCAAAACTCTGGTTTTCTCTCCATTCCTCAAAAAAATCAAGAACCAACCCCCTCTGCACTTTGAGGTCTTTTGAGGTGTTCTTTCTGCCTGGACTGTCCTTTCCTCTGAAGTTTGCACAGCTGGTTTTTCAAGTTCCATCAGGTATAAGTTCAGAGGCCACCAGGGGCAGGTATTCAAAGTTTCCAACACAGAAACACATGTAAACTGTATTGCATCACCTCATTCTGTCTTCATTGCCATTGTCGCTACTGGAACCTATCATATTAATCATTTATTCACTCACTGTCTTTCCTTCAATAGAGGTCAGCTCTGTGAAGGTAAGAACTTGCCACTCTTCTAGGGTCCTCCATCCTCAGCAAAGGAAGTGCTCGTGAATGATGCATGAATGAGGAAAAAGATCAGAGAAGACTTCCTGGGGGAAGTGACAGCTGAGCACTAGAGGATGCTGGGGGTTATCCAAGAGATCTAGTGGAGGAGACAGGTTGCAAGAAGTGAGAACAAGATGTAAAAGCCCACAGGAAGAGAGCACACAGCACTTAGAAGACTTGAAAGATGGAAAGGAGGAGGGGGAAGGGCATCCTGGGGCCAGATTACACAACACCTTGCGAGTCAAATTCAGGAAGCTGGATCTTGTGAATGAGCAGTGGAAAGGTACTCTCATGTGTTAGGTAGGAAATGACATAATAAAAGTGGAAATTTCGAGGGTGAACTAGGGCTTCCTCGGTGGTGCATCATGGGAATGCTGGTTAGATGATTGGATGGCATCACTGACTCTATGGACATGAGTTTGAGCAAACTCCGGGAGGTAGTGAAGGACAAGGAAGTCTGACATGCTGCAGTCCTGGGGTGGCAAAGAGTAGAACCTGACTTAGTGACTGAACAACAAGGTGTTGCTAGTGGTAAAGAACCCACCGCTCAGTGCAGGGTATGCCAGAGACACGGGTTCAATCCCTGGGTCATGAAGATCCCCTGGAGGAGGGCATGGCAACCCACTCCAGTATTCTTGCCTGGAAAACTCCATGGATGGAGGAGCCTGGCAGGCTATAGTCCATCAGGTCGAAAAGAGTCGGACACGGCCAAAGCAATTTAGTATGCACTCCCTGGTGGTCTAGCAGTTAGGACTCAGCACTTTCATCACCAAAGGCTGGGGTTCATCCCTGGTCAGGGAACTAAAATCCCACAAGCCAGACAGTGCAGTATAAAAAGGAAGGGCATTAGGAAAACAATGCTGTTCTCTGCAGAGAGAATGAATTGAAGGAGGGCAAGAGAGGGCCCTGGAGGAGAGACTTTGCCGCAGCTAGAAGGGAGATGATGGAAGCCAGGTCTAGGAGAGGTGCAATAAGGGCAGAGAGAAGGAATCTAGTTAGGTGTTTAGGAGGGAGAGTGGACACAAGGGTGATGGATCAGGTGTGGCAGTTGAGAAGCAGGAGAACTCGAATGGAGAGTGCTCTGTGGTAAAGAGCTCAAGAGGGGAGCACACAGTGGATGGGGAGGGGGATGTCCAAGTGCAGGTGTCCCTTGTCCAGGAGTTCCAGTTCTGAAACCAGGAGAGCTGTTTAGGCTATCAATAGATATCTGGTTGTTGTTTTCAATTGCTAAATCCTGTCCAGTTCTTTGCAACTCCATGGACTGCAGCACACCAGGCTTCCCTGTCCTTCACCATCTCCTGGAGTTTGCTCAGACTCGTGTCCATTGAGTCAATAATGCCATCCAACTGTCTCATCCTTTGTAACCCTCTTGTCCTCCTGCCCTCAACCTTGGGTGTCATCATTAAAACGAAAGCTGTAAAACTAATGACACTTCCCAAGAGAAATTTTTTTCAAGGAAGGAAACGAACAGCCTTGGGGCACATGCTGAGGGTCACAGACATTGAAGGGATAGGCTTAGGGATAGGAGCTCGCTCGCAAAGGTAAGAGAGAAAGCAGTCAGAGTGTCAGAAGGGAAGCCAGAAAGCGTGGTGCCACAGAGAAGCCTGCCTACAGAAGAAGTAGCTGCTGAGATCTGCAGAGGATGAGGACAAGAAACGATGGGTTTGGTGATAGGGAGTGTGTCGGTGGGAGACTGTCAAGGCCAGGTGACAAGGTAGCAACAGCCAGTGGGAGGCCATGTCAAGACATTCGGATGAGGGGCAGAGTGGAGGCAGATTACAAAGACATTTTACTGAAAGATATATAAAGGATGTATAATGGGTAGAGTTGAGTCATAATGCTGGAGGTGATGGAATCCCAGCTGAGCTATTTCAAATCCTAAAAGATGATGCTGCTAAAGTGCTGCACTCAATATGCCAGCAAATTTGGAAAATTCATCAGTGGCCACAGGACTGGAAAAGGTCAGTTTTCATTCCAATCCCAAATAAAAGCAATGCCAAAGAATGTTCAAACTCCCACACAATTGCACTCATTTGGAAGGAATGATGCTAAAGCTGAAACTCCAGTACTTTGGCCACCTCATGCGAAGAGTTGACTCATTGGAAAAGACTCTGATGCTGGGAGGGATTGGGGGCAGGAGGAGAAGGGGATGACAGAGGATGAGATGGCTGGATGGCATCACTGACTCGATGGACGTGAATCTGAGTGAACTCCAGGAGTTGGTGATGGACAGGGAGGCCTGCGTGCTGCGATTCATGGGGTTGCAAAGAGTCGGACACGACTGAGTGACTGAACTGAACTGAACTGAACTGAACACGCTAGCAAAGGAACGCTCAAAATTCTCCAAGCCAGGCTTCAACAGTACGTGAACCGAGAACTTGCAGATGATCAAGCTGGATTTAGAAAAGGCAGAGGAACCAGAGATCAAATTGTGATCATCTGTTGTATCACAGAAAAAGCAAGAGAATTCCAGAAAAACATCTGCTTCACTGACTACGCTAAAGCCTTTGACAGGATGGATCACAACAAACTGTGGAAAATTCTGAAAGAGATGGTAATACCAGACCACCCTACCTGCCTCCTGAGATACCTGTATGCAAGTCAAGAAGCAACAGTTAGAACCAGACATGGAACAACAGACTGGTTCCAAATTGGGAAAGAAGAACATCAAGGCTGTATAATGTCATCTTGCTTATTTAACTTCCGTGCTTAGTAATCATGAGAAATGCTGAGCTGGATGAAGTACAAGCTGGAATCAAGTTTGCCAGGAGAAATATCAATAACCTCAGATATGCAGAGGACACCAGCCTTATGGCAGAAAGTGAAGAAGAACTAAAGAGCCTCTTGATGAAAGTGAAAAAAGGAGAGTGAAAAAGTTGGCTTAAAACTCAACATTCAGAAAATTAAGATCATGGCATCTGTTTCACATCACTTCATAGCAAATAGATGGGGAAACAATGGAAACAGTGACAGACTTTATTTTGGGGGCTCCAAAATCACTGCAGATGGTGACTGCAGTCATGAAATTAAAAGACACTTGCTCCTTGGAAGAAAAGCTATGACCAATGAAGACAGCATATCAAAAAGCAGCTACATAGCTTTGCCAAAAAAGATTCATCTAGTCAGAGCTATGATTTTTCCAGTAGTCTTGTATGGACGTGAGAGTTGGACTATAAAGAAAGCTGAGCACCAAAGAATTGATGCTTTTGAACTGTGGTATTGGAGAAGACTCTCGAGAGTCCCTTGGACTGCAAGGAGAACCACCAGTCCATCCTAAAGGAAATTAGTCCTGAATATTCATTGGAAGGACTGATGCTGAAGCTGAAATTCCAATACTTTGGCCACCTGATGTGATGGACTGACTCATTAGAAAAGACCCTGATTGCTGGGAAAGATTGAAGGCAGGAGGAGAAGGGAATGACAGAGGATGAGATGATTGGATGGCATCAACCGACTCGATGGACATGAGTTTGAGCAAGTTCCAGGAGTTGGTGATGGACAGGGAAGCCTGGCGTGCTGCAGTCCATGGGGTCGCAAAGGATCGGACACCACTGAGTGAACTGAACTGAACTGAACGTGTACTGAATTTGCATGGTGTGCAAGGCCCCCTCTTAAGCACTTAAGAGATATTGTCATTTAATCTTTAGTCAACAACACTGTGTGGTAAGCACAGCAAGGTGAGGCCAGCGTTGCTTGTGCTTAGTTGCTTCAGTCTGATTCTTTGTGACCCCATGGGCAGTAATGCACCAGGCTCCTCTGTCCATGGTATTCTCCAGGCAAGAATAGTGGACTGGGTAGCCATATCCTCCTTCAGGGGATCTTCCCAACCCAGGGGTCAAACCCAGGTCTCCTGCAGCTCCTGCATTGCATGTGGATTATTTACTGCTGAGCCACCAAGCAGCCATTGTACATTTATCCAGTGATGGAGGGAGATGATGATGGAGGGAGCAGAGCTCAGGTAGATGAAGAACAGATAGACCCCTCTCTCGGATTTCTAAAGGGAACCAATGGAGAAGTTGGTAGCTGGGGTGTAGTTGAGGACTCTAGTTTCATATCTTCCATTTTGGTTGGAGAAGCAGGAAGTGAGGTCTTTGCAGAGCATGAAGAGGGAAGGTTATTATTATTGGATTTGAGGTTTGAGTTACCAGAGTTTGAATTCCAGATGTATTAGTTTATGTGATTTTCTACATACATTTAAAATAAGCATATGGAAAACAGCCATCACTTTGAATTTTTGCAACTAAAGTCAAAGTTTGAAGAGCCAGGGACTTCCCTGGTGGTCTAGGGTTAAGACTCCACCCTTCCACTGCAAACAGTGCAGGTTCAATGCCTGGTCAGGGAACTAAGATCCTGCATGTCACATGGCATGGGCAAATTTTTAAATTAAATTTTAAAAAGTTTGAAGATCCACTTTCCTGAGTCACGGGAGCATCACCATTTTACCCCAGGCTGGAACCCTACTGGTTTCCTCCCTTGAACTCCAGCACACAATGGGGATGAAGAGCAGCCCTTCTTGGACCCAAACTATGCAAAGTCTATTTAAAACTGAGTGGCCTAGTCGTTTCCTTTAAAACCTTTCTTCAGAACGTTATAGATTCTTTAATATTTGTGTAATACTTAACACATAGTAGGATATATACTATGCATATGTAAATTACAGAGTTTAAAGAAAAGACCCATTAACCCACCCAACTTAGAAACCAGAACATTTCACATAGAGTCGCTGGGGGCATTTCTTTGGGATCAAAAGCCCAAGCAGAGAGATAACCACTATCTTGATTTCTGTGTATAATTTCCTCAAAAAATTTTAATCTAGTTTTACCAGATATACATGAATCCATGAAAGATATATTGCTTAGTTTCCTTCCAACATTTTATTATGAAAACTATCAAACATACAGAAAAGCTGGAATTTTTCAGAGAAAACTCTTGTTCCCACCGCCTAGATCCTACAACAAACATTTTGATATATTTGCTCGGTCTTATAATTATCCATCCTTCTATACATACATCAATCCATTTTATTTTCTGATGCATTTCAAAGTAAATTGTGGAGATGACTACACTTCTGCTGGCATATCATTAACTAGAGTTCAATATTGGTTTGTAGGGTTTTTTTAAAATAAATTTACAGAGAATAATATAAATGCATGGATCTCAAATATATCATGGGATGTATTTTGACAAATGCACATATATGTGAAACTCAAACTTCTGTTAAGGTGTAAGACATTGTTATGATTCAAGAAAGTTCTCCCATGTCCTTTCCCAGTAAATTGCAGACACAATCATCCACAGTAGAGGCAACACTGTTAAGATCTTTTGTCATCACAGATTTAGTTTTGCCTCATCTAAGGGTTCATGTGAACAGCACATATAATATGCAGTCTTTTCTGTCTGGTTTCTTTCACCCAGCATGATGGTTTTGAGCTTCACCCATGTTGTGGCATGTATCAGTAAATTCTCCCTTTTTATTGCCAAACAGTATTCTACTGGGCATGACTGTATGCCTGTATCTCTTTGTATCCATTCATCTTTTGGTGGATAACTGAGTTGCCTCCCATTTTTATGAATAAAGCTGCCAAGAACGTTCTTGTACAAGTGTTTTTATGAACCTATAGTTTCATTTCTCTTGGTAAATGTCCAAAAGAGAAATTGCTGATTCATACAGTAGATACGTATTTAGTTTTGTTAATAATAACTTGCCACGCAGAAGTCCTAAACAGACATATCTCCTATGATACAGATGGCCAACAGACACATAAAAAGATGCTCAATACCCCAGTGTTCATTGCAGGACTACTTACAATATCTAGGACATGGAAGCAACCTAAAAGTCCATCAACAGATGAATGGATAAAGAAGATATGGTACATACATACAATGGAATATTACTCAGCCATAAAAAGGAATGAATCTGAGTCAGTTCTAGTGAGGTGGATGAAACTAGAGCCTGTTATACAGAATGAAGTCAGTCAGAAAGAGAAAAACAAATATCATATAATAATACATATATATGGGATCTAGAAAATGGTACTTTTGAGCCTATTTGCAGAGCAGGAATAGAGACTCAGATGTAGAGAATGGACTTGTGGACACAGCAGAGAGAGGGTGGGACAAACTGAGAGATCAGGACTGACATATATACGCTACCGCGAGTAAAACAGATAGCTAGCGGGGAAGGTGCTGAGCACAGGATGCTCAGCTTGGTGCTCTGTGATGACCTAGGAGGGTGGGATGTGGGGGGTGGGAGGGAGATCCAAGAGAGAGGGGATATGTGAATACATATAACTGACTCACTTCACTGTACAGCAGAAATTGAACTCCAATAAAAACTAAATTAAAAAAAATTTTAAAAGAATCTGCCATGTATTTTTCCAAAGTGGTCATATCATTTGATTCCCTACCAAAAATATATGAGACTTTCCATGATCATCAGATCTGTCAGCATTGGTGTCCTCAGTCTTTTTACATCTTAACTGGTTGACTGAGTGTGTTGTGTATCTCATTGTGGTTTCAATTTGCGTTTTCCCATACTATGGGTTTTTGACAGTTACTGTTACCTTTCATCAAACTAAGTTCTACCCTAATCTGCTAAAAGTTTTTATCATCAACATGTGTTTAGCAAATACTTTTTTTCTGTGTAAGAATTCTTTCTAATTCATGATTTCCTCAGAGACAAGTAAGGTGATTGAGAATTTTTGCCTTAAAAATAGTTCCTGCTGGTCATAAGCTGCTGGTGATAATAAGAAAACCTAGTAAATGGGATGGAGAAGGCAATGGCAACCCACTCCAGTGTTCTTGCCTGGAGAATCCCAGGGACGGGGGAGCCTGGTGGGCTGCCGTCTATGGGGTCGCACAGAGTCGGACACCACTGAAGCAACTTAGCAGCAGCAGCAGTAAATGGTGGTGGTCTTACTGTAAAGAGTAGCACCAGCAATAAAAGAAATATGGTCTAAAGTGTTGACAGTGGGACCTGGTTCAGATAACCTGAAATTGTAAATTACACACTGACCAAAGAACTGTCCAAAGGATAGAAGTGACAGTTGGTGTCCACACTTCTGTAATCGTCTAGGTCTTGGTATGAGAAAGCTTGGCCAGACTGAACAAAGCTGTAGGCAGCTTGTGAAAAAAACCCTTACACTGTTTTATATTTGCTGTAGGGCTTCTTCAGCTTCTTGCAGATCAGTACCCTGATCAGTACCCTGTAATATCTGTGGCACACCTGAAGAATCAGTCCAGGTCCCAGGGAGCTCATTTGGAATGGAATTCAGTTCAGGTGTCCCCTCCCTGTCCGGATGCCCTCTCTGGTCCTCGAAAGCCTGCTCGGGATCTTTCTGTCTGCTCTCACTGTGTATGTTCATAAACGTCCTTCCTATGTCACGTTATAACTAGATATCCATGTGTCTCCTTGCTCCACTAGACTCTGAGCTCCTTCAATACACTGACAATCTCTTGTTCATCATGTCTCCTTCTGGGCACAGAGCTGGACCTGGAAGAGGTGTCCAATGCCTGTGGAGCTAAGTGACAGAGAAGTGGATGGAGAAATGTGATCATCCACTTGAAGGCACAAGCAGGGAAAACTGGACACCAGAGACATGTGGTCTGGACCTGGGGTGCACCAGACTCTGAAACCCCAGCACCTACCAAGAGGAGCCTTAGGTGGGGGTTACTCCGTGGGTTCTATTCATTCTGACTCCAGAAAATGATGCCCCTAAATTATATTAGTGAGTGGGCCCAGGCATCACTTGCATTTTTCACTGATCTCTTCTATAAAAATCTTTCAAAGCATCTCCTGTGAGTCTGACCTAACTCTGCACAGTGATGCTGCAGAGGAAACCAGGACTCCCTGGCAGGCAGTCAGAATCCCCAGCACTCTGGCTGATTTCTAGCCCGGCACCTCCTGGTGTGTCTGCAACACCAGGCACTCCAGAAGGGATCTGCTGCCTCCAGGACCACTTAGGAGGCCAGGGTAGGATGGTGACAGCCTTCAGTCTTGTTCCAGGTCACCACTCCCACCATTTAAGGTATATGACCTACCTTCTCCCTTCTAATAGCACGGGCAGGTCATCCAAGAAATGCTTCCAAGACCCAGAATGCCTTCTTCTCACTCTGAGGGCCCTATACTGTCCAGGTATACTGCAGGTATCATCTGAGGGCCCTGCACTGAGTCTCCAGGTGTACTGCAGGTATCATCTGAGGACCCTGCACCGACTCTCCAGGTATACCACGGGTATCACCTGAGGGCCCTGCACTGAGTCTCCACGTGTACTGCAGGTATCATCTGAGGACCCTACACTGACTCTCCAGGTATACCACGGGTATCACCTGAGGGCCCTGCACTGAGTCTCCACGTGTACTGCAGGTATCATCGAGGACCCTACACTGACTCTCCAGGTATACCACGGGTATCACCTGAGGGCCCTGCACTGAGTCTCCAGGTGTACCGCAGGTATTATGTGAGGACCCTGCAACAACTCTCCAGGTATACCATGGGTATCACCTGAGGGCCCTGCACTGAGTCTCCAGGTGTACCATGGGTTTTACCTCTGAGGGAAGAAGAGGGTCGGGGAGCCCAGGCCCAAGAACCTGCCATGTCCTCAGGCAGAGGGCCAGTGGGGAAGCAGGGGGCTCCAATCCTGCCCACCGCACCTCTCACATGAATGGTCCACTGAGAGGAAGAGAAGGCAGAGTTCTAATCACTCTCCCACCCCTTCCCTCCTCTCCTGGTCCAAGCCCTTTCTTCTCACACACCTGGCTCCTCTCCTCTGGTTGACATCAGTTCTTCAGAGGGTCCGCTTCATTGGAGGGAGGGACACAGCCTCACTCACGATGGGCTGGGGGTCTGTCACCCGTTCCTTCTCTCCCTCCTGCTAAAATGACCTTGTAAATGGGACACTGGAGTGGGACAGAGGTGTGTGCCTTTCCAACAGGGGCCTAAGAGGCTTCCAATCCAGTCTTTCATTTTTTCCTTCTTCCAGTGACAAAGGTCACCACTCCTGATGTAGATACTGGGCTCCACACTGCAGCCAAGCTTCCTAAGTAGTGGAGATTTGGGGTTTTTTCATGAATACAAAATTATTTCCATGAAAGTTCTCCTTTTTTTCATTCCAAACACTGCAAGAGACAGGAGCGGGTTCAAGACATTTATTATGCGTCCCTCACGGTGCCTTGCCCGGCAGAAGTCTGATGAACCACTGCGATTCAATCCCGCAGCATTCACCCAACTTGCTTCCGTGTCTGTGCAATGACCCTGAGGTGCTCGCCGTGTCTGCTGCGATGCAGTATGCAGATTTCACAAACAAGATTTAGGTTCACAGCTGGTTTTCAGAACAGCTTAGAGTCAAAGATTCAAAATACAGAACTCGGCGAATGAGTTCTTATCAAAATGTCAGATCGATTTTACCAGAAAAACCTTGGTCTGAAACATCTGTAAGAGGCTAGAGGGGAGCACCCCTCCCTCTGGCTCATTCAGATGCCAAATTAATCAGGGCAAATGGAACATGACAAAGTGGCGTGAGGCTCCCGGGTTCTCTGGAGCCCACTCAGCCTCTCCCCCGAGAGGGAGCCCGTCTCGGGCTCTGCAGCTGGGAGGAGTCTGAGAGGCCTCCGGGGAGTGCGAGATGCTGCTGGGAGCCGAGCAGAGGGAACAGTCACCCAGGCGTGGAGCACCCTGTTCCCCTGGGGACCTGGAAACCTCAGAGCAGGGACGAGACATCACTGTCCTTTTCAACTTTCCCCTTTGCCCTGTATAACTCAGAGGCAGCCTCAACACAGAAAGAGGGGGAAAGTTAGCATGTCAAAACCAATAATATCCAACGAAAACCTCCAGACACATCTTCCCAGTGGGCAGCATCTTCTGTCAAAAAATAGACCTGGGGACTTCTCTGGCAGTCCAATGATCAGGACTCCTTCCAATGCAGGTGGTGTGGGTTCAATCCCTAATCAGGGAGTTAAGATCCCACGTGCATCATGACCAAAAAACCAGAACAAAAAAAAAAAAAAAAAAAAAAACCAGAACCCAGGGCTCTGTAACAACCTGGAGGGTGGGATGGGGTGGGGAATAGGAAGGAGGTTCAAGAGGGAGGGGACATATGCGTACTCTGGCTGATTCACGTTTTTGTGTGGCAGAAACCAACACAGCATTATAAAACAATTATCCTCCAACTTAAAAAAAAATTTAATGAAAAAACCCAGAAGCAATATTGTAACAAATTCAATAAAGACTAAAAATGGTCCATGTCAAAATAAACAAATATATAAAAGAAATCTTTAAAATGAAAATAATACTGGGAAATTCCCTGGTGGTCCAGTGATTAGGACTCCGCATTTTCACTGCAGGGAGCGTGGGTTCAACCCCTGACAGGGGAACTAAGATCCTCCAAGCCAATCAGAATAGCAAAAGAAAAAAAAAAAAGTAGAGCTGGAGTGGAAACCTGAATTTGGGGGCTTCAAAATGTCTGTTTGCAGATGGGTAGAAATCACACCTGCCCTATGTGTTTCCCCTGAGGGCCCTGTCTAAACAGGAGATGCTTTCCACAAAAGGAAGAGCTTTAAGCCATGATAAGGAGAAAGAGGGAAAGGAGAAAGGTGTCATGGTCTCATTGCTGCTGAGACAAAGCATGGACTCACCGGAAGATTCTTTAAATGCCAGGCGCTTTGACTCTGAAATCGGCCTGTTTCCTGCCCAGTGCAGGCTTGTGTTGAGGTCAGAGCTAATACTGATTCTAATTTTTTTTTTCACTTCAGACAGAATCATAACACTATTAAGATCTAATACATTTACGGCTGTGATTTTCAACCGGGCAGTATTAAAAACTTGTGAAAGTGACTTTGCAAATTGCCAAACAGTCACCAAGCTAATGAAGCAGGACTTTTAAAGTGACTGAGAAATAATTCCTATATTATAAAGACAGCAATCTGTGAAGGGAGATTTGGTTTAAAAAAAACACATTAGAATGTATAATGGAAAATGTTAATCTGCGGTGAATCCAATCAGAGCTGGTTGAAGAGAAAAACATAAGGGAAGCGAAATTTACAAATGAAGGGTGTGCACTTGAACCCATGGAAGGAAAAGTTCCCAGGAAGGAAGCTCCCTCCAGGGCCTCTGGGTGGTCACCTCCAGGTGGTCACCTGGACCAGTGGTCCCAGGACCTTCCCACTGGAAGACCCTCCTAAAAGTCTGAGGAGGAAATAACAGAGACTCCCCTTAAAAGCACAGGGACCACCCCTCTGCCCTGACCCCTGAGATCATCTGGACACGTCAGGAATTGGTGATGCCTCCGTGGCTTTCTAATTTGTAAGGCTTAGAGGCTCTGGCAAGAAAATGGAGCTCACATCATAGAGGACAGTAACATCCAGAGATCTGGTTCCAAGCAACAGACAGCAGGGACACAGCCTGAGTCCAGAGGCGAGTAATCAGGATGGACCCTCCCCACCATCCAAGATCCAGACAGCTTGCTAGGCACTCGGGCTGCCCACTGCCTGCTGTGATCAGGAGATGAGCGGAAAGGGAGCAGGTGGAACCAGGCCTGCCTCGGTGCTAATGATGAATAATTAGGGTGGGTGCTCCCTTTCAGAAGAGGCTCTCCCAGTAATGAAAACACTTGAGAAGGTGCCACATCACAGCACAGAGCAGAAGAAAGCCAAGGAGACGGATGTACAAGCCAACGCTGGCCAAAAGGCAGAGAAGACCCATGTTTCTTGTTAGCATTTGACAGTAAGCACCATGTGTTACTTAGGAACCAAATCCTCCTTTATGCAAAAGTGTTTTTCTCATTCTTGGCCCAGTGGTTTCAACGGTTGCTCCCCTCCCAACCCCCCATCCCCGAAACAGATTTCAAATCCTATTATACAGTAAACATCTGTGGCATTAATTTTCACCCTATAAACAAATGCAGGCAGCTGAGGCAGATCATTTGATGAGTCAATCAATATATGAACAGCACACAATGCCTGCTTTCTTTGCTCAGGCAAAACGAGATGATGATTTCTGAGCTCATCTGCAGCAACCACAGCAGGAGAGAGACAAACTTCCCACTTTCTGTCCACCCAGGGCCCAGGTCCTTTCCCCCGGAGCATCCAGAAGGAATGAGCGCTACCCTAGCCCCTGGGATCCGTGCCCTGCCCTCTGCATAGGCAAACAAAAGTGTCAGTCACTCAGTCGTGTCCGACTGTTTGTGACCCAATGGACTGTAGGCTCCTCTATCCATAGAATTCTCCAGGCAAGAACACTGGAGTGGGTAGCCATTTCCCTTTTCCAGGGGATCTTCACTACCCAGGGATGGAACCCAGGTCTCCTGCATTACAGGTGGATTCTTTATCATCTGAGCCACCAGGGAAGCCCATATTTCATCCCCAGAGAACCTAAGTCTTTGCACCATGCAGAGTGGGGCCCGACCATCCATAGAGAACCCTGCCTCCAGCACTGTGTCCTATTCTCCATGTGCATCTGGGACCAGGTGGGAAATCTAGCCCAGTGTTTAGTCCCAAACAAGAAACAACTCACATTACTGACACCTTGCCTTCACCGACATTAACTCATCTGATCCCTGAACAGACTTAGGAGATGGATGTTATTATCCCTGGCTCAGAGAGGTTAAATAACTGACTTAAGACCACATAGCAGCTCAGTAACCCTGTCACCTGAGCTGAAGTTGGTATTTCTACCACTGAAGGCTACGGAAGTGAAAATATATCTCCTGCAGCATTCGATCACAATAGAGAAGCAGAAAATGAGCAAATTCCCTTGGGTAGGAGGCCCCAGGCCCCCCACCGCTGACCAGGCTGCCCCAGGAGCTGTTTGCAGGGTTAGGCCTTTCTAGGTTCCAGCCCCACCCCCTCCTGGCTGGGGACACTCATGCTGCTCAGAAATGAAGGCCTCGTGCTCAGACACAGACACCCGCCTCCTCCAGGGAGAAGCGCCCTCTTCCAAACTCAGAAGAGAGGCATCCGGGGCCCCCAGTTCCCTGCAGGGGTAGCTGTCCATCCCCCCTTCCTCGCTGAGGCTCAGCTGGGGAGCAGCAAGACAGGACCCCCATCCCATCCCGCCCTGCACAAGCCCCCCAAGGAGTCCCTGCCCCCACCTATGCCACATCCCAGTCTCTGGGCAGCTGGCAGTGACGGCAGCCAGTGGAGGTACCAGGCCAATGGGCCAAGTGCCCAGGAGCCCAGGCTTCTTTCCTCCACCCTGTTCTTCGGAGGCGGGCCCACAGGGTGGATGGGCCCCCTGCACCCACCAGGCATGCTTGTCCTCTGCATCTGTGCCCTTCTCTTTGCTGACACTGTGGCCTGTGGACAAGCAAGCCAGGCTCTGACCACAGGGACCCTCAGTCAAGCTGGGCAGAGAAGTAAGTGACCGAACATCCTGACAGCGGACGGGTGACAGAGTGGTACCCGCATTGTGGGTCAGTGCTATGCAGGGGTTGTGGAACGTGGTGGCCACACTGAGACCTGACATGGTGTGCTGGAACATCATGGCTTAATTGCTCATTTCTTTTTAGCACTGAATAGTATTCTGTTTTTTCAGTTGTATCACAGTATATTTATCCAGTCACCTACTGAAAGATATCTTGGCTGCTTCCAAATTTTGGCAATTATGAATAAGGCTGCTATAAATTCCCATGCCCATAAGTTTTCAACTCCTCTGGGTAAATACCAAGGACTGCAATTGATTACTGGATTATATGATTATGAGTATGTGTGCTGGAACATGGTGGCCACACTGAGAGACCTCAGCGACTCCCCCAATCAAGGTGGGGAGGAGCTAGAACCGGGGGACAGCAGCACCCAGACTGGATGGGCAGGCTGCCTGTACCCCAGCAGGAGAGGAGAACCCTGGGTGCACACCCAGAAGCTGGTGGAGCTGGGACTGGACCCACTCCACCCTCTGCAGGGTAAAGACACCTGGTGGTGAGTGCAGGTGCTGGCCTATGTGGGGGGAGCTGAAAAACCAGGGAAAACACCTCAGCACAGAAGACACACGTGGTGAGTAAGCACATGAAGATGCTCCACGTCTCACGTCATCAGGGAAGTGCAGACTCAGAACAATGAGACACCTCCATACGCCTAGGAGATCGGCCAAGATCCAGGACACCCACACCACCAAATACTGGTGAGGCTGTGGGGCAGCAGCGAGTCTTATTCTCTGCTGGTGGGAATGCAACATGGTGCGGCCACTGTGGAAGAGAGCAGGTAAAGAACCCGCCTGTCGATGTGTAGCAAAACGAATACAGTATTGTAAAGCAAAACAAACTAAAAAAATAAAAATTAATTAAAAAAAAAAAAGAACCCGCCTGCTAATGCAGGAGACGTGAGAGACAAGGGTTCGATCCCTGGGTCAGGAAGATCGCGTGGAGCAAGAAATGGCAAGCCATTCCAGTATTCTTCCCTGAAAAATCCCATGGACAGCTACAGTCCATAGGGTCTTAAAGAGTCAGACACGACTGCAGTGACTGAGCACAGACATACTCATAACCATACAATCCAGCAATCAATCGCAGTCCTTGGTATTTACTCAAAGGAGCTGAAAACTTATGTCCACACAAAAACCTTGGGCATGGGAGTTTATAGCAGCCTTATTCATAATTGCCAAAATTTGGAAGCAGCCAAGATATCCTTCAGTAGGTGACTGGATAAATATATTGTGATACAACCAAACAACAGAATATTATCCAGTGCTAAAAATAAATGAGCAATTAAGCCATGAAAAAGACGTAGGAAATTTAATGCATAATACTAAGTGAAAGAATTCAATCTGAAAAGGCTCCATACTATACAATTCCAACTATGTGGCATTCTGGAACAGGAAAACTATGAAGATAGCAAAAAGATGAGCAGTTTCCGGGGGATTGGGAGATGGGGACAGAGATGAATAGGCAGAGCACAGAGCATATTTAAGGCAGTGAATATACTCTTCATGCTTCTACAATGATAGACACGAGTCGTTAGACACGAGTCATTGTACGTTTGTCCAAACCCACAGAAGGTCCAACACCAAGGGTGAACCCCAAGGTAAACTATGGGCTTTGGGTGATTATATGTCAGTGTAGGTTCATCAGTTATAAAAGAGGCCCCCCTCGAAGGCTTCCCTGTGGTTCAGATGGTAAAGAATTTGCCTGCAATGTATGAGACTGAGGTTTGACCCCTGGGTGGGAAGATCCCCTGGAGAAGGAAATGGAAACCACTCCAGTATTCTTGCCTGGAGAATCCCATGGATAGAGAAGCCTGGTGGGCAACAGTCCATGGGGTTGCAAAGAGTCAGACATGACTGAGAGACTAACACTTTCACCACTCTAGTGGGGGTGTTGATAAAGGTGGGGCTGTGAGTGTGTGGGGACAGGGGTACATGGGAAATCTGTGTCTTCCCTTCACTTTTGCTGTGAACCTAAAACTTCTCTAAAAAGAGAATTTTTCAAAAAACTAGGGAAAGCAGCAGGATTGAGATTTGGAGCAAAAGAAGGTCCTTGTTAGACACCCAGGAAACGTGGAAGGAGCACACACACGTGTGTGAGTGTGCATGTGTGTGGTGTGACAGGGTGGCCCCAATGTGCCAGCCCTTCATCCCTCCTCGATCTGACAACCCCAGCCATCCTCCCCACCACAGCCCAGGAGGACCCAGCCCCAGCATAGGACAAGTCTGCCCTCCCCAGTGGTAGGGCTCCAGGCCCTGCTCTGAGCGTCCCCCACATCCCTCCCTGGGAGGTGACTTTGAGATGCAGTGGGTTTCCCCTATTGGGAGGAGAAGAAAGTTCTGGGAGGCAGAAGGAGGAGGGCTGGTGGTGGGAGGGGGCGGGTAGGGTGCTCTGCAGCACTCACACCAAGAGATTTTTTCTCATTCAGCCACTGCAATGATATTCCTGGCAAGACTCCTGATGGGAAGAATCACCGCCTTTCTTAATTGAAAGATAACCTTCTTGCATGTTATCTCTTCACTTCATTCGTACGTGCGTGCTTTCTCCTCTCTGTGAAGATGAACATCTATCCTGGCTTATCAGGGAGGCCAGGGCTGGGATGCGCTGCTGAGAGGATCAGGGCTGAAGGCTGTCAAGCCTTGGTGCGTGGGTACCACGCAGGACCCAAGGCCCATGAGTGGCTTCTAGAATCACCCCCTGCCCGGCCTTAAGGATGGGGAAGAAGGACCTGCCCTGACCAAGCATCCCCCGGGATAATATTTTCGGCAGGGCCTTTAGAAATAGCATCTCGCTAAAGATCAGCACTAGGCAGGCGCTGGGTATGTAGTAAGTGCTCGGTAAACGAAAGCAATGATTCACGTCCCTGGCAATGCTCTCTGCTGAAAAGGCTGAGGTTCAGGGAGTTTTACAGAGCAGCCCAAGTTCACACAGCTCAGAAGCAGCAGAAGCGGACTGAACTCAGGATGCTCCTAGTCCAAAGCCCTGTCCTCTTCACTATGAAAAGCCCCCAAGCACCCTATAGTCCTCCCTCCTCAGTGGGAGGCTTCATCCTCCCAGCCAGGAAACCACTATTAAAAGTCTGACAGCAAGAAAACCAAATATCATATATTAACGCATGTATATGAAATCTGAAAAATTGCTATAGATGATCTTATTTACAAAAAAGAAATAGAGACACTGATGTAGAGAACACACATATAGATACCAAGAGGGGAAGTGGGGGTGGGATGAAATGGGAGATTGAGATTGATCTATTGATGCATACGTGTATGCTCAGTCACTAAGTCATGTTTGACTCTTTGGGACTCTATGGACTGTAGTCTGCCAGGCTCCCCTGTGCTTGGAGTTTCCTCAAACTCATGTCCATTGAGTAAATTATATCCCAAGTACAAAAATAATAATAATAGGCTGACTGCATGCAGACAACTAGGTCTGGATGCCCAGTGGCTGTGACAGTCTCGGAACTTAGGGGCTCACAGGCTGTGGGACAAACACTGCTCCATCCTGTCAATCAAGCTCTGGGTCCTGCCACCAACCCAGGGCCACTGGACACAGAGCTGCCATTCCTGTGTGTTGCCTTCCCCAGGATAGCCGTGGTCTTGGGGTTCTTCACCAGGCCTTGGCTCCCCCACACTCCCGAGTCGCCCTCCCTCTCAGCCCAGTGGCTTCCCTGCTACTTCTCATCTCTAGTTCCAATTTCTCTTTAAGTTACAGGGCAGCTCTGCTCCTCCTGTATTAAAAGCCCAATTTTCCCTGCACTGTTAAACAAATTTCTTCAAAGATAGAACTTCACATTGAATTAAACCCTTTTGTGAAGACTTTAGTGGTGTCCATAAATACAATAGACGAATAAGCTGGCAGCCTACTAAAACCCTTATTTAAGGTAAAATGAAGAGGAAAGTGGAGTCCTGCACAAACCAGGACTTGTGGGGGCTGGGGGTCCTCCCTGCCCTGGCCCAGGAAGGAGACAGGCTGCACCCCAACAGGTGGCCTCAGCATAGAGCAGGTACCTCAGGCTCTTGGGAATAACATGGAGTTTAAGGAGACACAGCGAGAAGGGCCCTGGACCCACGACTCTCTGCTGGAAGACCTTGGCCGTGACACTGGATCTCTCTCTCCTGCTTGGAGCCAAGTGAGACAGCAGAAAGGAACAGAGCTCTGAGAGGAAGACAGCCCATCCAGAATCAAGTGTGAGCTAGCGACTGGACTTGCCCTCGTCTCTTTCTGAATCTGTGAGATGGGATGAATAAGCAGTTTGTTGGAAAAGACAAAGGACCAACTAAGAGTTGAATTCTTACAGTTGTTCAAGTAGTAGGGAACACTCTCAATGGCTCTCCTTTGAATAATAAAGCACTATCTGGTGAAGACACAGGAGTTGAGACCTCAATCAGTCCTAGTATGGGACACTTACAGTCACCTGAATGGGACTGGTGAAAGGAGGCGGGGAAACCTGACACAGGCTTACTGAGTGATGTGACCTCACAATGCAAGTTCTTTTTTTTTTCAATGAATTTCATTTTTATTTATTTTACTTTATTTTTTTGCTGTGCTGGGTCTTCGTTGCAGCATTTCTCTAGTTGCAGTGCCTGGGCTTAGTTGCTCCATGGCACGTGGGAGCTTAGTTCCCTGATGAGGGATCATACCCAGGTCCCCTGCACTGGAAGGAAGGCTCTTAACCACTGGACCACCAGGGAAGTCACACAGTGGAAGTTTTGATGCCTCAATAAACAAGCCTCATAAAGATCTTGAAAGAAGAGTAAGTCTTTACAACACGAAGATCACAAAAAAGTATACCTCTCAGTTCAGTTCATTTCAGTCACTCAGTCATATCTGACTCTTTGCAACCCCATGGACTGCATGCAGCATGCCAGGCTGCCCTCTCCATCACCAGCACTTGGAGCTTACTCACACTCATGTCCATTGACTCAGTGATGCCATCCAATCCTCTCATCCTCTGTCATCCCCTTCTCCTCCTGCCCTCAATCTTCCCCAGCATCAGGGTCTTTTCAAATGAGTCAGTTCTTCACATCAGGTGGCCAAAGTATTGGAGTTTCAGCATGAGTCCTTCCAGTGAATATTCAGGGCTGATCTCCTTTAGAATGGACTGGTTAGATCTCCTTGCAGTCCAAGGGACTCTCAAGAGTCCTCTCCAATACCACAGTTCAAAAGCATCAATTCTTTGGTGCTCAGCTTTCTTTATAGTCCAACTCTCACATCCATACATGACTATTGGAAAAACCATAGCTTTGACGCGATGGACCTGTGTTGCTAAAGTAATGTCTCTGCTTTTTAATATGCTGTCTAAGTTGGTCTAAGCTTTTCTTCCAAGGAGCAAGCGTCTTTTAATTTCATGGCTGCAGTCACCATCTGCAGTGATGTTGGAGCCCTCCAAAATTGTCTGTCACTGTTTCCACTGTTTCCCCATCTATTTCCCATGAAGTGATGGGACCAGATGCCACAATCATAGTTTTCTGAATGTTGAGTTTAAGCCAACTTTTCACTCTCCTTTTTCACTTTCATCAAGAGGCTCTTTAGTTCTTCACTTTCTGCCATAAGGGTGGTGTCATCTGTGTATCTGAGGTTATTGATATTTCTCCTGGCAGTCTTGACTCTAGCCTGCACTTCATCCAGCCCAGCATTTTTAATGATGTACTCTGCATATAAGTTAAATAATCAGGGTGACAATATACAGCCTTGACATACTCCTTTCTCAATTTGGAACCAGTCTGCTGTTCCATGTCCAGTTCTAATTGTTGCTTCTTGATCTGCATACAGATTTCTCAGGAGGTAGGTCAGGTGGTCTGATACTCCCATCTCTTTAAGAATTTTCCACAGTTTGTTGTGATCCACACAGTCAAAGGCTTTGGTGTAGTCAATAAAGCAAAAGTAGATGTTTTTCTGGAACTTTCTTGCTTTTTCGATGATCCAGCGGATGTTGGCAATTTGATCTCTGTTTCCTCTGCCTTTTCTAAATCCAGCTTGAATATCTGGACATTCATGGTTCACGTACTGCTGAAGCCTGGCTTGGAGAATTAAAATTTTAAATCCTGCATAATGTTTTTATATATTGAACCTTGTGGCATGGCACTAGGAGCTGAGTTATGCTGCTGCTGCTGCTGCTGCTAAGTCGCTTCAGTTGTGTCCAACTCTGTGCGACCCCATAGACGGCAGCCCACCAGGCTCCCTCGTCCCTGGGATTCTCCAGGCAAGAATACTTGAGTGGGTTGCCATTTCCTTCTCCAATGCATGAAAGTGAAAATTGAAAGTGAAGTCGCTCAGTCATGTCTGACTCTTAGCAACCTCATGTACTGCAGCCTACCAGCCTCCTCCATCCATGGGATTTTCCAGGCAAGAGTACTGGAGTGGGGTGCTGAGTTATGCATCTCACCCCAAATCTATATCTTGAAGCCCTCACCCCCAGAGTGTCTATATTTTGAGAGAGGGATTTTAGAAGGTAATTAAGGTTAAATGCTGAGCACTGAAGAATTGTTGCTTTCAAATTAGATGCTAGAGAAAACTCTTGAGAGTCCCTTGGACTGCAAGGAGATCAAACCAGTCAATTCTAAAGGAAATCAACCCTGAACAGTCATTAGAAGGACTAATGCTGAAGCTGAAGCTCAAACACTTTGGCCACCTGATGCAAAGAGCCGACTCACTGGAAAAGACTCTGATGCTAGGAAAGTTTGAGAACAGAAAGAAAAAGAGGGCGAATGAGGATGAGATGGTTGGTAGGCATCATCGATTCAATGGACATGAGTTTGAGCAAACTTCAGGAGATAGTGAAGGACAGGGAAGCCTGGCATGGTTCAATTCATGGGGTTGCAAAGAGTCGGACATGACTTAGCTAGCAACTGAAGAACAGCAACAAGGTTAAATGAGATCATAAGAGTGGGGTCCTAATCCAATATGTCTGTGGCCCTACAAGCAAAGGAAGAGAGAGATTTTTGTTCCAAGGAAAGCTCACTGAGGACATGGTGAGAAGGTATCTGTCTGTAAAGCAGGAAGAGTGCCCTCATCAGCGCTTGACTCTTCAGGAAAAGAGACACAGACGTAGAGAACAGACTTGTGGGCACAGGGTAGGAAGGGGAGGGAGAGAAAAATGGAGAGAGTAACATTGACAAATATACACTACCATGTGTAAAACAGAGAGCTAGTAAGAAGCTGCTGTATGGCACAGGGAGCTCAGCTCAGTACTCAGTGGCGACCTAGAGGGGTGGGATGGTGGGGAGTGAGAGGGAGGTCCAAGAGGGAGCAGACACATGTATGCTTATAGCTGGTTCACGCTGTTGCACAGCAGAAACTAACACAACATTGTAAAGCAGTTATACTCCAATTAAAAAAGAAAAGATCCCAACCCTTCCAGTTTCCAGAACTGTGGGAAAATAAACTCCTGCTGTTGAAGCCACAGAGTCTATTGTATTTTGTAGGGCAGCTGAGCTAAGACTTACGGGACACAACTTCCAGTGCAGCCTGGTATCAAAAAGTGGTGCCTCTCAAACCATGGAGGGTAAAAAATGTCCTGTGTCCACCACACTCATATTGGTTCCACCCAGGAAGAATATGAACAAAAACAACTTTAAAAAATGACAGGATAGAAAAAAAAAAGCTACATTTCTACAAATAACTTATTTTATATATTTATGACTTTCTACATGTCCATAATACTAAATCAGTCCAATAAGTCACATAAATTGACATCTGACTACTTTACCTAAATCTCTAAAAGTCAAAATTTCAAATTAATAAAAAAATTCGTTTTTCAGCATGGAGATTCAAAAAAAAAAAAAAAAACCTAGAAACAAAACTAACATATGACCTGTCAATCCCACTACTGGGCGTATACCCTGAGAAAACCATAATCAAAAAGAACACATGTACCCCAATGTTCATAGCAGCACTGTTTACAATATTTAGGACATGGAAGCAGCCTAGATGTCCATTGACAGATTAATAGATAAAGAAGTTATGGTACATATATACAATGGAATATTACTCAGTTATAAAAAGAACACATTGAGTCAGTCCTAATAATGTAGATGAACCTAGAGTGAAGTAAGTTGGAAAAACAAATATCGTATATTAATGCATATATATGGAATCTAGAAAACCAGCACTGATGAACCTATTTGCAGAGCAGCAGTAAAGACACAGATGTAGAGAGCAGACTTATGGACACATGGGGGTGGGGAGAGGTGAAGGTGGGATGAATCGAGAGAGCATCATGGAAACATATACATTACCATATGTAAAACACATGGGGGGAATTTGCTGTGTGACTCAGGGAGGTCAACCTGGTGCTCTGTGACAGCCTAGAAGCAGGCGACAGAGTGGGATACAGGAGGAAGGTTCACGAGGGAAGGGACATGTGTATACCCATGGCTGATTCATGTTGATGTATGGCAGAAACCAACACAATATTGTATGTAAAGCAATTATCCTCTAATTAAATAAAATTTTTAAAGTAAGTTTTTATTCTATCACAAGGAAAAGGGGTATTGGATGGAGCTAGGGTCACCCACATTTAGGTGTGCAGTAACTGCCCTATGAGACTCCTCTGGAAACAAGAGAAGGTTGGATAAAACAACACCCAGGGCATCTTGATTCCTTGATTCAGTGTCAACTGTCGATGTGCGTTGTTGCCATGGAGCTGATGGCTCCCTCCTTAGCGGGGGTAGCAGGAACAGTCCCCTCCAAGGTGCAGGTAGGAACTCCCATGTCAGCCAGAAGAACAATCAGAACAGAAGGGCCGGTTCCATCCACAGACAGGAGAAAGCCAGCCGCTGACACTGAGAAGCTGGATCAGGTGCACAGGGTGTAATTAATTTTGCTTTCACCCACATCTAAAGAGGCTCTGAGTGATGCTAACTCTGGAATATTCAGAAATGTCTCCAGGAAGGTTTTAACTTCTAATGGTGAGTCCTTGAGGACAGGATTGATACTCAAAATACGTAATAACCGATTAGAACAGAGACCAACACCTGTGCATCAGATCTGACTGTCTACCTAGCAGTCTGAGGGCTCGGATATCACCAGTCTGGAGCGTGTCTGAGTCTGGGCCCAGCGCACCTTGCTGTTGATAGCCCTCCTCCCACCCAGGAGCCGTAGACTCACAGAGCCAGCACCCATGGCCCTTTTCTGCATGGAAGCCCCTTGGTTTCCACATCCTCAGGCCTGAGTTTCCTCATCACAGCCTGTGAATGGATCAGCACGGAGTCAGATTAGAGTCCCATCTTCCTGTAGGGTCACCTTGAGGGGGAGAGGTCTAGACCCCGCCCACCAAGTGGATGTCAGACTGGGAAACCAAGACCAGGGCAGGTATGAAAACACCAGATCAGAATGGACATGTGCAGCCTGAAAGCACCTGGAAAGGCAGCTGGCCAGGGAAGAAGCCTGGGGCCCAGGGAGGTGACGTCACCTGCCCGTGATCCCAGGCCCAGCCAGCCCGGGGCACCTGCCCATCCCACACCATCAGCCTTCACCGTGCTGTCTCTCCAGAGCCATGCACCTCCCCATGAGGGGTCTCTGCCCTTTCCAGACAAAGGGAGCCACAGCCTCGCAATTGACATGACTGCCATGAGAAGAGCCAGAGGCAGCCCAGACAGTACGTCCCATCCAGTCTGTCTGTGGTCCCAACGCAAAGCAAGACATGAGCCTGTCCTGACATACAGTTTCACTTGTCTGTCAACCATCCTTCTGTAATCGCCCATCCACGTCTTCCTCACTCCTAGTTCACAGTCCCTTGTGTGAGGCCAGGATGCCACCCAAATGGGCCTGCCCACCCACCATTCTGCCTTCACAGGCTCCCTCCCATTCTAACCTCAGGTTCCACCTCCTCTAGGAAGCCTGCCTGCTTTCCAAAGCAAACACAACACAGTGGGTCCCAGGTTATAGGTAATGTCTCGCAGCATCCACCCTAGATCAGACACTAGTGTGTTGTCTCCCAGGCCAGCCAACTGCAAGCACCCAAGGAAGAAGCATGGGTTCTCCTGAGCCCCCAGAGCAGGTTCCTGTAGGCAGAGCTCCAAGAAGAATCCTTTTTTTACAGCATCCTATCCCCTCACAGCAAACCTCCTACAGACACACTGAGAGTCTAGGGAACAGCAGGTCCTAGACCACGGCTTTCAAAGACATCATCCCCAGCATGCTCCAGTGTAAGGGACGGAAGTGGCCTTCCCTGGTACAGGGTGTGGATGGTGTGTGACAACCAGTAGGACTGCAAGGAAGCAGAGAGGCTGCTGCAAACAGGAAAATTCTTTAATGTTCGAGGAGACCCTCTGTGGCCAGTCATTCTGGAAAGATGGTGTCAGTGGACGGCTTTCAAAGACATCATCCCCAGCATGCTCCAGTGCAAGGGATGGAAGTGGCCTTCCCTGGTACAGGGTGTGGATGGTGTGTGACAACCAGTAGGACTGCAAAGAAGCAGAGAGGCTGCTGCAAACAGGAAAATTCTTTAATGTTCGAGGAGACCCTCTGTGGCCAGTCATTCTGGAAAGATGGTGTCAGTGGGCAGGGCTCTCTAAGACAGCAGGGGACACCATCATCCGAACACAGTAACCAAGCAGCTTAGCTTTGGCTCTGCCCCAGTTCAGAGGAGCTGCAATAAGGTTCTCAGCTTCAAGCTACTGGAACGAACAAGGGACGACAGGGCCCCAGCTCCACCATAGCTCGCTGTTTACACTGAGTGAGTCTCTTCTCTGCTAGGAGCTCTGGTTTCCTGTCCTGAAAACACAGGGCCAGGCGATCTCCCCTTGGCTCCCATCCCCCCTCATCTGGTGGCCAACAGGTCCTCCAGACCATGTACAGAATTGCTTGTTCTTCTTCCTACCGGTTGGCAGCTTCCAGAAAGATCCTAAATAGGGCCTAGCAGGATGTGATTATAATTAGAACAATAAAATATTCATCATCTCAATAATAGCCAGTATTTACTCAGCGCTCGCTGTATGCCAGGCTCTATCATAGGTGAGTTAGAAGACGGATCTCATCTGAAAAGTAACACTGAGCGTGTTTACAGCTGTTAGTTAGCTACAGCCAGAACCAGGCCACAGAAGGACCCTGGCATCCAGCCTGCCCTCCTGTGTCCTCCCCTCTCTGAAAAGGTCAGTTCCTGGGCACTGATAGCCACTGTCCTTATGATCTTTCAGAAGGGCCTGGGGACCTCAGCTATCTCAAGGGCTCAGTGATAGATGAGGAGCCAGGGACCTATATTTTAAGAGAGACTGAAACATCAGGTCAAAGGGACAGCCATCCCCCTCCCCCAAAACTCAGATATCAGAAAGTCAGTAAAAAAAGACTAAAGGGAGAAAACATGCCCCACTGTGTGTGCCACTCTGAGGGGACAACTTCTAAGGCTGTGTACACCTGGGCCAGGTCAGTAAGAGCTGGGCAAGTGTCATCCCTCCGCCTTCACAAAGCCCTTATCACTTTCTTCATCTGTGGAATGAGCTGCAAGTGGTTTGAAGGTTTGAGCCACCAGACGCCTCATGGCCTGGATAACACCAGATATGTGAGGCGCTACCCTTTGGCCTAGAGTGGACCCAAGCCCAGCTGAAGAGCCACAAAAATTAATATTTAATTGAAAAGTGATTTTGTGCATAAACATTCCCAAAGGTTCATAGAAAGCCAAGCTACTTCATCTCCTATCAGTCAATTTTAGGAAAGAGGTGAAGATGTAGCAGAGAGTGGGGATGGTGCAACTTTAAGGTACATTTTTAATTAAAAGAAAAAGATCAGAGCTGTGATGCGGCGTCATAAAGCAGATAATTTTACAGCTGGATGGTCTCCCTCTGATGTACTTGAAAACCATTTTCAAGCGACATAAAGTTTAACATACCGGTACATCTGCCTACCCACTAGATTCTACATGGAATTTAAAATTTAATTATATTAAAGCTTTGTTACAGTGTGCATTGCAAGCATGCTAACCAAGTGGAACTTTCACAAAATCTCTGCAGATAGCTTTTTTTTTCCCTTTTAAACTCAGTTTGGTAAAAGCGAGGGTTTGACAAACAGTTGATGATTCTGTCCAAAGTGTTTACTGCTTACATAACAAACCACTTGGGACCTCAGTGTTTATTCTCCTGGGTATAATTCATGAGTTCATCTTCTCTTTGCTAAAGCAAGAAGCAGCCAAAGAAATCAAGTAGTCAGGGAGCTGAGATTGACCCTTTGAATCCATTTAAGGTCTGGTTTTGTGTTTTTTTTGTTTGTGTGTTGTTGAGAGGGAAGATTGGGAGAGATTTACTTACTCTGGAGAGGGTCTTTTCACTACTAGATTTGCATGCAAATAAAAGAACTACCTTCTCAGGGTGACAAGTTGTTATATTAATCTGTTAACCACAGGTTGGGTGCTTTCTGCAATTAAAAATGCAACCAGTTCCAACAGGAAGAAACAATTCCTTGCAAACTTGGTTCCCAACAAAGAAGTGCAGCGTTGGGCTTGAGAAGTTGGCAGCCTAGGTTTGATTCTTAGCTCTGTCATTAACCAGCTGTGCATTTTTGAGCAAGTTACTTCACCTCCCTGAGCCTATTTTACAAAAGGAAAATAATCATTGTATCTAATTCATACAGATGGTTGGAAAATTAAAGAAGACAATGTATATAAAGCTTTGAATGAAGCATAGTGCCCTTACAGCTTAAAACTCAAGAAATGTTAATTGTAATTTCTACTGTTGTTATTGTTGCTACTGTAATTTGTTTTTTTAAAAATGCCAATTGGATTCCCTGGTGGTCCAGAAGTTAAGACTTCATCTTCCAATGCAGGGGAATTCAGAGATATAAGATCTCAGAGATATAAGATTCAGAGAAATAAGGCCTCTGACCTTTCAAAAAACAGAAGCCAACAGTTGAAACAAATTCAATAAAGACTTTAAAAAAGATGCCAATGCTACATCACAGGTGAGCAAGCTAGCAACTTCATTCGAAGGACTAAAGTAAGAAAGCTCAAGTTGCAGCTAGCAAAGCTGCACAGTTTGAGGTATGAAGCACACAGTTTGAGGTATGAAGCATTTTGAGGTATCACTCAGGGGAGAAAAAGGAAGAGAACCTGGTCTTTTCATTCTTTCATGTATCCATCCATCCTTCCGCCCATCCATCCATCCATCCATCCATCTGTCCACCCATCCAACAAGCATCCCACAACTGTGGAAGACACAAAACTACCAACATACACACTGCCTGGGTCCCCAAGGAATTATAATCCAATGAATTAGACAAGTAAGTAGCAACACTACAGGCAGAAAGAAGGTAGTGGAAGAATAATGGGAAACAGTCCCATGAGGCTTTTGAAGGGGGAAATGTCACCTCCATTCAGAGAATCCAGGCTGGAGGGAGTGAGGAGAGAGCAAAACAGAACCCATGTGTCAGACTAGTCACAGAAGACGCAGAGGCACCAGCACAAAAAAGTATCTTTGGTATATTTTTAAGTGAAAAAGGGGGTGAACTATATAGTACAAAACAAGATATCATTTTTAAAAATATCCATGTGTGTATGTTTAAAAATGTTCACATGTGTGTGTTGGGGGCTTCCCAGGTGGCGCTAGTGGTAAAGAACCCACCTGCCAATGCAGGAGACATTAAGAGACACAAGTTAGCTCCCTGGGTCAGGAAGACCCCCTGGAGGAAGGCAGGGCAACCCACCCCACTACTCTTGCCTAGACAATCCAAGGGCAGAGGAGCCTGGCAGGCTACAGTCCATGGGGTCGCAAAGAGTTGGACACGACTGAAACGACCTAACATGCACTCACGTATGTATCATCTTTAGAGAGAAATGATGTACACAGGACTGTCAACAGAGGTGTACAACTGTGGAAAATGTGATGGCAAGAAATAAAGATGAGAGAAAAAGTGGAAGGGGCCATCTTTCACATTTTACTGTGCATTTCAGAACAGTTTGAATCTTTAAAATTCAGCATAAATGTTTAATAATAGTTATTAATGATAAAAATGCACATTCAAACTTTAAGTGATCTTATTTCTTTTCTATCATTATATTTAATTTCTGAAATTTAAATTAATAGTAAAAGAGGGCATGGGATTTTTACGTTTATTAATTTAGGATGTGGGTTGAAATTTATTCACTTCTTAAAAGTTTACTGAGTCCCTACCACACCTGGGCACTTGTCTAGGCTCCAGGGAGCTCAGTGGACAAGGAAGTCAGGGCATCTTCCCCTTGTGTCCCAGCTGAAGACACAGACAGTGACAAATGTAACACCAGATGGTAGGAGAGAAAGGGATGGAGTGAGAAGGTGACTCTTGCAGAGACAAGTGAAAGATCCAAGGACATCTGGACAGAGTGAATCCCAAGCAGAGGAAACAGAGTGTGCAAAAGCCCTGAGGCAGGAACATGCATGGTCTATTTCAACAACATGGCTGGAGCAGAGTGGGTGAGCAGGAGATGAGCTTGCAAAATTGGCAAGAGCCTGGTCCCCAGGACCTGGTGGTCCTTGAGTTGGACACAAGTCCCTGGGGTTTCTGAGCCACGGGGTAATATGACTGAATTTCCTTTTAAAAGGAAATCCTAGAACAGGGCTCTAATGACAGTGCACAAGAAAGACAAGGGATGTGGATGACAGTGGAAGTAGTGCATATTATGATGATGTCAGTGGATTCTGGGTCAATTGTGAAGGTAGAGCCAGTAGGCTCTGCTGATGGATTAGATGAGGGAAGAGAGAAAATGGACTCAATTGGAGCTGCCACTTCCTGAGATGGGAAAGCACAGGGTATGAGCATCTTGTGCTCAGTCTCTCAGTCGTGTCTGACTCTTGTGGCCCCATGGACTGGAGCCCACCAGGTTCCTCTGTCCATGGAATTTTCTAAGCAAGAACAGTGGAACAGATTGCCATTTCCTACTCCAGGGGCTCTTCCCAACCCAGGGACAGAACTACATCTCCTGCAGCTCCTGCACTGGGAGGTAGATTCTTTACCATGAGTGCCTCCTGGGATGTACCTTAGGAGATAAATCTAGTCTTGTTTCACTTCAGTTCAGTTCAGCTCAGTCACTCAGTCATGCCCAATTCTTTGTGACCCCATGGACTCCAGCAAGCCAGACCTCCCTGTCCATCACCAACTCCCAGAGTTTACTCAAACTTATACTCATTGAGTTGGTGATGCCATCCAACCATCTCATCCTCTGTCTCCTCCTGCCTTCAATCTTTCCCAGCATCAGGGTTTTTTCCAATGAGTCAGCTCTTCACATCAGGTGGCCAAAGTATTGGAGTTTCAGCTTTAGCATCAGTCCTTTCAATGAACATTCAGGACTGATTTCCTTTAGGATGGACTGGTTGGATCCCCTTGCAGTCCAAGCGACTCTCAAGAGTCCTCTCCAACACCACAGTTCAAAAGCATCAATTCTCTGGTGCTCAGCTTTCTTTATAGTTCAACTCTCACATCCATACATGACTACTGGAAAAACCATAGCCTTGACTAGATGGACCTTTATTGGCAAAGAAATGTCTCTGCTTTTTAATATGCTGTCTAGGTTGGTCATAACTTTTTTTCCAAGGAAAAAGCGTCTTTATTTAATGGCTGCAGTCACAATCTGCAGTGATTTTGGAGACCCCAAAATTAAAGTCTGCCATTGTTTCCACTGTTTCTCCATCTATTTGCCATGAAATGATGGGACCAGATGCCATGATCTTTGTTTTCTGAATGTTGAGCTTTAAGCCAACTTTTTCACTCTCCTCTTTCACTTTCATCAAAAGGCTCTTAATTCTTCTTCACTTTCTGCCATAAGGGTGGTGTCATCTGCATATCTGAGGTTATTGTTATTTCTCCCAGCAATCTTGATTCTAGCTTGTGCTTTATCCGGACCAAAGCTTCTCATGATGTACTCTGAATATAAGTTAAATTACTTTAATTGCAGGGTATAAGCAGGGTGACAATATACAGCCTTGACGCACTCCTTTTCCTATTTGGAACCAGTCTGTTGTTCCATGTCCAGTTGTAACTGTTGCTTCCTGACCTGCATATAGGTTTCTCAAGAGGCAGATCAGGTGGCCTGGTATTCCCATCTCTTTCAGAATTTTCCACAGTTTATTGTGATCCACACAGTGAAAGGCTTTGGCATAGTCTTGTTTAGAACATGTTAAATGTGAAGTGCCTATTTCATATCCAAGCAAATAGAGAAGCCGAAGTCTGAAGTTCAGGGAAAGGTCAGGGTCAGAATTATAAAATTGGGGTCATCAGCATAGAGATGGTGTGTAAAGCTAAGGGCCTGGAACAGTTGGGTAGAGGAGTAGAGACTGTGCACTCCAGCTTGCGGAGGTTGGGGACATGTGGAGACACTCAAAAGAGATTGCAAAAGAGCAGAAGGAGGAGAGAGCCAGGAAAGAGTGGATTCATGAGAGAGGGGAACCAGTCGTGTCAAATACGAGTCAGAGGCCAGTGAAGTGAGGACAGAAACTCAACCATTGGGTTTGCTGCCCTTAGGGAGAATGGAGTGAAGCAGACCAGAACATGACTGAACTGAGAGAACTGGAGGACAGAAAAAAAAAAAAAAAAACAAGACAATCATCCAAGCTGTTTTGCTGCCAAGAGTGAAGCCAAGAGAAGCTTTGGTAGCTTCAGAAGCTTTCAGGAGCTGCAAGGATGGACTTCTCTCTCTCCCTGATTTTTTTTAAGATAAGAGAGCCTATAGACTATTTTGTGGTGATAAGAATGATCCAGGACTTTCCTGGTAGTCCAGTGGTTGAGACTCCACACTCCCAGTGCAGGGGGTCTGGGTTCAATCTTGATCAGGGAAGAACTAGATCTCACAAGCCCCAACTAGAACCCTCATGTCAAAACTAGGGCCTGGTACAGCCAAATAAATAAATACATACATTTTTTTTTAATGACCCTATAGACAGGAGAAAACTAAGGCTGAAGGAGAGAGGGAAGGTTTGCAGGAACGATGTCCTTGAGTAGGTAAGGAGGAATGGAATCAGCATGCAAGCAGAGGGAGCTGGCTGTGGCCAGGGGTACAGACCAGTCGTCCATAGGAACAGGAGAGAAGGCTGCTCCTAAGAATGTCAGTACAGGAAGGCAAGTGGCTGGGCTGATGGGAGCAAGCAGAAATGCTAATTTGTCCTATTCTCTCAGTGAAATAAGAAGCAAGGTCTGAGCTGACACTGAGGAGGAGGAGACGCTGTGAGACGTTTCACATAGGCATGATCAGAATTGTGCATAGAATCTCTAGGTAGCACTAGGGCCTGGGGAAAGGATTCTAAATTTAAAGTAAAATCAGTTAGCCTTGGTGTGTAAGTTTATGCAGACACATTGGGCTGCTTGGATGCAAGACTTTAGAGGATACAAAGTTGGACTTATCTAGGCGTGAGGTTTTGCCAGGTGTGTGTCAGGAAGGTGTATTAGATTTGGCATAAGCAAGAAATAATCTTTTATTGGTTAAGCAACTGAGATTCTGAGGTGTGCTGGTAACATCAGAAAGCATTACTTATTGTAACTACTATTCCTTGGTTTTGAGAGGATCTCTATGTGGCTATTAAAAATCACCAAAAATTATAAAAAGTGTGATGTTGGAAATAGACAGTGAACTAGGGGCTAAAATCATCAATGAATAAGAGACAGCCATGCAAGAAATCTGTGAGAATTGCAAGAAGGAAGGATATTGGATGATAAGACCTTGAAAGTACAAACTCTAAAGGAACATGAAGGTTTTCAGGAAAGAGGGGATGACAATGGTTTGGGAGTGAAAATGGGGACTGAGGGAGATATCTACACTGTCTCCAGGTTCAGTGATACCTGAGTGTGGGAAGAAAACTGCCACTGCCAGGAGAGATGGAGGTATGACCTCAGGAAACAATGAATACGCCTGTCAGAGCAGCAGTTCTCCAGATTTTGTGCCTCAGAAATCCTTTACATTCTTAAATATTACTGATCACTTCTACTGTCAGCCATAATGGAGTGACAAGGACTGGATTTACTCTCCCATCTTTAAGAAACTTTTTTAAAAGGATGTAATATATATAACAGTAGTTTTCAGACACTGACAGTACAAGTGAAAAATCAATGGCTATTTGAGAAGATCAATAAATTTGGCAAACCTCTAGACAAACTGATCAGGAAAAAAGAAAGAAGATACAAATTACCAACCCCAGGAATGCAAGCAAGTACATCACTACAGGTCCTACAGACATTAAATGTAATAAGGGAATATTATGAACAATTTATAGCAATAAATCTAATAAATTAGATGAAATGAACAATTCCTTAAAAGACACAAAATATCAAAAAAAGATAACCTGAGTAGATCTTTACCTATTAAAGAAATTAAATGTGTAGTTAAAAGCTTGGCCACAAACAAAACTTCAGATATTTCCACTGGTGAATACAGCCAAACATTTAAAGAACAAATAATACCAACTGAACACAATTCTTCCAGAATATGAAACAAGGAACATTTCCTATCCAATTTTATGGATTTATCACTGCTCCAATACTAATACCAAACAAAGACATTATAAGGAAAGATAAGTGTGACTTATAATCTTCATAACATATATGCTAGATCCTTAAAATATGAGCAAATAAAATCCAGTTATATATAAAATAATAATACATCATGGTGAAGGTGAAGTCGCTCAGTCGTGTCCGACTCTTTGCGACCCCGTGGACTGTAGCCCACCAGGCTCCTCAGTCCATGGAATTTTCCAGGCAAGAGTACTAGAGTGGGTTGCCATTTCCTTCTCCAGAGGATCTTCCCAACCCAGGGATCGAACCTGGGTCTCCCGCACTGCAGGCAGACGCTTTAACCTCTGAGCCAACAGGGAAGCCTATAATACATCATAGTGAAGTAAAATCATGGTTTCACATTTGAAAATCAATTAAGGTAATTCACCATATTAACAAACTAGGAGAGGAAAATCACATGATCATCTCAATAGGCACACAAAAACAGCATTTGGCAAAATCCTACACCTACTGATGATTGGAAACTCAAAAGAGATATGCAAGTAAGGTCTGCAGTCTAGCTAATAGTATGGCACCAATTGCAATTTCCTGGTTTTGATAACATCCTATAGTTATATAGGCTCAGATATAAAGAACCTGGCCCACAACACAGGAGACTTGGGTTCAATCCCTGGGTTGGGAAGATCCGCTGGAGAAGGGAATGGCTACCCATTCCAGTATTCTTGCCTGGAGAATTCCATGGACAGAGTAGACTGGAGGGCTACAGTCCATGGGGTCACAAAGAGTCAGACACGACTAAGTGACTAACACTTTCAGTTTCACACTTTCTATAGCTGTGTAATGTGTTGTCTTTGGAGGAAGCTAGATAAAGGGTACAGGGAGTCTTTGCACTATTTTTACTCTTTGAGCCTATAACTATGCATGATTAAGAGCAAATCTCCTCCCAAAAATACGTTCAGTAAGCCAGACGTAGAAGAGAATTTCCTTAACCTGATAAAAAGAACCTATTTTTTAAAACCCTACAGTTAGTATCATTCAGTTCGGTTCAGTCGCTCAGTCATGTCCGACTCTTTGTGACCCCATGAATTGCAGTATGCCAGGCCTCCCTGTCCATCACCAACACCTGGAGTTCATCCAGACTCATGTCCACTGAGTCCGTGATGCCATCCAGCCATCTCATCCTCGGTTGTCCACTTCTCCTCCTGCCCCCAATCCCTCCTAGCATCAGGGTCTTTTCCAATGAGTCAACTCTTCGCATGAGGTGGCCAAAGTACTGGAGCTTCAGTTTTAGCATCATTCCTTCCAAAGAAATCCCAGGGTTGATCTCCTTCAGAATGGACTGGTTGGATCTCCTTGCTTAGTAGAAAAAGACTGAATACTTCCCTGTAATATCAGCAATGAGGCAAGAATTTCTGCTTCACTATTTCTTTTCTATATTGTTTTGGATGTCCTAACCAGTGCAATGAAGCAAGAGAAAGAAATAACAAGCATAAAGATTAGAAAGGAGAAAATAAAACTGTCTTTATTCACTGATGCATAATTGTTTAGGTAGAAAAGCCTATGGCATCAACTAAAAAGTTATTAGAACTAGTAGGTAAGTTAAGCAAGTTTGGGGGAATACAAGGTCACTACATAAAAATCAATTGTATTTCTATATACTAGATTCAATAATAAATAGCTTTAAATACCCACTTACAATGGCATCAAAAAATATTAAGTACTTAGGAATAAATTTGGCCAAAATATGTACAAAATCCAGATTTTGTATAGGTTGGGCTTATTCATTTACAGTTTTATTGAGGTGAGAACTCAATAAATGAAAACCATTGCACAATGTTAAAAGAAATTAAAGAAAACAAAAATAGAGATATATACTATGTTTATGGAAAGGAAAATTAAGTGTAGTTAAGATGTCAAGCTGCTCTAATTTTATCTATACATTCAATTCAATCTTAATCAAAATCCTACCAGGCTTTTCATAGAAATTGATAAGCTTATTCTAAAATATATGTGGAAATCAAAATGACTTAGAAAAGCCAAGTTAATCTTGAAAATGAGCAAAATTAGAATATTTACACTAGCTGATTTAAAGATATCTTATAAAGGTATACTAATAAAATGTGGTATTGGCACAAACATAGACATATTGAAAAATGCAACAGGATTAAAAGTTTAGAAAAAGACCCACACATTTATGGTCAATTGATTTTCAGCAAAGGGGCCAAGGCAACTCAGTGAGAAAAGGTTAATCATTTGAACAAACAGTGCTGGGGAAAAAAAGAACTTTGATCTTTATCTCACACTACATATAAAAACTAAGTAGAAAAGATGACAGACCTAAGTATAAGAAGAAAATTTTCTGCAGGAGAACTAGGAGGAAATCTTAATGACCTTGAGTTTGACAAAGATTCTTAAATACGACACACAGACAAATTAACCTTTTATAAAAGAATCAATAAACTTGAGCTCATCAAAATTTAAATCTCTTTATCTTCAAATAATCCTGTTATGAAAATATACAAAGAATTATTTGTTTGTTTTAGTCACTAAGTCATGTCTGACTCTTTGCGACCCCGTGGACTGTAGTTTGCCAGCCTCCTCTGTCAATGGGATTTCCTAGGCAAGAATACTGGACTGGGTTGCTGTTTCTATCTCCAGGGGATCTTCCCAACCCAGTGACTGAACCAGCATCTTCTGCATTGCAGGTAGATTCTTTACCACTGAGTCACTTGGAAAGCCCCTCAAAGAATTATTACAACTCAATAACAGAAACACTATCCAATTTTAAATAGGCAAAATACTTGAATATAAACTTCATCAGAGAAAATATATGGATGGAAAACAGACACATAAAAGATTATCCACATCATTAGTCATTAGGGATACAGCTATACATCCAGTAGATCAGCTTTAAAAATGTTTAAACAGGCAGAGAGCCACCAAGATGGTGAAGTAGAAGGACCTAAACTTATCTCCTCTCAGGAGCGCACCAAAATCACAAGAATCTGCACAATGATCATCCTTGAAAAAGTCAAAACTCTCAGAAAATATCTTTTACAACTAAAAACATAAACAAGGAATCACAATGAGACAGGTAGGAAGGGTGGACCAATGATGTAATCAAATCTCATTCACTCCAGGTGGTCAACCCACAAATTGGAGAATAATTATATTACAGAAGTTCTCCCACAGGAGTGAGAATTTTGAGCCCCATGTCAGACCCCTCAGTCTAGGGGTCTGGCATCAGAAAGAGGAGCCCCCAGGTCATTTGGCTTTGAAGGCCAGTGGGGCTTGATTGCAGGAGCTCAACAGTACTGGGGGAAATAGAGACTTCACTCTTTAAGGGTGCATACAAAATCTCACATGTACAAGGACCAAGGGCAAAAACAGATATTTCACAGGAGCCTGGGCCAGACTTAGCTGCTTATCTGGAGGGTCTCCTAAGGAGGTAAGGTGTGGCTGTGACTCACTCTAAGGACATAAACACTGGTGGCAGACGTATCAGGGAGTATTCATCTGCATGAACTCTCCTGGAAGATGTCTTGCATGAGTCACTAGCAACAAGACCTGGCCCCACCAAGAGCTTGCAGGCTCCAGAGTTGTGAAGCCTCAGACCAAACAACTAATTGAGTGGGGACACATCCCTCTTGTTAGCAGACAGGCTTCCTAAAGACTTGCTGAGCCCACAGCCACCTCTAGATACATAAATAGAGATGGTCCTGCCCACCAGAGAGCCAAGACCCAGCTCCATCTGCCAGCGGGCAGGCACTGGTCCCACCCACTAGGAAGCCTTCACAAGCCTCTAGAGCAAATTCACCCATCAGGGAGCAGCCACCAGAAATAAGAAAACTATGGTCCAGCACCTTGCATACTGAATCCACAAACACAGGCTAGATACTATCCTGGAACCAGCTATCCCCTAGGCTTTGGATGATGACAAGGGAGTGCACCTCTGGGATGCGTAGGATGTCTCCTACAGAAGGTCAGTTCTCCAAGGTCAAGAAACATAACTAACTACTACATATATTAAGATACAAATAGCAATTTAAGCAAAATAAAGCAACAGAGAAATATATTTCAGACCAAGGAGCAAGATAAAACCCCTAAAGAAGAACTAAGTGACATGGAGACAGGCAATCTACTTGACAAAGAATTCAGAGTAATGATCGTAAAGATGATCAAAGAATTTGGGAGGAGAATGAATCCATGGGGTGAGAAATTAAAAGTTTCTAACAAAAAATTAGAAATATATATATAAAGAAAAACCAAATAGAATTAAAGAGTACAGTAACTGAAATGAAAAATATGCTAGAAGAAATCAACAATAGACTAAATAAGGCAGAAGAATCAGTGAGGTGGAAGACAGCAGTGGAAATCACAGCTGCTGAACAGAAAAAAGAATGAAAAGAAATGAGGATGGTTTAAGAGCTCTCTGGGACAACATCAAATATGTAGCAGTCACACTGCAGGGATCCCAGAAGGAGAAGAAAGAAAAGGCCTGAAAATATTTGAAGACATAACAGCTGAAAATTTCCCTAACCTTGGAAAGGAAACAGTGACCCAAATTCAGGAAGACAGAGTCACAATTCAGGTACCCAAGACAGAATCCCATACAGGATTAACCCAAGGATGGACACACCAAGACAAAATGTAATCAAAATGACAAAAATTAAGTATAAAGATAGAATATTAAAGGCAACAAGGGGAAAACAACAAATAGCATGCAAGGGAACTCCCATAAGGCTGTCAGCTGATTTTTCCACAGAAACCCTGCAGACTGGAAGAGCATGGCACAATATATAAAAAGTAGTGAAAAGGGAAAAAAAAAAAAAACCTACAACAGAGAATACTCTACCTAGCAAGGCTCTTATTCAGATTCCATGGAGAAATCAAAAGCTTTACAGAGAAGTAAAAGCTAAAGAATTAAACATGACCAAACTAGCTTTACAACAAATGCTAAAGGTACTTCTCTAGGCAGAAAAGAAAACTACAGCTAAAATCAAGAAAACTATGAAATGGAAAAGCTCACTGGTAAAGGCAAGCATACAATAAAAATAGGAAACCATCCACACACAAAGCTAGTAGGGAAGTCAAAAGACAAAAGTAGTAAAATCATCTGTATCCACAAGAGGTTAAGGGATACACAAAACAATTAGATGGAAAACACAAAAATCAAATATAGTAATCATGAAGGGAGGAGCACAGATGCAGGGTTGCTAAAATGTATTTGAAATTAGGAGATCAGCAATTATTTTCCTGTGGTCATGTATGGATGTGAGAGTTGGACTGTGAAGAAGGCTGAGCACAGAAGAATTGATGCTTTTGAACTGTGGTGTTGGAGAAGACTCTTGAGAGTCCCTTGGACTGCAAGGAGATCCAACCAGTCCATTCTGAGGGAGATCAACCCTGGGATTTCTTTGGAAGGAATGATGCTAAAACTGAAGCTCCAGTACTTTGGCCACCTTATGCGAAGAGTTGACTCATTGGAAAAGACCCTGATGCTGGGAGGGATTGGGGGCAGGAGGAGAAAGGGAACCAAAGAATTGATGCTTTTGAACTGTGGTGTTGGAGAAGACTCTTGAGAGTCCCTTGGACTGCAAGGAGATCCAACCAGTCCATTCTGAAGGAGATCAACCCTGGGATTTCTTTGGAAGGAATGATGCTAAAACTGAAGCTCCAGTACTTTGGCCACCTTATGCGAAGAGTTGACTCATTGGAAAAGACCCTGATGCTGGAGGGATTGGGGGCAGGAGGAGAAAGGGATGAAAGAGGATGAGATGGCTGGATGGCATCATGGACTCGATGGACGTGAGTCTGAGTGAACTCCGGGAGTTGGTGATGGACAGGAAGGCCTGGCGTGCTGTGATTCATGGGGTCGCAAAGAGTCGGACACGACTGCGCGACTGAACTGAACTGATATATATATACACATTCAGCTTAGTCACTCAGTCCTGTCTGACTCTTTATGACCCCATGGACTGCAGGACGCCACACTTCCTTGTCCATCACCAACTCCCAGAGCTTACTCAAACGTGTGTCCATTGAGTCAGTGATGCCATCCAACCATCTCACCCTCTGTCACCTCCTGCCTTCAATCTTTCCCAGTATCAGGGTCTTTTCCACTGGGTCAGTTCTTCTTATCAGGTGACCAAAGTACTGGAGTTTCAGCTTCAGCATCAGTCCTTCCAATGAATATTCAAGACTGACTTCCTTTAAGATGGACTGGTTGGATCTCCTTGCAGTCCAAGAGACTCTCAAAAGTCTTCTCCAACACCTTAGTTCAAAAGCATCAATTCTTCAGTGCTCAGTTTTCTTTATATTTTAACTCACACATTCATACATGACCACTGAAAAAACCATAGCTTTGACTGCTGCTACTGCTGCTGCTAAGTCGCTTCAGTCGTGACCGACTCTGTGCGAGCCCATAGACAGCAGCCAACCAGGCTCTGCTGTCCCTGGGATTCTCCAGGCAAGAACACTGGAGTGGGCTGCCATTTCCTTCTCCAGTGCATGAAAGGGAAAAGGGAAAGTGAAGTCGCTCAGTCATATCCGACTCTTCGCGACCCCATGGACTGCAGCCCACCAGGCTCCTCTGTCCATGGGATTCTCCAGGCAAGAGTACTGGAGTGGGGTGCCATTGCCTTCTCCGTAGCTTTGACTAGATGGACCTTTGTTGGCAAAGTAATGTCTCTGCTTTTTAATATGCTGTCTAGGTTGGTCATAACTTTTCTTCTCTTCCAAGGAGCAAGTATCTAATGCTGTGTGCTTAGTCATTCAGTCGTGCCAACTCTTTGAGACCCCGTCAGGCTCCTCTGTCCATGTGATTCTCCAGGCAAGAATACTGGAGTGGGTAGCCTATCATTTCTCCAGGGGATCTTCCTGACTCAGGAATCAAACCAGTGTCTCCTACACAGCAGGCAGATTCTTCACCAACTGAGCTACCAGATAAATGTTGTGCTGTGCTTAGTTCCTCAGTCATGTCCAGATCTTTGCGATCCCATGGACTGTAGTCCACCAGGCTCTTCTCTCCGTGGGGATTCTCCAGGCAAGAATACTGGAGTGGGTTGCCAAGTCCTCCTCCAGGGGATCTTCCCAACTCAGGGATTGAACCCAGGTCTTCTGCATCTCAGGTGGATTCCTTACCGACTGAACCACCAGGGAAGCTCAAGAATACTGGAGTGGGTAGCCTATCCCTTCTTCAGGGGATCTTCCCGACCCAGGTAAGAGATATATATTCACAGACAAATGAAATATATCCCTATCTATGGACAAATGAGGAGAAGGCAATGGCACCCCACTCCAGTACTCTTGCCTGGAAAATCCCATGGACGGAGGAGCCTGGTAGGCTGCAGTCCATGGGGTCACTAAGAGTCGGACACGACTGAGCGACTTCACTTTCACTTTTCACTTTCATGCATTGGAAAAGGAAATGGCAACCCACTCCAGTGTTCTTGCCTGGAGAATCCCAGGGACGGGGGAGCCTGGTAGGCTGCCGTCTATGGGGTCGCACAGAGTCGGACACGACTGAAGTGACTTAGCAGCAGCAGCAGCATAGACAAATGAAAACAAAAACACTATTATCCAAAATCTATGATACACAGCAAAAGCAGGTGTAAGAGGGAAATTTATAGTAATACACACTTACCTCAGAAAATAAGAAAAATCTCAAATAAATAACCTAAAGCAAAAGTGAAAGTCACTCAGTCATGTCCGACTATTTGAGACTCCATGGACTATACAGTTCCATGGAATTCTCCAGGCCAGAATACTGGAGTGGTAGCCTTTCCCTTCTCCAGGGGATTTTCCTGACCCAGGAATCGAACTGCATTGCAGGCAGATTCTTTACCAACTGAGCTATGAGGGAAGCCCAAACAACCTAAACTTATGCCTAAAGCAACTAAAGAAAAAAACAAACAAAACCCAAAGTTAGTTGAAGAAAAGAACTCATAAAGGTTAGAGCAGAAATAAATGAAATAGAGACTAAAACAGCAATAGAAAAGAACAATGAAACTAAAATCTGTCTCTTGAAAAGGTAAACAAAATTGATAAACTTTTAGCCAGACTCATCAAGAAAACAAGGGAGAGCACCCAAATCAATAAAATCAGAAATAAAGAAAGAAGTTTCAGCCAGCACCACAAAACTACAAAGATCATAAGATAATACTATGAGCAACTATACACCAATAAAAATGAACAACCCAGAAGCGGACAAACTCTTAGAAAGGTACAGTCTCCCAAGACTGAACCATAAAAAATACAAACAGACCAATTAACCAGTATTGAATTTGAATCAGCAATTTAAAACTCCTTTTATTGGAGTTCAGGGCCAGATGGTTTCACAGGTGAATTCTATCAAAAATTTAGAGAAAAGTTAATACCTACTCTCTGAAACTACTTCAAAAAAACTGCAAATGAAGAAATAAATCTGAATTCATTCTATGAGGCCACCAACACTCAAAACCAGAAAAATATACCACAAAAAAGAAAATTACAGGCCAATATCACTGATGAACTGCAAAAACAGAGATGCAAAAATCCTCAACAAAATACTAGCAAACTGAATGCATACTATACATTAAAAGGATCATATGCACCATGATTAAGGGGAATTTATCCCAGAAATGTGAGAATTTTTCAATATCCACAAATCTATCAACATGATACATCAAAGCAGAGAATAAAAACCAAATCAGAGAATAAAAACCATCCTAATATATGCAGGAAAAAACTTCTGATAAAATTCAACATTCACTTAGATTTTTAGAAACTTTTCATAAAGTAGGCATAGAGGAAATATGAAAAGTAAAGTGAAACTGTTAGTTACTCAGTCATGTCCAACTCTTTGCAACCCCATGGACTGTAGCCCACCAGGCTCCTCTGTCCATAGAATCCTCCAGGCAAGAATACTGGAGTGGGTTGCCACTCCCTTCTCCAGAGGATCTTCCTGACCCAGGGACTGAACTCAGGTCTCCTGAATTGCAGGCAGATTCCTTACCAACTGAGCCACCAGGGAAGCCCAGAGGAAATACACCTCAAAATCATAAAGGCCATATATAACAAACCCATAGCTAATATCATACTCAACGGTGAAAAGCTGAAAATATTTCCTCTAAGACAAGGAACAAGACAAGGATACACACTCTTGCCATTTTTATTCAAAATAGTTTTGGAAGTCCTAACCACAACAATGAGAGGAGAAAAAGAAATAAAATATTCCAAATTGGAAAAGAAAAAGTAAAACTGTCACTTAGTTTGCAAATGCCATGAAGCTATTCATAGAAAAATCCTAAAGATAGTACCAGAAAACTATTAGCATTCATCAATGAATTCAGTAAGGCTTCAGGATACAAAATTAATACATGGAAATCTGTTGCATTTCTATATACTAACAATGAAATTTCAGAAAGAGAAATTAAGGAAACAATCCCATTTACCATTGCATCAAAAAGAATAAAATACCTAGGAATAAACCTGCCTAACAAAGCAAAAGATCTGTTCTCTGAAAACTATGCCACTGCTGGATGAAAACGAAGATGAAACAAACAAATGGAAAGCTATACCATGTTCTTGGATTGGAAGAATCAATACTGTTAAAATGACCATACTACCCAGGGCAATCGACAGATTCGATGCAATCAATCCCTGTCAAATTACCAAAGGCATTCTTCACAAAACTGGAACAAAAATATTTAAAACTTGTGTCAAAACGCAGAATAGAAAACCCAGAAATAAACCCAGCACTTAGAGTCCATTTGTTGTTGTTGGAGAAGGAAATCATAACCCATTCTAGTATTCTTGCTTGGAAAGCCCCAAGGACAACAAGCCTGACATGCTATAGTCTATGGGGTTACAAAGAGCTGGACATGACTTAGCAACTGAACAATAGCAACAACTTATGGTCAGTTAGTCTATGGGCAAAAGAGACAAGAATATACAATGGAGAAAAGGCAGTCTCTTCAATAAGTAGTGCTGGGGAAACTGGACAGCTACATGAAAAAGAATGAAATTATAACATTCTCTTATATCATATACAAAAATAAACTCAAAATGGATTAAAGACCTAAATATAAGACTGGATACCATAAAACTCCTAAAGGAAAACATAGAACTTGCTTTGACATAAATCACAGCAATATTTTTTTTGGATTCATCTCCCAGAATAATGGAAACAAAAACAAAAATAAACAAGTGGGACCTAATTAAACTTAAAAGCTTTTGCACAGCAAGGTAAACCATAAACAAAACAAAAAGCCAACCTATGGACTAAGAGAAAGTATTTGCAAACAATGCTACTGGCAGGCATTAATTTCTAAAATATACAAACAGCACAATAAAGCTTAATATCAAAAAACCAAATAACCCAATCAAAAACTGGGCAGAAGATCTAAATATACATTTCTCTAAAGACATAAATAGCAAAGAGGCACATGAAATAATGTTCAACATCACTATTAAGAGATATGCAAATCAAAATTACAGTGAAGCATTACTACATACCAGTCAGAATGACCATCATCGAAGTCTACAAATAATAAATGCTGTAGGAGTCATGGAGAAAAAGAAACCCTCTATACTGCTGATGGGAATTTAAATTGCTGCAGCCATTATGGAGAACAGTATGGAGGTTTCTTAAAATACTAAAAGTAGAGTTACCATATGATCCTACAATCCCACTCCTGGGCATATATCCAGAGAAAACTATAATTCAAAAAGATACATGCACCTCAGTGTTCATAACAGCAAGTATTCACATCATAAACTTCATAAAGAATGTATGAAGTTTACTTCAGAGAAAACACTATTCACAATCATAAACACACACACACACACATATTAAAAAGAAAAAATAATGTCACTAGCAGCAACCTGGATGGATCTAAAGGTTATCAAACTAAGTGAAGTAAGTCAGACAAGGACAAATATCATATGACATCACTTACATGTGGACTCTTAAAATGATGTAATGAACTTGTTTACAAAACATAAATAGACTCATAGACATAGAAAACCAACATGGTTACCAAAGGATATAATAGTGTGGGGGCGGGGGAGAGATAAATTAGGAGTTTGGGACTAACATATATATACTACTATATATAAAACAGATAAACAACAAGGACCTACTGTATAGTCCAGGGAACTATATTCAGTATCTTTTAATAACCTATAATGGTAAAGGTGCTGCAGTCCATGGGGTCACAAAGAGTTGGACACCACTGGGCGAGCGAACAACAATGGAAAAGAATCTGAAAATAACATATGTAACTGAATTACTTTACTGTACACCTGAAACTAACACAATATTATAAATTAACTATACTTCAATCAAAAGCAGTTTTTTAAAAAGCAGTAGTACCACACTCAAAAAAACATTTAAGTAAACTGACTATACCAAGGGTTGGCAAGGATGTAGAGCAATCAGAACTCACACACTTCTGGTAGAATATAAAATGAATACAACCATTTCAGTGATTTCTTATAAATACACACCTACTGTAACAGACCAATGGCTCCACTTCTGGGTGTTTACTTGAAAGAAACACAGTTTTTGTCCACATGAATGTTCATACCAGCTGTATTTGTAGAAGCCACAAGTTAGAAACAAGCCTGTGTATCAGCAAGTGAATAAATAGGGGGAAAAACCTGTGGCATGGTTATAAAGGACACACAACTCCTCCAGCAGCAGAGTTGGACAACACATCAAGGTGCTGTCCACCAGGGAAACCCATGAGAGTCTCAGCATGTAGGGTTTTTACTGGGAAATCATCACATAGGCTTCTCCAGCTTAGCATGGACTGAAGTCCCAGACTCCAAGAAGGAAAGCAGGTGTATAGCATATACTACGCTGTTTGTATAAACAGTTCAGAAGAGTGAGTCTCTCTTACTGTTCAGGGAAAGTTTAATATGAGAATAGACATCTTGTTCCCAGGTGGCACAGTGGTAAAGAACCCACCTACCAATGCAGGAGACGCAGAAAACGTGAGTTCAATCCCTGGATCAGGAAGATTCCCTGGAGAAAGAAATGGCAACCTGCTCCAGTATTCTTGCCTGGAAAATTCCATGGACAGAGGAGCCTGGTGGTCTACAGTCAATGAGGCTGCAAAGAATCAGACTCGACTAAGTGCACACAGGTAGGTATAGAGACCTGTTAACCAACTGGGTTCCCAGACACCAGCCAAGGACCAACACTGCCAGCAAGCCTTTGTAAGGGTATGCGAGGTTAATTCTTTTCTGCACACCACCACAGACTAGACTTAATCCCCTTAAAGGTTTCCTGTGTAGCCTCTGTCACACCCAGAATTAACTGGGCTGTGCATTAACTATTTGCACAAACTACCTGTATAATGTCTGTCTCCCTTTTAGGCTGTAATTCCCATCAGAGCAGGCATGGAGCCTGCCTGGTACTGAGTTAAAGTTTAATAAATGAATGTTGAATGAAGAATGAATGAACATAGTCTAGCAGTAGCACATGGCAGCTGTTCTCTCTTCTGTGCTTGATTTCTGAGCCTCCGTGAGACTCCCTGGGGAAGGTGGGTAGTCAAAGCAAAGCAAAGTCAGAGTCGTAACCCCATGGACAAAGACACAGCCCGAAACTTGATGATGCCATCGTCCAAAGTCGTCCCAACAAGAGAGGCCAAGGTGAGTTCAAAGGGTGAGAGCAGAGCCCTTGGGCTCAACTGTTGAAGATGCACAACCCCAGATAAAAAACGGAACAATTTTGAGCTCAACACGATGAAAATTTAAACAGCCCCACAAATCCTCTCTGGCCTTTCCTTCACCTCATGCGCCCAGGAAAAGTGGAACCGTCTAAGAACTCCCCTGGACTTCCCACAGCATCCAACTGCTGGGATAACCCCACATACAACAGGTTCCCACATAAAAGGAAACCACCTGTCTCCCAAGACCCCTGACTTCCAAGGCCCCCAAAAAAGCAGTCTTGAGGGACAACATAAGAAAAGCATGTAGACAGGCAGGTGTAGGAACTTCAAAAATTTGTTGCAAGTGAGGCGTTGCTTGGATCTTCAGCTATTCTGAGAAACATAATTTTTTAAAGGATACCAAGGTCTAAGGATTACTTGATTATTTTAATAGAGCCAGATACTTCATGATCAATATGAATTCTTGTATTTTTAATGTGAATCATTATTCAAAATATGTCACTGCCCAATCAATACAAAAGTTAAAGCTCATCAATATTTAAATTTTTCCAATTGATGTCTTATCGTTCTATCCAGGAAAGAGCTTGGTGGATCACAGAATTCATTATTTAATCTTTCAGGTTTGCAGAGTTCAGAATTAAACACCATGCTGTCATTAGCTGCCTGAATGGTGGCAGACCAAATTGGGGAGGGGGGGCAGGAGAAGTGGGAGGGGAAATCCATGCAGGGCTCTCAGTCTGAAGTGACCTCCAAGGACAGGAAGGCATTCTTCCAGTGTCTGCAGAAGGGCTGGGCTCTGGGGAGGGAATGTGGAGAGCAAGGACCTGGAGCCTCTGCCACGTGACTCAGCATTGGGCCAAAGTCAGGGTTCCTTAGCTTGCTCAGGTGACCCGTGAGGTCCTCTAGAGATTATTTCCTCTACTTCCAGCCTCCTTCCTCTGGTCCCACTGAACCCTAACCCTCCAATCACCACAGGCTAGCCCTCTTGCCTCTAGATTTTTCAATGCTGTTTCAGCCTGAAATGTGAATCGTCATCCTCCCCTCCCCACAGGCCTGGCTAATGCTCACCCTCCTTGGGAACCTCAGCTTCAAGGTTACTGACTCCAGGAAGGCATCTGTCTAGGATGAGTAAGTTGCTGTCACATAGGCCACATGAGACTCAGTGCTGACCTTGAACATGGTATCTGTCTGGCTACTTCTCCGTCATCCAAACCCTCCTGCCACAGGGACTGGTCCCATCCATTCCTGTACCTTGCTTCCCAGGATTGGGCCTGGGACACAGGAGGGGCTCCACCAGCCTCTGATGGATGGATGACTGGATGGTCAGCACCCAGAGAGCCAGCAGATCTCCTCATGGCCCCAAGGCTGACTTGGAGGAGAGTGACCAGGGGAAGGCACAGTCCCTGCAGGTGGTCAGAGGGTGACACCCACACCTGGCTCAAACTTCCCGCCAGGTGAACTCCTCCATCCCACGGCAGTGTGGAAACAGAGAGCTGTTTCCTGGGGACTTTACACAGGGAGCTGGGGCAGCTTGAGGCAGAGAGCAGAAGACTGATGGGGACTTTCCACTCTGAATTTGAATATTCAATCTGATGAGAAAAACCAGGCTCAGAGCCCCCTGAGGGCTCACAGGTAAGAGGACTAAGATACAGACTTTGAGTAGATTTACCGGCAATGGGAAAACCCATACACAAAATCTCCCCTTTCCATTCTTGATCTCCACTTCTCTAAGCTTCCACTGATAAAAAGTCATTTTCTTTGAGCCTGAGTGTCTTTGTTTGCTCAGAGTTCACTGCTAAATTGCACCAAACCTGGGAGGCAGACATTAAATCTTAGCAACTTTATTCATTCCATTCATACCTCCTGAGTCCCACCTCCCTGTCAGCACCATGCTTCCCCTCAGGACTCAAGAATGAAGCCCACGGTCTGCTTAACATTTACTGATGGCAAAGCCTGAAAAATAAGTCAACAAATCTACCGGGTATCCCCATCTGCAGCATAAAGTATTAAATAACACATCATCCCTGACTTCAAGGAATTTACAGTCAAGTTTAGGGATGGACAGAGAATAACTGTCTACTGAATGAGTTACAGCTGCTGAGGCACCATATCCACACCGCATGAAGTGTCCTAAAAAGGAAAGAGCAACTGAACGGCGCTGAGGATGTAGAAGCGGACACCAAAGAGGAGGGCATCTGAGCCAAGCCCAGAGGATGAATAGAATGTTCCAGGTGGGGAACTTGCTCCAACAACAGGAGGGAGCAGGAGCCGGCCCATCAGTTGTCTCCACAGCCAGAGGGAAGAATGCAGCAGAGCAGAGGTGTCTGGAGGGTGGGATTCATTCCAGGAGGAGGAAAAGGAGCACGGAGGGAAGGCGGACAGATCCCAGAACCAAAGCAGCATGGTGCCAACTGCAGACCCAGACACAGAGCTCTGGATGCTCTGCTCCACAGAGCCACCCGCTGGGACCCAGCTGAGAAATTCAAAGAACAGCAAGGTGCCTGGCAGACCAGCTGAAGACCAGGTGATAGGGGTGAGGTGGGTGGGCTGTGTCCCAGGGTCATCCCGTCTCTGACCAACACATCCCTCCTGATGAGAAGCAGTGGGAGCAGCTGAGGCTGGACCAGCCCTCATGGTTCGTGACCAAGTTCGCCCCCTTGGACTGACTGCATGAGACACCTTCCCAGCGAAGCCCACGGCCACTCCGCTGGCTGCCCCTGGACTTGGACATGACCTCGACCTCACAGGCTTCTCCCACTGCAAGTCCTTGGTTACCATCCCCACCAAAGGGACACAGCAGCGAATGGGATGGACACAGGCTCTTCCCTTGTGGGGCGGACATTCCCACAGAGCGGACAAGCCAGGGAGGTGAGGGTCACAAAGGAGCATTTCAGGTGCTTTGAGAGTGGCGGCAGGGTTCTCCAGATGAGTCAGGGGTCCAGAGAAGGAGCCCTGAGGGCAACTCAAGAGGTTAATTAGGGGTCAGCCAGGCCAACGTCCTTCACCCAGGCTGGGTGCCTGGGGTTTATCCAAAGCAGAAGGGGCACATGTGTGCCTGGGTGAAGGTGGCAGGGGAGAGCTGGATCCAGCCAGGGGACAGAGAGTGGGCTTGCAAAGAGTAGGGAGCAAATGGCACACAGCGTCTGTTGCTGGCAGAGCTGTGTCCCCCAAAAGGTGTTGAAGTCCTGAATGTGATTGTGGCCTTATTTGGAAACTGTGTCTTTACAAATGATCATGTTAAGATGATGTCACTGGGCAGACCATAATCCAAGATGACCACTGTCCTAATAAACAGGGAAATTGGGACACAGAGACAGACACATTCAGAGGGAAGGTGACACCATGAGGGGATCAAAGGACCAAAGAGCAGGGAGCCTCTCACTCCATCAAACCCCGACAAGACTAGGGGACATGAAGAGACCTCCAAAAACCTCCCGAGGCATCCAGTCCTGGCTCTCCTCCCTCCACCAAGGATCACTCATTGAGCCTGAGACCAACAACCAAATGCAGGGAATTCCCCCAGAGAAGGGTTTCAAGGGCCCAATATGTGGGCCCTCCGATCTCGGGCTGGGAAAGCCCTCCCCAGGAGCAGAGAGGGAGAGCAGGATTGTGTCTTGTTCTTTGCATTGGCACCTTCAGGTTGGAGTTGACCCAACATTCTAGAAACCCAAGAGTGCACTTTCAAATTTTCAGAAATGCAACCCAGTGATAAGGACATATTCATAAGTGCCCTTGAATCATCAAGGAAAATGGAATCAATGATCAATGACCATGGCTCTCATGTATGTTTATCAAAAAGGAACCACAGCCATAACCCTACAGAAGTCCTAATTCTCTCAACACTGACCGCTGCAGTGGGCAATTACATGGCTGTCCACTAGTAACCAGAATATTCCAGTAATGAGAGCACCTATTTCCTGACCACCTTAGAGATTTACTGAATCCACCTGATTCACCGACTATGTCAGAAATGGTGTCTTCATGTCTCTCTATGCACAGTATCTACCAGGATGTCCCACTGCTTCCCCACTAGGTCTCATCTCACACAGAGCTCATTGTGTTCTTTCCCATTTAAACTCAGTCCTGGGGCAGCAAACCAGGGCGACTCAACAGCACAGGAATGCATGGAGCTCTTTGCTTCCCACCACACTTAAGCCTCCAGTCACTGTGCTTAACCCAGCTTCCCTTGGAATACCTTTTTGTCCTTCTAATTGTGGGCATCAGACCCACGGGAAGCCATGTGGATGCTGACACCATCAGGAGAATTGGGGGCTTTTCTTAGCTGTCCAAAGTGGGAGAGCCTCTGCAAAAGAGTCATGCCCTTGACATTCCTCTTGGAAGCAGGTTCATGATCTTGGAAAGATGATTTTATGAAACGTGTAATACTGCATCTCATACACTAATCAAAAATGTAGCTCAGAGGTTTTAATTCTGTCCCTGATAACATCAGAGATGTAGAAAACAATGGAAACTGTATCGGCTGAAAGAGACGGTCCAATTAAACCTCTGGCCCCACCTAGGGTATCTCCAATCTGTCACTGAGTCTGGACATCTCCACTCCACAAAGCTGTGGGGCAGTGGGGCTGGGCTGGGTAGGAGGCTGTGGTGGACAGACTCCGAGAGGTCCCCGGTCACCCTCTCTGCCTGGAGCCCAGACCCTCACTTAATTCCCTGCCCTCAGGTGAGAGGAGAGCATATACTTTACTTCTAATCAAGAGAATATGGCAAAGGTGAAGGGCCAGCACTTATCTGTGATAATTTACATAAAACTGTAACTCCTGTCTTGCTGGAAGACTCTTTATGGCCTTCTTGACTGACATGCTTTGATGAACAAGCATCCAGGTTGGAGGGACTGTGTATTGAGGGGCAGAGGGGCTCCCCGTCCAACAGCCAGTGAGGAATCAAATCCTGACAACAATAACGTGAGCTTGGACACAAAGCTCACAATAACTGGAAGGATCCTGCACCTTCTAATACAAAGCTGAGCCTTCTTATGAGACTATAGCCCTGGCTGACACATCAACTGCAGCTGTGAGACACCTTGATACAGAGGACACAACCACCTGGACTGCTGACCCACAGACATGGATAACTGTGCTCTTTTAAGCCTCAAAGTGGCTGGTAACTTTTTAGGCAGCAACAGATAACTAAGAGTCAGAGGGATCTGGGTCCAGTCCTCAGTCCATCGCTGACTATCTGTGATCTCAAGCAAGTTACTTACTATCTTTAAGCCTCAGTTTCTTCATCTTTAAAATGAGGATAGTAATCATACCCAGAGCTTCCCAGATGGTGCTAGTGGTAAAGAACCTGCCTGCCAATGCAGGAGACATAAGAGACGGGGTTCAGTCCCTGGGTCAGGAAGATCCTCTACAGGAGGGCATGGTAACCCACTCCAGTATTCTCACCTGAAGAATTCCATGGACATAGGAGCCTGGCAGGCTATGGTCCATAGGGTCACAAAGAGTTGAAGCAAATTAGTACAGCACAGCAATCATACCCATCGCAAGGAATGGTTGTAAGGATTACATGAGAGAAAGTATCAAAATGGTTTGGTATCTTTATGTCAGGATTCCCCAAGGGAGCCAGCCTAATGCATCCACAAAAGTAAGAAATTCACTTCTCTCCTGAGAATCAGAATGGTATCAGCTAGGTACCCTCCTTGAAAGAATGGAGAAAAACCCACACACAGGAGTTTTGTATAGCTTAACTCTCTCCTGGAAGCCCAGGTAAGAAAGGCTACACATAAGTCCTCAATGACCAGTATCTGTATCTTTTATTGCTGCTGTGTGTTCCATCAGGCGCTCTGTTCTCCAAAGGCAGAACTTCAGTAACGTCAGCTTTAGTGTCAAGGGGCCTCTTCTGAGCCCCCTTTTTTGTGCTACAGAAACAGTGGCCCACCCTCTCCACCAATAAGCCTGGAAGACCCCCAGAAGACATATCTCAGTGGCTTGATGACAACAGTACTTCTTGCCAGTAACAAGCATTTTCCTCTATATTTTTGGCTCAGGGGCTCATCCCAGCTAACACCCTAGGACTCACATCGGATGGGACAGAAACAAAAACACTGTTGCTGCCTCTGTTCTTGACAATGCTTTCCCAAGGATTACACTGGTTTGCAAAGGAGAGCAGATGCAGGGAGGCTCAGAGCCCTGGTGGTGGTGTGTCGCTCACTTCAGGGCTTTGGGTTTGTGTGTGTGTGTTTCAGAGACATCTCACCAGCACCTTCTGCACCGGTTTTCATCTGGGTCTCAACCGAGATGACAGCTAGACCTAGAGATGGAGTAGAGGGTCTTGGCAGCGCCACAGCTGCTCTTCACTGCTTTATGGGGGGCAGTCACCACACCCAAGGAGTTACTTTGAGAAAGCGATCAAGAGCGAGTCAGTCTTCAGAGAAAACAGAAAGCATTTAATCCTTTAATTTCTGGAATTTGAAGTGTCATCAGGGGTTCTTTAAGAGCTCTGTGAAGTCAGGCGATTTCCGGCGCTCTAGACCCGGGGCTGTAAGGGAGCCACGCGGGATCTGGGAAATGCAGAAGTTACTGGCTTAGCAAATTATTTCTCATCCCACACCAAGATAAACTCTCTTCATTACACATGCCACACTCTGCTCTCCAGCATAAAAATCAGCTTCTGGAGTCAGCTCATCTCCTAACAAACACGGCTTATGATACAAATGGGTCTGTATTCAGTGAGTCTGAATAGCAAGTTCTGCATTATGTCAGCTCCCAGTCAAGGTCTCCCTCCTCAGTCCTTGACACGTACATGGTTCTGGTGCCACCAAGCCATAGCCCCCATTTCTGATGTTTAGTGCATGTTTGCAAAAGCAAGCGGAGAGCCATTCTTTTAACAGACTAGAATATGCATTATTTTTATCACAATGAAAACTTTCTAACGATGTGTAAAATCACAGTCATTAACATTTCTGATTCCAAAAAGCACCTTTTGATTAGGATCAAAAGCATCAAAGGCCAGGCAGAGTAGGATGCCAAGAACTCAAAATCTAATTTAGACCCATCTACTCCTGAGTAGGGCTTCCCAGGTAGCTCAGAGGTAAAGAATCCACCTGCCAATGCAGGAGACATGGATTTAGTCCTTGGGTTTGGGAATATCCCCTAGGGGAGGAAATGGCCACCAGATCCAGTATTCTTGCCTGGGAAATCCCATGGACAGAAAAGCCTGGTGAGCTACAATCCATGGGGTTGCAAAGTGTCTGAAATGATTTAGCAATAAACAACAACTCCTGAGCAAGAAGAGCCTGGTTCAGTTGACTCCCTCTATCAGGTGTCAGGAAGAAGGGGGGCAGGGTTCTTTCCCAGCCATGAGAGACAGTTGCATCCATCCACAGGGAAAACCACAAACACATGGGGATGTGGAATAATGTCTAGGACCAGTCAGCCTATTGTCCAGGCACGGAAGCCCATGATACCTTTTCAAGCCAATGCCTTGGCTGAAAATGCTGATTAAATTAATCAGACTACTAGGATCCTAAGGGCTGGGGCCTAGATGGAGACAGAGAAACATGTAATAGGAAGAGTAGAGTGTCATCTGAGCAGAATGGCCCAGTGGGGATATTAACAGCAGAAGGGCACTGTGAAGGGCCTGGAGGACAAGAAAAAACAAAGTAGGCTAGCCATGGAGAAATGAGGAACTTCTTTAGGTTAGGAGCGAAAGAGGCACTGGGTGCTGAATGAAGATGAAAGAGGGCTGATCTGTAGGTTCAGGAAAAGCTTTAACTAGCCTCTCCTTCACCAAGGACCCAGATAAAGGACCCACCTCCCTCTATGAAACCCAATGCCTGAGGCCCATCACCTGCCCAGGATGGAAGGTGATGACTCTGTGCCCTGGGGTAAATCCATGCCCACTCAGGTGAGCCAGTTGTCACTATTTTGGGGGGCTGGATTTGAGCTGGTTGGATTGTTGAGCCATTGGTCACAGGAAATCAGCTGGCTGGGACTGTTTGCACCATGGAAACTGGCAAGTGCTACAAGTGAGCAACCCCACCCCCATTTGTTGAACAATAGCTCACTGACCAAAGGTAGTAACTACTCTCTAGCAGGGTATAGCCTAATCTGTCGATTGCATTTGTATGTGTCCCAAGAGCCATTTATGTTGATCCCCAAGCCTGTTCATGTTGGCTGCATTTTTTCACTGTAATTATGTAAATAAATAACATATAGAATAGTGAAACATGAGTATAAAAGGAAAGCTGATGTCTTCTGTGAACACTAAGTCAAATACTCAGAAAGATTCAATAAAAGTGAGTTGCCACGTTGAAGAGGATTGATCCGACAATAAAATATCGGGGGAGATCATAAAGCTCTAGAAGGACTCTGCACTCAGACTGCTTCACAGGTGTCCTTAGCTTTCCCCTCCACTTTGATGACACCTAAATTGGAAATGGTACCAAGGTATTGCAAGGTGACCTGTGAAAAAAAGACGGAACGCACCCACAAACAGCAGGCCCACACTAGGGAAAACCAAAAAAAGAAAAACCTGGGCCGCAAGTTAAAAGATTGCAAAGTCAAAACATATTTATAGGTTTTGGAGCTTCCCACGTGGCTCAGTGGTAAAGAATCTGCCTGCAATGCAGCAGTTCAATCCCTGGGTTTGGAACATCCCCTAGAGAAGGGAATGGCAACCCACTCCAGTATTCTTGCCTGGGAAACCCCATGGACAGAAGAGCCTGGTGTGCTATAGTCCATGGGGTTGCAAAAAGTCAAACACAACTGAGAGACTAAACGACAACAATAATTTATATTAAGTTAAAATTTGCAAGGCATGTATCTATCATGATGATGATTCTCTACTTTGAATGATTTTTTTTTTAAATTAAAACCAGTGAGGTCAGTAGCTGAGCACTGAAGGCCACTTCCCTAGGGTGGTAGAGGAGGACACAGGGGTGGAAAGCAAGGAAGAGCCAGCAAATGGGACCGGAAAGGGGACTCTGGAGGCAGGAAGCTGTGATGGCTGCTTCCTGTGTCAACATGACTGGGGTGCCCAGACATCTGGCCGCACAGTACTCTGAGTGAGTCTATGAGGGTGTTTGGGGATGACATTAACATTTGGATTATGGACTGAACACAGCAGATGGCGCTCCCAATGTGGGTGGGCCTCGCCCAATCAGTTGAAGGCCTGAAGAACAAGAAAGACTCTGGCCGGCCTGCCTTGATCTAGGGCTTCGGTCTTCTTCTTGTCTTCAGTCTGGAATGAAACACTGGCTCTTCCTGTTGACTTTCGGACAGGAACCGCCTGTCCATCAGCTCTCCTGGGTCTCCAGCTGGCTGACTGCAGGTCTTGGGATGTGTCGGCTGCTAAAGTCATGTGAGCAAACTTCTTCTAGTAAATACATTCACACACACACACAGACATACACAGACACACACAGACACACATAGACACACACACAGACATACACAGACACACACAAAATACACAAACACAGACATACACAGAGACACACACACATATAAACACACACAGACATACACAGATATACATAGACACACACAGACATACACATATATAGACACACACAGAGACACACATACAGACACACATACACACTGACACACACACAGAGAGATACACAGAGACACACACAGACATACCCAGACACAGATACAGACACACACATACAGACACACACACACAGATACACACACACACCCTACTGATTCTCCTTCTCTGGAGACTCCCGGCTAATACAGAGGTCAACTGGGCCACAGCAGAAAAGCCCTCCCACCCTGATAGCTCAGGGAAGTGGCTTTTCCCTCCCCTGTGCTCCTCTCCCTCCCCTTGATAGTGGCACTCTCCAGTCCCCTCTGTCACTGTGGTCTGTGTATCTGCAGCCCCTCCCCATACTTGAGCTCCGAAGGTAGGAAGGAGCCTTATTCATAGCAGTTGTCTCCATAAAATCAACCAGAAACAACTTTCACAAAGGGTAAATCAGTCCATGAGGTCAAATACTATAAAGGTCAAGGGGAAAGAGGGCAGAGGAAAGGTCCTGCCTTGGCACAAGGCTTGGTTATGGCCACAATGTGAGGGGCTGCGAGGAGCGAGGCTGAAGAATCAGAAACCACAGCTCATGACTGATCAAAAGAAGGGTCCACGTGGTCACAAGGCCAAGGGCTCCCATGGTGATGTCACTATTTCACTTCCCAGACAGCTCTTGACCAAAACTCCTGAGGAGCAGAAACCCCTGTGTCCAAGCAGCTTCACCTCTGCCAGGCATTTGACTGCAGGAAGCACCCACCTCCTCTGTCTGTTACATTTTTGAGGCATAAAATATATCGCTAACCTGAGAGAATATCATTAAAGGTTAATTATGAGAAACTTAAAGGTTATTTTTGCATATCTCACCTCTTGGACAAAAGCTGCTTCCTCATTACCACATTAGACTATAAATTAATCTGAAAAGCATTTAAAATGCCAGCAACTCGTTAACTTTATATGATATGAAATACCATGAATCAGTAGTGGTAGCTCTGGTCTGTCCAGGGTGGGAGGTCAGCCTGAGACCCTCATTCCTCTCTCTACTCCTGGATGCTCAGACCTCAGTCATGCCAGCCCAAACCCTCCTCTGGACCAAGGAAGCCGGGTCAGGATGCCCCCACCCTCCGAGAAAGCTGTTCACTCTCCTCTCTCCAGGCAGCCCCATCAGGTTAAAGGGGCCAGGTCTGTACACAAGGTCAAGGGAACAGGTGGGATCCCCGCTGGAACCCCACTCGGGTGCTCAGTCCACCACAGCTACAGTCCTCTGGCCCCCAGAAGCCATCGGGTCCCGGGACTTCCTGTCGATCCCACCCCATCCATGGTTTCTGACAGAAAAGGATGGTTCTGGCCTTAATAAAGTAAGGCTGAGTTTCCCTGAATTATTTATCTGCACACGTTGCATTTCAGAAGGTTGCTGCTTCTCTTGCTGATGCTACACTTTCCAGGGTGAACAGGGAACCCCGTGGAAGGACCTGGAGGGACTTGGCTGGTGTACTGAAGGCAGGCTCCCCAGGAAGGCTTCCACGGACCAGAGAAAGGGAGACAAATTGGGGAAATGAACCAGTACCTTCACCAGGGCAGCCACAAAAGTGTAAGAGGTCCAAACCCAGAGTGCCACCACCCCAAGCAAGGTAGTAAGTCCTGGAAGACAGCAGAAATAAGCCAGTGGTCCCTGTGATTCAGCCCCATAGCCCAATTCTTTGAGGACAGCAAAGGGACAAGGACCTTGGAGATGGGGTCCCCCTGAGAATCACTGGGGCCACAGGCCAGCTCCACGTGATCACTGCCACACCCTTCCTATGTCAAGGACAAGAGTGAACAGGGGTTGGGGGAGGACACGTGGAGATTCGGAGAGACTGGCGTCCTCAGGGCACAGATTCTCCACTCTGTCTTCCCGCACCCCGCACTCTGCATCTCTTCCAGCTGGCCACCTTTGTCTAATAAACTGGTAATCTAGCAAGTAACGAAAGAGAGAGACGAGTGACCAGGGGCTGCTGGCCCCTGGGACGCACTTCCAGAAAGGGGGCAGAAATACACAGGGGAGAGCTACTTAAGCTACTTAAGAGGAGCCAGCATGTGCTGGGCTTCCGAGAACAGCTGGAACCCGAAGGGACACTCGACCTTGATTGGAGGGGCCAGGCTTGGGGTTCGGCTCTGCCCCTTGTCAGCCAGTAACCCTAGGCAGGTGGTCACATCTTTATCTTTTGCCCAAACTGGGGATAAGCATCTCCATCTCCACCAGTGTCATAAGGAAAACACGAGCTGATACAACCCCACTCCCTCCCCCCCAGAGGAGCCAAGAGAACCCACCCGAACAGGAATGTCAGGAAGATTATCTACAACCATCTGGAGACAGAGGACAAGGTCAGTCCGTGCTTCTCAGGGCATACGGTCCTGTCCCTAAGGGTCAGAGAATGGGTTTGAATGAAGCCAGACGTGGGAGGCAATGGTGGGGAGCGGGGGCAGCGGGGACCAGCAGTCTTGCAGGAAACGCACAGGCCCCAGAATCAGACAGATGCTCCCAGCACCCCTGCATGGCCCCAGCCCCTGCACAGGGTTCAGGGAACAAGCTAATGAGACCCGCTAACCCCTCCTCCCAACAGAGAGGTGCCCCCATGCTCAGACTGAAAATAGACACATGATGATGTATTGGGTTGGCCAAAGCATTCATTCAGATTTTTCCATAAGATGTTATGGAAAAACCCAAACAAATCTTTGGCCAGTGCAATAGTTCCCAGGAAGAACTACTGCCTCTCGGCCACACGGCATCTCATTGACTCTTTGCCACAGCTCTGGGAGATGGGCATTCATAAGCCTGTTTTACAGGAGGGGAAACGCTGTGGTTCAGAGAGATGGAGCAACTTGCCTGCTGGCCGTCTGCTGTCTCTGAGCTCAGAGGTGGCAGAATTAAGACGGACCCACGTCCTGTCTGTCTGTCTGTAACATCCATACTTAAAATTATGAGGCTGCCACTCAGGGGAGTTCTCAGAGGTTCTCTTGAAATAGAAAGTGCCATAAACTCAGCAACAGTGAAACCAGGGCAATGGTAGGTGTTGGATGCAGCATAATGCCCCCTAAAGATATTTACATTCTAATGTCTGGAACCCGCAACTGCGTTAGGTCATGCGGTAAAGGGGAATTAAGGTGGCAGGTGGCAGACGGAATTGAGGCTACTACTCAGCTGACTTTAATGCAAGGAGAGCGTCCTGGACTATCTGGTTGGGCTCAATGTAATCATAAGCATCTTTAAAAGTAGAAGAGGAGGGACTTCCCTGGTGGTTGAATGGCTGAGACTCCACCCTCCCTACACAGGGGGCCCAGGTTTGATCCCTGGTTAGGGAACTGGATCCCACATACCACAACTAAAGATCCCATCTGCAGCAATGAAAGATCTCATGTATTGCAACAAAGATCGAAGATCCTGCATGCCACAACTAAGACCCAGCAGAGCCAAATAAAGTGGAAGAGGGAGGAGGAGAGAAGACCAAAGGCAGAGAGAGAGTCAGAAAGACGCTACACTGTAGCGGTGTAGAGGCTACACCCTCTGCTAAGAGGGAGGAAGGGGCCATGAGCCAAGGACTGTGATGCTTCCAGAAAATGCAAAAGGCAGTGTGTTAGTGCTTAGTCATGTCCAACACTTTGTGACCCCATGGACCCCACAGTATCCTCTGTCCATGGGATTTCCCAGGCAAGAATACTGGAGTGGGTTACCATTTCCCTTTCCAGGCAATCTTCCCGACCTAAGGATCAAACCCAGGTCTCCTGCACTGCCGGCAGATTCTTTACCATCTGAGCCATGAGGGAAGCCTGGAAGAGGCAAGGAGATGCTTTCACCCCAGAGCCTCTGGGGGACCCAGCCCTGCTGACACCCTGATTTTAGCCCGGTGAGAGCTGTACTGCACGTCTGACCTACAGACTGTACAATAACAGACGTGTATAGTTTAAGCCTTTATGTGTGTGGTGGTCAGTAATGGAGGCAACACAACGTCACTGCAGTAGGGATGACAGTCACCCAAGAGTCCTAAACTAGGAGGAACCCGAGGTCACTTTCTACAGGCATGGGCAGAGGACCAAGCACAGGGAAGCCTGGACAAGCCCGAGGATCAGTGTAGTTGCTCCGGGGTCAGAGGACAAACCATCCTCCTTGAAAAGGCAGAACCTGACCCTTGTTCTAAGAATGTCCATTCATCTGCCCGAGGTGAGCAGCAGCTGTCTGCGGAATGACGCTGGCCTCCCGGGTTGCTAATTAGATATTACAACGAGGAGACCCACTCACCCCTGCAAAAGGGCTGAATAATTCATAGCAGACAAATTTGAATGAAGCAGCAGAAGGCAAGGAGCTGAACTGGGTCATGCCAGCCCAGCCTGCTCGAGCAGTTCAGCTATTAGATCATTTTAAAACAAAAGGGACGAGCTGTTGAAAGGATTAATTATTGGCTTCTCAACTCTCCTGAAGCACAGTGGCTAAAAATCATTGCAAATCGATGTCTATTAAACTGCCTTTGAATATTCCAGCCCTTCAGGAAAAGAAACTTTAAGAAAAGCAGAAATGGGCTGTGTGTGGGGGAGCTGAAAATTCTAATGGGTTGGGATAAACGGTTACTTGGTCCAGAAAATAGACTCTGCTCCTTGTTAACAGAATGCCCCCAGCAGCTCCTAGGAACAATGAACGGGTAGAATGAAGATCTCAGAAGCAAATTAAGCCAACACCTGGAGCCCAGGAACATGACCCAGGGAAGTAACAGAATAAATCACTCAAAAGTATGATAAATTGAATGCAAGAATGAAGGCTGCCTCAAGCTCATTTCCAAAATGACCTGGGTTCCCTTTCCACGGACCCATATCTGCTCCAACGAGGAACCAGACAGATTCCTTGGCCCACTCACCAATGCCAAGGCCAGATCAGGCCAACCCCATGTGAGGCTTCAGACCCCGCAGCTCCTCAGCCAGTGTCCTCTCCAAACCAGGCCCTCTGGAGCCTGGGTGTGCGGTAGGAGGAAGGGCTGGGCTAGCAGAGCGAGAGCAGGGCCAGCTGGGATCCACAACACTAAGCTGGCAGCTTTCTCTCTCAGGCCAGCAGGAGGATGGTCTACCCGCCCTTTTCTGCTATAACATCTTGTTGGTCTGAGCTGCCGTAACCATAGACTGTCCCTTTAGAGGTCACTCAAAGATGACAAATGGAGTCAACATAGCTAGGAGTGGCCATCTGAAACAATTGCTGTTTAGGAAGGCTTCTAAAGGCTTCGGGAAAGTGGTGGCGTGATCTGTGACAGGGACGCCTGCCCTGAGCACGGATGGGTCACCCACACTTGCCATCCCAGAATCCAACTCAGCCATATTAAGGAGAAGGTAACTGAGTCCCAGAGAGGAAAAGTGCTTTGTCAAGGTCACACAGAAGGTGAGTGTGAATGCCATGAGTAGTTCTCCGGATGCCCCAGCCCTTCTCATCAGTCCTATGTCATGGGTGATTGTGCGATGCTGCAGCCAAGTCAGCCCTCAGTGACCCCCGCCCCCTGGAATCCGTGCCCTTGTACGATTTCCTCCTCTCTGTGTGAGTTGGACCCCGTAGCTCACTTCTTAGAAACAGATTCCAGCAGAAGCAATAAAAAAATCTGACTTGGGAGGTCAGGTCCCAAAGAGACCCCCATACTCTCTCCCTAAATGGTTTGCTGAAGCTGCCATGTTGGAGAGGCCATGTGGCAAGGAGCCCAGGCAGGAGAAACCAAATCGTCCACAACCACATACACGAGCTTGGGAGTGGTCCCCACCTCACTCGAGTCTCCAGATGGGTCTGCAGCCCTGGAAGACACTTTGGCTGTGGCCCCGTGAAACATGCTGAGGCAGAGCTGTCCTGAGTTCCCAACCCACAGAAATGGTGAAATTATAAATATTTGTTACTTTAAGACACTAAGTTTCTAGGTAATTTGTGATACAGCAATAGATAACTAACACAGTGATGAGTAAACTCTTTTGGCATGCAGACATGAGTCTGGGCTCTGAGCTTGGCCCATGCAACCTCTGACTCTCATGATAACCATCCATTTAAATGCTCTCCTCTGCTAAGTGTGTGACATGAACCCCCTAGTTCTCTCTCCCCCTCCTCTCTGAAATGTGTTTATCCAAAGATCATTTTTAAAGCTGAGAAGGACATGAGACTTCGAGCCATCACCTTGCACAACCACATAAATAGAAGCAGGGAACAATCGGCTGTGTGTGTGGAGTCTAGGCCATCCGGGTTCCTGGTGAGAGAGTCATAATAAAAACACCAATAACATGCCATCACTTCACGGCAAACAGAAGAGGAAAAAGTGAAAAAACATCAACAGATTTTATTTTCTTGGGCTCCAAAATCACTGTGGATGGTGACTGCAGCCATGAAATTAAAAGATGCTTGCTCCTTTGAAAGAAAGCTATGACAAACCTAGACAAGATATTAAAAAGCAGAGACTTCACTTTGCAGACAAAGGTCTATATAGTCAAAGCCATGTTTTTCAAGTAGTCATGTATGGATGGACCATAAAGAAGGCTGAGCACCAAAGAATTGATGCTTTCAAACTGTGTTGCTGGAAAAGACTCTTGAGAGTCCCCTGGACTTCAAGGAGATCAAATCAGTCAATCTTAAAGAAAACTAACCCTGAATATTCATTGGAAGGACTGATGCTGAAGCTGAAGCTCTAATACTTCGGCCACCTGATGTGAAGAATTGACTCCTTGGGAAGGCAGGAGGAGAAGGGGATGACAGAGGATGAAATGGTTGGATGGCATCACCGACTCAGTGGACATGAGTTTGAGCAAACTACAGGAGATAGTGAAGGACAGGGAAGCTTGGAGTGCTGCAATCCATGGGGTTGCAAAGAGTTGGACATGACTTAGCACAACAACAAGTGCTCCACATACTTCAGCCACAACAGGAGTTTGCCTATTATAATTCCCATTATACAGATGAGGAAACTGAGGCTGCTAATACGTGGCAGAACTGGGATTCAGATCCAGTCTGGCTCACAACCACCACGCACTTCAGCATGCAGTCTCTAAACTGACCCCAGGAGTCTCAGACTCAGCATTGCTGACCCTTGGGGCTGGATGATCATGTGAAGGGCTGTCCTGAGCATCACAGGATGTTTACCAGCATCAGTGACCTCTACCTGCTGGCTGCCAGTAGCAAGCTTCCTCCCTCCCACCAGAAATGTCCCCAGACATTGTCAAATGTCCTGGGCAGAGAGGGGTAGGGGTGTGCCCTGTTGAGAACCACTGTTCTCAAGTATGGGAAAAATCAGCACAATCTCCAAGACCCATCAGGGTGACCCTGTAAATGGTTCTGCTTAGGGTCCCACAAGCCTTATGAGTCAGAAGAACAAATAGGCTTTCCACTCAGACGGGGTCTGACACCCCACTTGGGAAGGTCCTCCAACCTCAACCTCCCTGTGCCCGCCTAGACATGCCATCAAAGGTGGTATGTCTGTGTTGAGGGCAGCTCTTCGGCATCGAGAGCAGCTGTGCCTCCCCACCCAGGCTTGTCCAGGCTCCACACACACTGGGCACAAATGAAGATGTCCAGGGACCTCCCTCCCTTCTAGGATGGTCCCATCATAGGGCACCCGGGGGCCCTCTAAAGTCTTACAATCATTTATGCCAAGGCCATCAATTAACCACTTCCTCCACGATTCCAGGGCAAGAAACGTCCAAGTGTTGAGTCTTCTGTCTGCCATCAGGGTGCACCATTCCCCCACCCAAACTCACGGTTTTCTGATTGAAATTCACCCTTACAAATGTTGCTGTGCTGTTTTTCCCAATGAAATCAATAGAATCCAATTGATCTTGGCCCCATTTTGCATTCTTCCTACAGCTCTGTGTGGGGGAGAGCAAGTCATGAGTACACACACATACACACACACACACACACACACACACACACACACACACACCAGGTGCTCCTGTGCACTCTCTGGGAATCACACTAGTTATCTCAGACACGCGTGACTTGTCTCTCCAGTTGGATTAGGGGCCATGTTTTCCACCACCTTTGTAACTTCACAGTGTCTAGTACAACCCATGCATACAGCAGGCACTCAAGAGAGGCTGGCTGAATGATGCTAGGCACACTGGGATTCATTTCATAGCCCCTTCTCCTGGCCCCACCTGCCAATCAGCATCCCTGATGAGACAGGCTGCCCCCGGTAGTTTCCACACCACCTCCCCTGAGACAGCACTTCAGTCTGCACCTTTGTGATATCATCTCACCCTCAGAATTAACAAGACCACTATCACAAACCAGATCGAACCCAGGCACCTCCCTGAGTCACAAGCAGAAAGTCAAGATACTAAGCCAGCTGCCTGTTGGAAGCCACTTTCCAAGCCAATTAGGGATAATTTTAGGAGTAGGTTCATGAGATGCAGCATCAAATGCTCCCCTCTGAAAGGAAGGCTTACCATAGGATCAACTTCTTCAGAGCAGAAGTCTCGCTGGAAAATTATAATGAACACTTGACGGTGCAGAGAAAACTGTTCCAAGGGGTTATAAATACTCCCAAGTGTCCCACTATTCCGGGTGGTTAAAAAATTATTTTCAAGCACTAAAGATACTGAAGTTGGGGGAAAAAAACCTCAACTGTGAGTCAGAAAGACCTGGGCTCTGGTCCAGCTTCCATGGCTGATTAGCTGAGTGACCTTGGGTGGGTCACATAATCTCTAAGACTCAGTTTCCTTGAGCTTAGGGAAGTGGCTGGACAGCTGGGTGGGAGAAAGAAGGGCTTCATTTAATACATGACTCTCTTTCCCTCTGGCTCTCTCTCGCTCTCTCTCTCTGCCCAGGATTTTCCCATTTTGCAGGGCTGTTGAAGATCCCCTGGAGGAAGACATGGCAACCCACTCCAGTATTCTTGCTGGGAAAACCCCATGGACAGAGGAGCCTGATGGACTGCAGTCCACGAGGGCCACAAAGAGTCGGACACGACTGAGCATTAGCACACATGAGGATTAAGGGCCCAGATTTGAAGGGGCTTTGTGTGGCTTAGATGGTAAAGCGTCTGCCTGCAATGTGGGAGACACCGAGGTTCGATTCCTGGGTTGGGAAGATCCCCCAGAGAAGGAAATGGCAATCCACTGCAGCACTCTTGCCTGGAAAATCCCATGACAGAGGAGCCTGACAGGCTACAGCCCATGGGGTCGCAAAGAGTCGGACACGACTGAGTGACTTCACTTCACTTGCGAGTTATCAACAGCCTATGAGGTGCTCAGAAACCTTCAGTACCAGCGCGTGGTCTGTGCTCCAAGCAGTTTGACAAATTAACATAACATAAAATAAATTGGATAGCTAGAAAATGCAAATAAAAATTGAAGCTGTAGTTAACCCTTGGCTGCGAGCATTTACAGTTAGGAAAACAAGCACCTTCTAAAACTCCATGAGAAAACCTAAAGTTACGCTGAAATCGACTCTGAAACATGTGCATTTAGCATTCTTTCACCAGGCTGTGTACCCTCATCATAAATCCTGTTGTAGCGCTTAAACAAACAATGAACAGCTCAAAGCCACAGCCAGACACTCCCTGGAAAGGACCTCAGACCTGCCCTCTCTGCTCATCTGCTTCACTACACCCATCTCAGTGCCCCAGCGCCCAATGTCGTGAACTGGGAACGCAGAAGAAAACCTCAGCAGACTCGTGGAATTCTCCTAAACTGATGTCCATGTTACTCCTGAGAAATTCAGATACTTCTCTCAGAAGATGAGGCCCTAACTGTCTGGCAGGAGGTAAATTCACAAAGCAATGACCTTAACTTTGTAAATTAATTCCAAAGCACAATTGTTTTCGATCTTCATTTAAAGTCAGCCTTTGTTAATCTAGATTTAATGACATAGGAAATGGAAATTCCCTTAATAAAATAAGTTATGAATATTTATCGTCCCATTTTACCTGAAAAATTGAATAATTCATCAATTAACTTTACTATTAATTATTTAATGCAAAATTAATAAACTGCAAAACTCTGACGTACCCCTGAAGACCCTCTGGCACTGGGTAAGGAAATTAAACACCAGAGAAATGGTGTGACTATGGGTAATTCCAGACATACGCCAATGGGATAATAGGGGGTTAAGGGTGGAATTTTTCTCCAAGAGGAAGAATTCTCACCTTGGAATGCTGTACAAAGCCAAAAATAAACCTCAAAGTTTGGCAATTATTGCAAAAGTGTTTCTCTTGTGCATCCGCCTGTCACCATCACCATCACCATCAATATTTTTTTCACACACGTGTAGATGGACTGTGATGTGAAGCCATCCCAGCCACAGATCCCCTCACCCTGGAGGTCCCGTCCTCCCCCTTGGCCTCAGACAGGACCCCGGTGTGAGGAGGATGGATGGAGGGAGAAACAGAGTACAAGGGACAGAGGGACAGGTGGGGGGTGACGTCAGCTAAACGCTGAGCAGTTGCAAGTAGGGAAAACCAAAGCTCTCAGTCGCTGAACACCCAGCTCACCATGGAGCCGGGCTCGCTGAGAGCTCTTCTGACTGTCTGTCCCCGTGGTAACAGGACACTGATGCTTTCCACTAGATGGAGACTTAATCTTTTCATCATTGAAATGGGCACCCACAGACGCCAGTGCAGGCACCCTCCTGTTTCTCTCCTTCCAGTTCATTCTCCACCTCCAGGGTGCCCAGGACGAGGCTATCGTCACACCTGCTCCTTTAACTGCCCCACTCAAAACCCTCCCATGGGGGTCCTCACTGTCCAGCGCTGTCCCTGAACCCTGAGCTTGGTCTCCACGCCTCTCCCTAACCTCACCCCCACCTGCTTCTCCCCAGCTTCACTACCTAGTCTGCAAGGACCTCCTGTCTACTCCCACACTCTCCTGGCACCTTCCCTCCTCAGATCTGCACAGACTCCTCCAGCACGGCCAGGAACAACATGCTTGCCTTCTGCCCCCATCATCCCACCCAGCACACACACACACACACACACACACACTCACACCCATCCTTCCAGTCTCCATCCAAAGCTCAGCCCCTCAGGAAGGCAGTCTGACCATGCCCCCACCCTGCCTGCTGGAGAGGCTTCCTCTCACTGCACCCTTGCAGCATCGCCATTGGTGTAAACCATCCGTCTCATTCGCGACTCCTTCCCCAAAGCCCAGCATGGCACCTGGCACACCACAAGCAACCAGAAAGTGTCCACTGAAGAACAGATGAACAGAGCAGACCAACTGCATGAGAGGTGACCACTGGATTCAGGAGTAAAAGGTTCACATGCAACCCCACGGGAGAAGACGATGGACCTGCAAAGAGAGCACTGTCAACCCCCAGATCCAGGGGCAGCATCTCCCGGAGTGGGTGGACAGAATTAATTATTGCAAGCCTGTGACACGGAGGTAGGAGATTGGTATGTGTGTATGTGGGTGTGTGGGGGTGTGTGTATGTGAACACACGTGGAAATAGCATATATCCCTGTGTAGGCCGAGTGCCAGGGTAGGGTGACCTGTCTCCTCTGCTCTTGCTTCTCCATTGCTGGACATGTTTTATGATTTCCTAATTTCACTGTCTTCTCCAGCTTTCCCATATGCCTGGCAGGGCTCTGATCTCCCTGACACCTCAGACTAAGTGCCAGCTGCCATTCTATGTACAAATCCAGTTCCATCACAGTCAGAAAGTTCCTGTTCTTGAAGATTTCTCAAAAAAAAATAAAAAAAAACATGATCACAAATTCCTACAGACCTGGTTAGGGCAATGATTGGACTCACAAAGCAGCCAGTCGGGAAGCACCTTGCCCAGTCCCCTGCCCTCAGCACAGCCAGAAACCCTTGCCCAGCAAGCAACTATCTCTGCCTCAGGCTCCCCTCTGCCCCTCAGAGTCACCTCAAATTAAACAGCTCAATCAACCCTAAGTTCCATCCATCCCAGATGAGGTCAGGGTTGCCAGGAGAGAATTCCTCTCTTCTAGGAGAAATTTTCCTCCACCCAAAATGTTCCCATGGTCCATCTTATTAAATCATTGAATAAAAAGATGAAATTTGTTCCCAGAAATTTTTTTCTCCCACAAGACCGCCATGTAATGGACAGTGTGGGGAATATAGTCAATAATTATTTCCTGTCTTTGTATGGTGACATATAGTACTAGACACTGTGGTGATCAGTGCAAAACGTATAGAAATATTGGCTCACAATGCTGTGAAACAGGAACTAACACAGTGCTGCAGGCCGATTCTCTCACAAAAAATGAGATTCGACTCGTGGTTACCAGAGGTGGGGAGTTGGGTGCAGGGAGGAATTAGGTGAAGGTGGTCAAAAAGTACAAACGTCCAGTTATTAAATAAAACAAGTGCTAGACATGTAAAGTATATGATAAATATAATTAGCACTACTCTATGTCATATACAAAAGTTGTTAAGAGAGTAAATCCTGAGTTATCGTCACAAGGAAAATTTTTTTCTGTTTCTTTAATTTTGTATCTACTTGAGATGAAGGATGTTCACTAAAGTTACTGTGACAATCACTTCATGAAGTATGTAAATCAAATCTTCTGCCATATGCCTTAAACGCATACAGTGCTGTGTGTCAATTATATCTCAATAAAATTGGAAGACACAAAAGAAAAATACAACTCAAGTGGCCAAGTATGTGTTGTGTTCGCATGTGTGGGGTGTTGTGTATTTGTATATGTCGTGTACTTAGGTATATATGTATAAGTGTGCATGTGTGTACTGTGTATTTCTGAATGTGTATATGAGTGTTGTGTGTACATATGTATACACGTGTTTACATGTATGTTATGTTGTATGTCTCCATGCCTGTCTGTGGATATGTGTGTGTGTTGTGTGTGTATGTATGTGCTTCTGTGTACATGTGTATCTGTGTACATGTCTGTATTGTGCATTGTACATGTGTGTCTGTGTAAAAACACACACCATACAAAGCAAACACTCATGTGGAAAGGAGGATACACAGTAGAGTTGGAGAACTAAGAAAGACATTCTTCCTTTGTTTTTGACTTATTTTGAATTTTTTTAAGCCCCACAATAAAAGACTAGACAATCTAAGAATAGCAAAGATAGTACTACCTCTTAGCCAGAGTGAGAACAGTGGGAGAATCTCCAGCTGATTTGAGAATTACTCATCACACAGAAAATGATGAACTGCAGAAGTGATCTGTTCTGAGAATATGACTTCCAGCCTCCCGACCCCACCAGGCACTCCCTCTCCCTGCAACCAACACCGATTTATTAGATCAAACTGACCCAGGGCAAATACCAGACAGCAATCCAGATCAGTTACAGAAACACCAGACAATCCTAATTTGCCAGATTCAGGAGAAGGAAGTGAAGATGATAATAAACTGGTAGGCCCCAGAAAGAAAGCGAGACTCCAGTCGATGGACTCTCTGGCAGGGAAGGTAAACGCCTATGCATTTGTGCTACTTCCTTCTCAGAAATAGTCTCTTCTGTCAGGTTGCTCTGCTTAGAGTTGCCAGCAGGCGTCCCTGGGGCGAGCAGTCTCCAGCAGGGTGTCTGCACCCCAATTTGCATCATGGGCATGAGTGCTAAGTTGCTTTAGTCATGTTCAACTCTTTGAGACCCTTTGGACCATAGCCAGCCAGGCTCCTCTATCCATGGGATTCTCTAGGCAAAAATACTGGTGTTGGCTGCCATGCCCTTCTCCAGCAGATCTTCCAGACCCAGGGACTGAACCCATGTCTCTTTCATCTCCCGCATTGGTAGGTGGTTCTTTACCACTAGGGCCACCTGTGAAGCCCTGCAGCCCATATGAAAAGCACCCTGCCTGGAGACTAGGCCAATCATGGATGACACCTTCATAGCCAGGTAGACACAAAAGGCATCAAGGTTCCATTATCAGGTGGCCTGCATGGCGTACTGCATGGCCCCAGAAGCCCCCCAGGACTCACAAAATTCCACACAGGGAGAGGCCACGCACCTTGCACCCACACCAGGAACAGCTCTGAGCCAGGCTTGCTGCACTGAAGTGAGCGTGTTGTCGTCAGAGTTCCTGGCTTTGGGGCCACCTCCCTGCATCCAAGAAGCCTGCACATCCCAGGGACAGGGCTTCCTGGGCCCTAAGCGGCTGTGCATTTAGAAATCTGAAAACTACATAGTGAGGCATTTCTTTTTACAGACTAAAACAAGAGAAAGAGAAAAAGCAAGACAGTGAGACAGCAAGAAAAACAGAGTGAGCCTAAGAAGAGGAGAGAAAAAACAGGTGGTGCTAGTGCTGAAAGACCTGCCTGCCAATGCAAAAACATGAGACTCCGGTTCAATCCCTGCATCGGGAAGATCCTCCAGAGGAGGGCACGGCAACCAACTCCAGTATTCTTGCCTGGGGAATCTCATGGACAGAGGAGCCTGGCGGGCTACAGTCCATAGGGTCACAAAGAGTCAGACATGACTGAAGCGACTTAGCACACACACACAGTTCTCCATCAGAAGGGCTGAGCCAGGAAGACAGGGTTTCTTGACATGAAGACAGCATCGCGCCTCAGATCCAGGGACAGCAGAAGGATGACCACGGTGTAAACCCACAAGGACAGAGCAAAGGGTGACGGAAATGGGAAAGGGTCAGGGATGTTAACACATTCTAGAGAGATAAACAAGCAGATGGGGTGTGGATAGCCAACATCGCGGAGTAGAAACAGCAAACCCCACCTGCCGTCTAGGGGTCATCAGGAAAAACAAGTCAGTTTGCCTTCAGAGCCCCAGAAAGACTCGTGCACCGGCAGCAGCAAGTACTGAAGAAGCAGAGACTCGGGAAGGGAGGGAGGAAGGGAGAGGCTCAGGTCTGTGCAGACAGACCCTCCCAGGGCCCTATATACCCCACCTGGCCTCTGCCCCCACTGGAGACACATTTCTTGCACAAAGGGACCCCGAAAGACCCCAGACTTGAGACAGCAGAGGAGAGGCAGGCAACACGGATGTAATTAGGAGAATTCATGACTTGGTGGTGAAATTGCAAGTGCCCTTCCTGCCCGGTTCCCAGACCCCTAGCAGCCGAGCCCAAATCACCAGGCACCTGCGGAGAGATCCTTTCCTGGAGAACCTAAAAGACCTCTCCAGACGCCAGCATCTAGAGATGCAGACTCTAGAATCCCCCCACCGGAAGCTGGCTACCTCCACTGATGAGAAGCCGAGTGAGAGGACAAACTCTCCTTTAGCAAACAGGGAAGTCAGAAGATAACATCTGAAACTGACAAATCAAGAAAGAGCAGAACAAACATTGAAAAGTCAAGAGGTAAATATCAGAACGAAAAGAAGTGGGTGTTCCTGGAAGTGGGATTGAGCTGTAGAGCAGAGGGCGGTTGCTTCTTACAAGCCTTTTCGGATCTTTTGATTGATTAAACTACATGCATGTGTGCTAAGTTGCTTCAGTCGTATCTGACTCTGCGACACCATGCACTGTAGCCCACTATGCTCCTCTGTCCATGGGATTCTCCAGGCAAGAATACCAGAGTGGGTTGCCATGCCCTCTGCCAGGGGATCGTCCCAACCCAGAGACTGAACCCTGGTCTCCTGCACTGCAGGTGGATTCTTTACCACTGAGCCACCAGAGAAGCTTCACGTGCCTGTGTATTAGAGATTAAAAATAAAAAGAGTAAAAGAAAGCAGAGGCTGGAATCAGAAGCCAGCAGCTGCCCAACCCAATGAGACACGAGACACAAACACCGATTCCCCCCCGCTCCCTCCCAGGATGCAGATCCTGGACTTGCACTCCTGGCTCCAGAAAGTGAGGAGAAAGGTGAAAGTTGGCAGGACACAAGAGGACACACGAACACTGGAGTGTGACAAACGCCCCATGCCCACTCGCGAAAAGGACAGCCACTTAAGGCTGTGCAGCGAGAAACCTGAAGGAAGCCCTGGTCTGCTCCCAAGGGCACCAGAGACCAGGGTTCTGAGCAGCTGGGACGCCTGCCTCGGCCCCCTTTCTGGGCACTGAGGGGGATCAGTGGCCTCCCCGTCTCCTCTGGCTTTGACGCTCTGCATCCTGTGATTCTGGGAAACGCACCAAAATCTGGGGCAGTCCCACTTTGATACCGTCGAGACACCAGACATTTTATCAGGATCCAGGTCACAGCTTCTTCCCTACCTCATTCAGAAACTTATCCCAACTACTGGAGCCCCCAAGGCACATGCCCTCCAGGAGGCCAGGGGCGCTGAGGCTCCTCAGGAGTCCTGAGCCAGCAGCCGCCACCCACTGCTACTTTTGTTCTTTGGTTAATGATCAGACTTTGGACTTCGTCAGGAGTTTGCTCACTGCGTTAGGAAATGCTGAAACGGATGTAACATGACACTCATTATGCTAATTTGATAGCAGGTTCCCCAGTTCAGCAGAATGCAAAGGTCACCACATTGAAACCGTGGCCGACTTGGTTTATCTCTTCTTTTGTAGGACAGAGTCCCAGAAATGATCTATGTATAGAGCAGACCTCCCGAACTCTGTTCCTCCATAGTACCTGCTACACACACACACACACACACACACACACATACACACAAGACCAATCCTCAACTCCCCACTCTGCCTGGCTGGACACAGCTACAGAGGCAGCTCAGGGAATCTTTTACTTCTAACTGTTGTAAAATATATACAACATAAAATTTTCCTTTTATAAGTGCACAGTTCAGTGGCATTGCTGCTGCTGCTGCTGCTAAGTCGCTTCAGTCGTGTCCGACTCTGTGCGACCCCATAGACGGCAGCTCACCAGGCTCTACCGTCCTTGGGATTCTCCAGGCAAGAACATTGGAGTGGGTTGCCATATCCTTCTCAAATGCATGAAAGTGAAAAGTGAAAGTGAAGTCACTGAGTCGTGTCCAACTCTCAGCAACCCCATGGACTGCAGCCTACCAGGCTCCTTGGTCCACAGGATTTTCCAGGCAAGAGTACTGGAGTGGGGTGCCATTGCCTTCTCCGTCAGTGGCATTAAGTACTGATAAATTCACACTGTTGTGCGGCCTGCACCACCATCCATGCACAGAACTTTTTCATCCTCCCAAACTGAATTCCGTCCCATCAAACACTAACTTCTTGTCCCCCAACACAGCCGCTGGAAACAACCTTTCTACTCACTGCTTCCATGAATCTCACAGCTCTTAGCATCGCCTGTAAGTGGGATCAGTCAGTGTTCACCCTCTTGTGGCTGGTTTATTTTACCTATCAGAATGTCCTCAGAGTTCACGCACGTTGCTGTCTGTATCCGAACTCCACTTCTTTTTAGCTCTGGGAATGTTCTGATGCCTCAGATGGGATCTCCACGTGACCTGTGTAGCTTTATTCTAGTCACTTCCTAGGAATAGGGGCCTCCTCAGGAAGGTCTAGAACTGCCCCAAGGAGCAGATGCCCTAGAGGTGCCCAAAAAGGTCACTCTCCTGTGCCACTTACAGAGGTCCTGGACAAAGCAGCCCACCTGCCCAGGGACTCGTCTGGGACTTGATGAGACTGGATTTCTGGGTGGAGCACTCTGCCCACACCCAGTCCCACGGCCCAGCCCCTCTCTGCTGGTCCGCACAGGTGCCGCCTGCTCGCCCACCAGCCTGCACCCCAGCATGCACACCTGCCATCAAAGCTCCTGCTCCTCTGTGCACAAGCCCTGCAGAGACGACAGAGGTGGCACGGCCTGCCCCCGGGGAGCACTGGCTTCCACACTTGTGATCACTCAATTGTCAAAAATTGATGACAAAGAACCTGGGCTACAGAAGCTGACAGCAAAGAGGACTCCGCGGGAGCTGGTGTGCCTGGGGGTCTCCAGGAAGACCTCAAAGCCAAAGGATGGGCAGATTGGGCTGGACATGGGGCATTGGAGGGAAGATCAGTGGCTGAGTAAAAGCCAAAGCAGGGGACACAGAAGGTGTGTCTGGAGAGCAGTAGCAGTGTCCTAACTGCAGTAGGTACTTTGTGGTGGGGAGTCAGAGAAAATGAATGAGAAAGGGAGGTGGAGGAAATGCGCTTGGACCATGAACACAATACTGGACTCCATCCCATAGGTTTTCAAGAACAATGATGAGACGAAAGGAGTGTCTTAGGGAAACCAGGGGGAGGAAGTCCAGCCTGGAGAGGGCTGTGGTTGGAGTTGTTTGGTTACCCAAGAGTGATGCAGATGGCCAGGGCCAGGCCCAGAGACAGAGGAAAGTAAGCATGTGAATTACAGCCTGAAACACTGGCCGAACCAGTGACTAATTCCATCCAGGGGAGGAAGACAAAGCCACGGAGGAGGACTAGCGGTAAGTCCTGGAGCCTTTAAGATGAGGTGGCTTTTCTGAGAGCAAGGGAAATCAGAGAGCAGAAACAGAGCCAGAGCAAGGGCAGGAGGAAGAAGGAAGATGATGAGTTTGAGATGAACTATGACAGCCAGGTGTCCAGGAGAGAAGTTCAGGCTTGGGGAAGGTCCACAGAGGGTTAATAGTCAAACCCTGTAGTTCGTAAGAGTCCTGGGAGGGAGCACTTTGGAAGAAAGAGCAGAAGACCCAAGACTTGGTCTCACTCTCAGCATAGGAAAGACCCGGGGTGGAGTATGCAATGGACCTGTGGGGTCCTGAGAGCCCAGAGACGAGGGTGGGCCTCCTGCTGAGTCCCTTGGGTCTTGTTGAAACTCAGGCCTCACTTTTCTTCTCCTTTCCCTCCGGACCCCTCCTTCTACTTAGCTGTTTTATTGCTTATTGACCAAGCAGCATTCAGCGTTCATTATAGAAAAATTCTATTATTAGACCTTTAGTGTTTCAGTGTTAAGGTGCTGTCTACATAAATCCAATTAATTAATTAATTAGATAATTAATAGCATTTTCCAGCCTCCAAACAAATACAGACAAGATTCCTAGGAAAGAAGTGTTTTAAATTCCATTTTGAGCTTCATGTGTCCCCAGCTTCCAAGAAAGGTTGCACATTCCCAGGGCAGGAGAAATAAATTATTGGGCTTGCTAAATTTTGCAGCCCTCCTGCCTGGGCTCTGCTGGGCTCTGCTCTCTGCCCTGTTGGGGAGCATGTGCTTCTCCACACTGCTTGCAACTTGGAGGCTAGATCAACTCCAGAGGTCAGCACAGGAACCCAGAGCCAAGCTCACCAGCAAAGGGAGGCTGGGTCTCCTAGGTGGTTCAGAATCAATGGAGATGGGAGGTAGAAAAAAGTAGTGCGACCATTTGCCAGGCCACCTTCACATCTCACAGCAGCGGAAGTGTAGCCTCAAAGCTAAGATTGTAGGCTTTGCTGTAAGATAATCCTGGGTTCAAATTCTAGCTCTCACATTTGGCTGTGCCATCTTAGACAGATAATACACCCTCTCTGCATCTCATGTCTGGCAGAGCTGCTGAATAGACTTAAAAGCCCATCACGGAAGTGCCCCAGAGCACAGCACTAGGAAATCTATCAAGACAAAAATAAAGTGAAATAAAACCAGATCTTTCCCTCCACAAACTTCAGACTCACTCTCATTCATTTCACAAATATTCATGGAGCACCCACTATGTGTCCAGCAGCGCTGCAGGCACTGGAGAGACCCCTTGAACAAGCCAGACCAAAAATCCTTCTTCTCGTGATACTTTTGGGGGAAAGGAGGTCAGGTGATGAATAAGTGAATTAAATAAACAGGGAAACTACAGCATGTCTCAGGTAGTGAAGGGCACTCTAGAGAAACAGAACACAGGAACAGAGGAAAGGAATTCCTGCTGGATGGGAAGGGTGTGATTTTTAAAGCATGTGTTCATGGAAGACCTCATGGAGAGAATGACACTGAATCAAGGCCAGAAGGAGGAGCTGGAAGAATGCTCTAGATGGAGGGGCAGATTCTAAGATTCTAAGTTCACCTGACATGGTGGGGAGTGTGGAGTCTGCTGGGGTCTCCCAGTTGTATTATTATAGTGCTGAGCACACAGGAAGTGCCAAATAAAGACGTCCTGAAGGGTGATTTTTCAAGCTTCCACTTTCAGAAGGTCCCAGTTGCTGATAATACAATACGGGGCTGCTTCAACAATCTGCCTGTAGCCCTGTTGTGGTGACAAAGCCGCCCCAGGGGCCCCCAGCCCTGGGAGCCTCCTGCAGCACACCTCATTATTAAACAGGTGAGCGGGGCTCCCGGGACCTTCGCTGTAATTAGGGCAGGATCTGAGCAAGGGCTCTATTTATAACCCCCAGCCATCAGCAAGCCAGGGAGACGACGAGTGGGTCCCTCTGCAGCTCCTATACCAACATCTATATGTGAACTGATTACAACAATTAATTTAATAGGGATTCCTCCACACAAACAATGTATCATTTTATTAGGAAACTCTATAAATGTCAGTGGTGCAATTCATTTTTATTAATTTTCTGAAATGAAATTAGCAGTGGCGGCAGCAGCGGCAAACAGAAGTTGTATTGCCTCCTCATTCAGCAGAGTATTGGTGTCATTAATCCTTAATACCAGGAGGCCGGTTTGCATGAACTCAGCAGTTAACTGCACCAATTAATTTCAATACAAGAGAAGGGAGGGGGTGGGGAGATCCAAACTCAACCCAACAACTAATTTAGGAAGGTCCTTGAACAACCACAGCAACTTTTCCGCCTCCTGGGACAAGAAGCTTTCAAGTGTAAACACGGATTGGATGTTATAATACTAATAGAAATCATTCTATCTTTACCCTCCGCTTTCAGAAAAGAAACTCATCCTTCCAAAGCCGGGAAAGATCATGGCAAGTACGTCCCAAAATCAAGGCCAACAGGAAGCCTGGGGACAGCCTCTTGCAAACAGACCTGCTTGGGCACAGATTCTCATAGCATGCAAAGCAAGATCACAAATACTATCTCATTCAATCCTCGTCGTGACCCAATGAAGACACAATCAACGTTGGCCTCCGAATCATGCATGAAGAAGAAAAAATGGAGCTTTGAAAGGGGCTGAAACAACTCTGTTAAAGTCACAAAGGTACTGAGTGACAGGGCCAAGGCTCAGACTTGGATATGTCAATATCAAAACCCTCATCTCTTCTCTGCCATCAGGCGCCCCGCCTTATGCCTCGAGACAGGAAGGCTCTTGGCTCTATTTATACTTCCCCAAAGTCAAGTGAGTCAGGCACGACTATGAGTGACATTCACTTCTCAACGGAAACCTGAATTCAGGCTGAAACACGAGGCAGGATCCCTGCCCTGTCGTGCTGTCAGGGAGCGACTGAAGCAGGACTCGCATCCGCACATCTAAAATCAGATGTCTAGCCCGGGACGCGTGACAGAGAACCCTGCTCTCTGGCTAAAGAGAAGCTCTTTCCTTCCACTTAGATTCAAGAAGTGTTTGGCTGAGGAATGAAGGGTGTGTGGAGAGCCTAGAGGCTGCTTGAGATGAGGACCACGGTGGGGAGTCAGGAAATGGTGCCAAGGTGGAAATCAGACAGACTTCCTCCTGCCCAGAGAAACTAGAGCAGTGGTTCTCAAAGTGGGGTCCCGGCCAGCTGCACCCCATCACCTGGGGCTGTTTAGACATACAGAGGATCAGGCCCCACCCAGACATCCTGAATCAGAAACCGGGGGTGGGGTCCAGCATGTTACTGGAGCAAGCCCCCAGCTGATTCTGATCCCTGATTAGGTTTGGAAATAACTGCCCTGTAAGATGAAGAAGGCAATGGTACCCCACTCCAGTACTCTTGCCTGGAAAATCTCATGGGCAGAGGAGCCTGGTAGGCTGCAGTCCATGAGGTCACTAGAGTCAGACACGACTGAGCAACTTCACTTTCACTTTTCACTTTCATGCATTGGAGAAGGAAATGGCAACCCACTCCAGTGTTCTTGCCTGGAGAATCCCAGGGATGGGGGAGCCTGGTGGGCTGCCATCTATGGGGTCGCACAGAGTCAGACACGACTGAAGTGACTTAGCAGCAGCAGCAGCCCTGTAAGAAGGTGACTCCAAAGAAAGGAGAGATGAGTGGGGCAGGCTCTCCACAGTACAGGACACAGCTGTGCTCACAGACAGTAGACGGGCATCACATTCGCTCTCCCTGCCCCCACTCTGACCACCCTCTAGCAAAGAATGTCCTTCTTGGCTTCATTCTTTCTGGGCCTGGCCACAGGAATTGCTTTGGCTAATGGATTTGCAAGCAGGTATGACATATGATGGGCTTACCAGGTGGCACTAGTGGTAAAGAACCTACCTGCCAATGCAGGAGACATGAGAGACGTGGGTTTGATCCCTGGGTCAGGAAGATTCCCCTGGAGGAGGGCATAGCAACCCACTCCAGTATTCTTGCCTGGAGAAATCCATGGACAGAGAAGCCTGGCAGGCTACAGTCCACTGGGGCCAAAGAGTCAAACATGGCTCCAGTGACTTAGCATACATGCACCCATGTGACATATGATGCCACATCCAGGGGGCTTCACTGTGCCTACATGGACTGCCTTGGCTTTTAAGCCCCTGCCATTCTCCATGAGAACCAGATGTCCCAGACAGGGAAGTGAAGGTGGGCAGCAGGGGTGGGGGAACCTTCTAGGCCTAGGTCCTACAAACAGAAGACACATCGAGTAGTCTTGAACATAACTCAAAACCAAAGCCAACCCACAGACCCATGAGCAGGAAATAAACATTTATTGTTATAAGTTACTTAGTTTGGAGATTGTTTCTTACAAGGCATTATCACATCAAAAGCTGACTGATACAAACCATCTGACTTTATAGCAAAGGAAACCATGGCCCCAGAAGCCTGAGAAGTTGAAGGGATCCTACAGAGGGGTTCAGGATGAAAGGTAAAAAGATGAGAGTCAACCTCTGCCCCACCTGGGGATGTAAATCTCAGGAACTCACCTCCCTTTCCTCAATATCCTCTGATACACTCTTTGAAAATGGAAATTTTTGTTCTCATCTATGAATGTGTGTGTGCTAAGTCACTTCAGTCATCTCTGACTCTTTGTGATCCCATGGACTGTAGCCTCCCAGGCTCCTCTGTCCATAGGATTCCCCAGGCAAGAATACTGGAGTGGGTTGCCATGCCCTCCTCCAGGAGATCTTCCTGACCCAAGGATCAAACCCACATCTCTTACATCTTCTGCATTGGCAGGCAGGTTCTTTACCAGTAGGCCACCTGGAAAGCCCCATCTAATGGATGCTAACCAGTAAAAACCTAAATGTCATGAAGAAATATTTTAAAGAACCTTCTAAACTGAGTAAATATCTTTCTTCCATGGCTCAGAAAGGACAAACAGCTCAAGCGGATGGCCAAGTGGGCAGAGGGCACACCCCCACCCCTTTCCCTCATCTCCCAGTTAACAAATAGGGAATTTTGTGCTTCTGGCCAAAGGAAACAGACTGGGCTTTCTACCTCTCAGGTTCAAACCCACAGCCCGGTTATCCTGTAAGCTGTGCTCCGGTTAATACCACTCAAGCTGTTAAACATCTGGGCCCGTCACCACTAATAGAAAACCTGTGGCAATTGGAAGAGAGTGGCTGTGTTTTTCCAAAGCTCTAGGATGGAACATACCAAAAATGAAAAACTGAGACTGGGGAGGAAAAGAGGCTGCCTTTAAAATCAACCCTAAATCCCAATGTTCCCATCCTTCACAAAATAATATCACTCGCACTGACAGAACACAAGTCAGCTGAATCCTCGCCAATTCCCTCTGTTCCCAGGTGGTGAGATGAGTTTGGTGTCCACGGCAGTTGGCAGGTTCACAGACACATACTAAATAATAAATTTCAAATAGCCATGCCTTTCTGATTGGGGAAACCTTAACACCATCCAGAAAAACTGGACTTTCAGTTTGTGAAACGTGTTGAAATGAAAGTGAACAGTTAAGGTAGTTTCTCTCTTTGAAAGTACATTTATAGAGAACATCGGTAGCACTTTCCCCAAATAAACTTCCCCTGACAGTCTTGCCTGCCAAGCTTTTCCAAGCACCCAGCTGAAGGATCCAGCCTTAAGCCAGCAGGTTAAAATTTCCAACTTGCATGATGGCAGCTGCACTGGTTTTAATCCATCCGACTGCATTCACTATCACGATCTTGGGCCAATGAACGAGACCTCAGTGTCACAAGCTATCAGGCACAACATGGCATTCTGAACTTGCCCGTGAATGAACTGACCAAACCAAGCAATCAATGAAAATCAATGTGTTTACTGCACATATTCAAAAAACCATGAAATCTGGGACATTACCTTGTCTTAGGGGAGGTGGTTAGCCATTCTTCGTGTTTCTCAAATGTTATTAAATAAGCTGCAATTTCCTGAAACAGAAGAATAAAAAGATAATAACAACAATTAGCTCACTTCGGATCCTGAGAGGTAAGAGGGATGATTTTATTTTTTTAATTTATTTACTGCTGTTTTCCCAGCTGCCATCCTCTTTTGTGAGGTTGGAACCTCATCTCCAGTGGAGAAATACTCAACTTGGACTGCGTTTCTATTTTGATTTTTTTAAAAGACCTTTCCATTCAACCTGCCATACCGCAATAATCAAAGCACCAGGTTTCAAAAGATGAGTTGGTGGCAAGGACAAAGATACCTCTCTGTGGAAGGAAAACACAGACACCATTCCACCTTCTAAATGTCATTAATTTGAAGCAGGAGGAAACACGCCAACAACAGGTCTCCACTCGTGCAAGGTCAGAACTGGAAAGTTTAGTCGGTCTCCCTCTGAAACTGGAGTAACCTTTCATCATTGTCACAAGGAGCGTTGCCTTCTCTCAGCATGAGCCCCGAGTGCCGAGCCAAATCACACAAAGATTAAAAAAGGAAAGAGAAAGCCATGTTACAGAGACAGAGACGGCGAGACAGAAAGAGAGAGAGAAAGAGCGGGGGGGGGGGGGGGTTAACCTTTCCTACTTCTGATAATCTGCCGAAGAGCACTTCAGAAAGACGAGCCGTGTCAGCAGAGTTTAAGGCAAAGATGGAGAAAATGTGGGCACCTGAAGGTAAATTAAATATTTATAAACACAACAACATCACTGCAGATAGAATTACTGATTTATTAATCATTTCCATAAAAAGCCAGTGGGTGACATCCACATAAGTCATCGCTCGGGCTCCAAGGCATGATATGGCCCATTACTTCCAGCTCCAAAAGGACCTGCTGATGTGAAATTGGCAGAAACTGTAAGTTAAATTAAGGCTGGACTAGTATGCCGTTCCCTTGATCTTGGTGATGATACAGCGCGGAGCTGCTGCCCTCGACAACCAGAAAAATGCAGGGAGCCAGCCTCCCTTCTCAACTTCCTGTGCCACTGGGATTCTGGAAGCACTCCTGGGGATGCAGCAACAGTCAGCCTCCTCCAGGCCTGGATGTCAGGGTGTGGACACCAATGCCACAGAGACACTAAACTTAGCCTTGAAGGAGAAGAAGAAACACCACCAGAACAAGGGAAACAGCAGGTCAATGTAGAAAACACCACCCGGGCCACACAGTATGACGGTCACAGGCCCAGATGAGGGTCAGGGTCTCTCATCATGGTGGAGACCAGCCACAACCACAGGCTAGCCATGACTGCTAACCAGAGCCCCAGCTACATCAGTCCTTTCCCCAAGAAGCTGGGAAACAGAAACCTACGCAAAAACAGAGTTGCCTTGTACAGATTTCTTTTTTCCCCCCTCTCGCAGTGCTCTGTGACAACCTTGAGGGCTGGGATGGAGTGGAGGGTGGGAGGGAGAGTCAAGGAGGGGACACATGTATACTTACGGCTGATTCACATTGTTGTACGGCAGAAACCAATACAACATTGTAAAGCAATTAATTAATGGCCACCTGATATGAAGCGCCAACTCACTGGAAAAGCCTCTGAGGCTAGGAAAGATTGAAAGCCAAAGGAAAAGGGAGTGACAGAGGATAAGATGGTTAGATAGTGTCACCGACTCAATGGACATGACTTTGAGCAAACTCCAGGAGATGGAGGACCGGGAAGCTTGGCATACTGCAGTCCATGAGGTCACAAAGAGTTGGACATGACTTAGGGACTGAACAACAACAATCCTCCAATTAAAAATTTTGAAAAAGATTTCTATTGTTGATTTCAGTTAAAGAAGCTGATCAACCAGGTCATTCTCTTTCCTTTCCTTGGACAACGTCTTCCCTAAGGTCTTATCACAGACAGATATCTCCTCCCCAGGCTGGCCCTCCTAACTCATCATGACAGGGCTGGCTGCCCATCCTCAGTGTTCCCATGGCACCTGGCACCTTCCTCCAGCACGAAGGATTGATCCCTCTGCATCCTAATGGCTTGTTTACTTAGATAGCATCCCCCACTGGTCCATGTACTCCTCAAGGGCAGGGACTACGTCACCACTGATATATCCCCAGGACGTAACAATGTCCTGATAAATGTTTGTTGGATGGATGAATGGATGGGTGGGTGGGTACATAGGAGGGAGATATGAAGAGTAGGCACTATACAAATAAAATTGCCTATATAAGGGAGGGATATTTGTATACACATGACTGGTTCACATTTTTGGATAGCACAGACTAACACAATATTGCAAAGCAATTATCCTCCGATTTAAAAAATATTATAAAAAATCACCAAACTTCAAAATACTGAAATTCTAACCTAATGACTTTTTTCCAGGAATAAATTTATTGTCTATAATGTTATGATTTACTTTTTCTAAAAATGTAGATTTCTTGGTGAAAAAAGTGTATATATAAGTAAGGGTGTTTGTCCTAAGTATGTTGAGTGTTTCTGTACATTTATTACTTAAGATAGTTGAGTATTCAGTGCTCAGTCAGGTTGACTCTTTGGGATCCCACAGATTGTAGCCTGCCAGGCTCCTCTGTCCATAGGATTCTCCAGGCAAGAATACTGGACTGGGTTGTCATTACCTCCTTCAGGGGATCTTCCCGACCCAGGGATCAAACCCTCCTCTCCTGTGTCTCCTGTATTTGCAGGCAGATTCTTTACTATTGCGCCACCTGGGAAGCCTAAGAAAGTTGAAGCAAGTGCTTAAAAGCAGCAAAACCCAGAAGCTCCTAGACAGACCTTTACTGGTGAGTTAATTAACTCTGGTCACCTGGGAAGGTAATAGAGTCTGACGGTGACAAGCATACACTTTGGAAGCCAACAGACCCAGCTTGGGCACTGGCTCTGCCACTTACTCACTGTCTGGCCTTGAGCATGTTACCTGACCTGTCCAGACCTCGGTTTCCTAGGAAACTGAGATCAAACCACCTTGTGGGTAGTTACAAGGAGCAAAACTGCTTAATACCCTGCCTGGCATATAGCAATGCCCAACAATCATTGCTGCCATGATTATGATTAGAAGGTCTACGTGGTACAAGCCAGCTCTACAGAGACCCCTGATGAGGTAGCAAGTACCCAATGGTCCAGTCAATCCCCACCCTCTGCTGCCCTCCACCCCTAATACCCACCATAAATGCTAACATCACAGTGACTCTTCAGAGTTAGTTGGCATCAATCCTTCTCCTTTTCTACTGGAGCCCACCTTGTTGCACAAAGCACTGGGAATTAACAGTGGCTGGAGTCGGGAAGTGGGTAAAGTGGGCCACTTTTTAGGTGCTCATCTACCTGAATTTCAGGAGTTTTGATATCTGGGGGAATGGTCTACACCAACCGGAACCCCTGGGACCCAGGCTCTTGCCAGGCTAAGAGCTGAGAGCTAAGTGACGAATACCACAGAAGGATGGGAGCACAGGGCACCCCAACCACCTCTAAATTCATCACAGTGTTCCAAAGACACAGAGCCCCACAGAAGGCCTTCGTGAACAGGCAATGCTTGCCCCAACCTGTCAGGGTTCCCCACTACTGCTACTGTTGTGCAAGGAGAAAAATTCCCTGGACTGCTTATTGCATTCACTGTTGACTCTACAAATGTTTATTATGCGCCTAGTATGACCAGCCAGTGAAAAAGACCACATGAAATCTTCCTTAAAGAGCTCACAGCTGACCACAAAGACAAGTCAATGTAATAGCGGGGCTTTCATGTCATCACAGGGTCAACTGTTCTGTCAACTCTGTAACCAGACCCAGTGGGTCATCTCAGGCCTGCCAAGCTGCCCTGCAAATAAGCAGAGGCCCCAGGGAACCACACCAATTCACGGACTGTCTTCGAGCACCAGCTACACCCTCCTCCACTCTCAAGTTAACAGGGACCCCACACACACACATATATCCCCCTCGTGGAGCACTCATCCCCCTTAAGAGCAGCCCCTCCAAGCAAAGGAAACTGAATGCCTAGCCCCAGGCTCCCTGTTCTGTGGTGCTCATCTCGGCTCAGACAGTAAAGCATCTGCCTACAATCCAGGGGACCCAGGTTCAATCCCTGGGTTGGGAAGATCTCCTAGAGAAGGAAATGGCGACCCACTCCAGTACACTTGCCTGGAAAATCCCATGGATGGAGAAGCCTGACAGGCTACAGTCCATGAGGTCGCAAAGAGTCAGACACAACTGAGCAACTTCACTTTCACCTTGGCTAGGCCTGAAGCTGGATTTGATCACAAGGGAGCATTGCTCTGCTAATGCCTGACTCCCAGCTGGACTGGGAGTGTCTGGGTCACCTGTCTACTCCCCAACCCAGGCTGCCCAGGCATTTCCCTTTTTTTTGGTCTTGATCTGTCTCATCCTCAAATGGGCAGACCATGGGCCAGACTCTACCTCCACAAACTTAGAATTTTGTTGGGGAGATGGCTAGGCATATTCCAAAGAACCACACAGAATAGTAGATGTTAAAGAGTGTTAAGCAAAATGAGACCCATCACTACTCAAGAGTCATCTGGGCTATGAGGGGGAATGATTTCAGAGGGAAGGGGGATTTCACCATCTGTGTCACCGTAACAGCTGATGCTGGCAGAGTGATGTCCAAGGCCAGCAAGTGCTCCAGGACTTCACACATGCCAGTCTCACTTAATCTTCAAAACAAACGATGCAGTGGGAACCGTGCCCATTTTACAGGTGGGGAACCTGAGGCACAAGGCAGTTCAGTGACTTGCCTAGCAAGGCTACGCTCTGCAGAACTAGAAACTGAATCAATGTGGAATGGCTCCAGAACCCACACACTCCACCACTGATCAGGATTTCTTAAAAGAACAACTACAATGTGTTCAGAGGGAGGAAAAGAAACCTTGCCCATGGACAGTCATGCTTCCCCCAGCTCAGACGAATAGCCTCCTGGTCTCTGCTGAGCCAGAGTCACCTCACTGCCCCATCTCCCTTCAGGAAACCAGGAGCAGTGAGACTGAGCATCTGTGAGCAGGATTCTCTCTTTCCAGCAGGATCAGGCTCCTTTTCACCCCAAAACCTGTGTATGATTCATGGGATCATCTATTTCGGTGACAGGAGAAGTTTCCTATATCCAGGAACCATTTGCTTTAAATGCCTTACAATACAGACAAAACAGATAAAGAGAAAGAGACACTCTAGCTGAAGATAGGAAGAGGTCTTGAAAAAAGGCATCTTCAGCCCAACTTTCTGGCCCTCCCTACTCTTTCTCTGAGGCTCTACCTACCTAGGGCTCCAAGGAGGACAGATGAAAACACAGTTCCAGGCCATCTCATTTGCATAGAACAGGAAACAGAGGCCCAGAGACAGGGAGGGACTTGGCCAAGATCACGTTTATAACTAAGCAAAACTGGGACTCGGGACTCCCTACCCCAGGACAGGGTGCTCTTTCCCCCTCATTTGTGGCCCTCAAACACAAGTCTGGCCCAGGAAATTCATGGAGTCCCCAAACCAGAAGAGAACATGCCCCAGAAAAGTGAAAGCTAGGACTTGAACAAAATCACATACACAAATGTTCCCAGCAGCAATGATCACAATCCCTAGTGTCCATAAACAGACAGACAGACAAACAGAATGTTTTCTCTCCATAAAAGAGGTTATTCAGCCACAAAAAGGAGTAAAGTTCTGACACATGCTACAACATGGATGGACCTTGAAAACATGTTGGTGAAGGAAACCAGACACACAAGACTGTGTGTTGTATGAGCTCATTGACGTGAAATGTCCAGAACAGGCAAATCCATAGTGATAGAAGATAGGTTAGTGGTTGCTAGGGGCTGGACAAAGAGGGGCCATGGGGAGTGACTACTAATGGGGGTTGTGTCTCCTTTTGAGGAGATGAGATTGTCTGGAAGGAGACAGTGGTGAAGGTTATATACAATATCGAGAATATACTGAATGCCACTAATGGGAAATTTTATGTGTATTTCACCACAATAAAAACAAGAAGAAAGTGCGGATGTCCAGCTCAGTGCAGCCTGGCATGAAGAAAATGTCAGCTCTCCCTTACTACAAGGTCGGACCCTGCACTCACAGGGCCAGCCTGCATGCCTGCAAGTCTCCTCCAGCTCCTCCCTGGCTCCCTTGGGATCTCTCTCTTCCTGGATCCTAAACACTGCATCAGTGCCGAGAAGAACGACTCAACTGTCAGGATGAAGGAATTCACCGCAGGATCCAAAGCAAAGACTGTCCAGCTTGCAGATTTTAAATGTTTAGTTTGTCCTTTGGATGTTCAAATAGAAAAACTGTTGCCAAGATACAATGTCTGTGTGTATGTTGGGGGTGCTCCGGGAATCCCACAGGCCCCTGTATCTGCTTGGCATCAGGTTCCATCCCTGCAGACCAGGGAGGAAGGTGGTCCTTCCCCATGTGAAGTGAAAGTCACTCAGTCATGTCCAATTCTTTGTGACTCCATGGACTGTAGCCCATCGGGTCCTCTGTCCATGGAATTCTCTAGGCAAGAATACTGGAGTGGGTTGCCAATTTCTTCTACAGAGTATCTTCTCAACCCAGGGACTGAACCCTGGTCTCCGGCATTACAGGCGGATTCTTTACTGTCTGAGCCACCAGAGATTTCACTGACCAAGCCCCCCTGAGAAGGACAGAGTGGGCAGGACTGCTGCCATTGCTGCCTGACCACACGTCATGTCCCTATGCATCTCTGTCATCCAAAGTCATGCTGACTGCTCACCGTCCAATTGCCAGGTGGGGCTGGTCCTTTCTGCCCCCAGGTGATGGGTCTGGTGGAGGACTGCAAAGTCCATCTTGGTGGTGAGCCAGCTTGGGCCAGCGAGGCTCAGGGTCATCATCAGAGGCTGCCCTGGGACTGAGAGATGGAAACACAATGTGCCAACCTGGCTCCCCTTGACCCTTCCCACCTCAGCTCCTGTGCGCTGATTCTTCCCACATAAACTTCCTGACCTTGTTCATAGGTCACCTCTTCCAGGGAGTCTTCCCTGCTGTGTCACTCTAGAATGAACTCTAGCTTCTGGAACCTTCTCAGCAGTGGCTGCACCACTCTTGGACCCCAAGTGCACTGTGCTTTCTGGGGCTAGTTTACATGCCTGGCGGTTCTCCCTTTCTTGTTTTTCAGTGTCTGGGGAGGGTCTGAGTCTCAATCCCTCCATCACCAGAGCCCTGAGCGGTTCTTGTATCTGAAGGTGACTGTTGGGGATAGAGACTGATGAAAGAATACAATGTTCTCTTCTAACGGATGCAGGCAGAAAGAGCCTGTGTCTGAGCCAACTTTGCTACAAGCTGGGGGGTTGGAGGTGTAAAAATAAAGGTGCACCTGCCATCAAGGCTCAATGCCCTACATGAAGAGGCTCAACAGAAATGTTATGCAAAGCTCTCCACATCCAAAAAGGCAGCACCCAGCCAAACCATCAGCTCCAGAGCAGCCCCGTCCAGCAGAAACAGAACATGAGCCACAAAGGCAAGCCATGGGTGTGATTTTTAATTATAGAAGCCACATTTTTTAAACAGTATAAAGAAACAAGAGCAATGAATTTCAACAGTATTTTTTTCAGACTTCCCTGGGTGGTCCTATGGTTAAGAATCTGCCAGCCAATGCAGGGGACACAGGTTCAATCCCTGGTCCAGAAAGATTTCACATGCCTCGGAGCAACTAAGTCCATGGAGCACAAATACTGAAGGCTGTGTGCCCTAGAGCCCGTGTTCCACGCCAAGAAAAGCCACCACAGTGAGAAGCCCATGCACCACAACTAAAAAGTAGCCCCTGCTCACTGCAACTTAGAGAAAGCCACACAGCAACAAATACCCAGTGCAGTCAAAAATAAATAAAAATTTGAATAATAATAATATATTTTTCAATATATTTTATACCTTAATCCAATATATCTAAAATATTATGATTTCACTAGTTCTATTTTTTTTTAAAGCAGTCGAGCAATTTCACAGTATTTTCAAACTAAGTTTCCAAACCCCAGAGTGTATTTCCCATTTCTGGTCCATCCCAGTTGGGAGCAACTATATTGGAAGATCTGGACAGCTACCTGTGGCCGCCATGTTGAGCAGAGCAGCTCCAGATACAGACGCCACAGGAGCCTGCAAATCTCAGCATGCCCCCTGGAGCAGGACCCCCTGCCTCCACAGGGCTGAGGTGGAGCCCAGGTGTGAATAGAGAGGCAGCTGCAGCAAGCCACTGCCTTTGAAGCAGGGCTCACTGGCCCCCGGTCCATCTCGGAGGTGCAGAGCCGTGTCCTGCCTCCGAGAGGCTGTGCCTGTTTGGAAGAGGATGTGGGATTCTCAGAGGAGCTGGATTCACCTCCATTTCTCAGCCTGAGCACACTGTCACAACCATTCCTTCTCCAGAAGTCACTCCCTGAGCCCACCCCTTACCACTGCCCAGCCCAGAGCAATGACTCTCCCTTCAGCAATTTCCTTTGAAGCTGCCCTCAGAGAAAGGACCGGGCCCTCCCAGGCCTTCCATCAGCTCTCCCTGGGGCAGTCCATCTCTATCTGGGTGTCCAGTGTCAAGGAAAAAGCAAAGTCAGTCTTCAGGGGGTTTTAGTGCTTATTGGGACAAACTCAACAAACAAACGAACAAAAGCAACAAACAGCTATACAGAGATATGTTTTGTTTTTTTTATTCTCCAACTCCAAGTAAAGGGAATATCTGTGGTCTACACAATCTCAGATATGTTGCACACATGCACACACAAAAAAATAATACAGATCTTTCAACCAAGGGATAATTTTTTAAAGTTTGTTTTTTATGAGAATTTTGCACAAGGGTTTTATCTGTAAGGGACCGAAGCTGAGGGGAAAAAAAACCAGGACTCTCCCAGCAGCTGGCCCCAGCATCTGCTAGAGCCACAAAATGCAATTATATTACTCCCAAACGAGAAGTAAAAATATCTTGCTTCCAATACTCTTGGTTTTAAGATTCATAGTTAATGTCCTCTGGGTATTTCAATGGTTCCAGATCTCTGTTATGTACTTTATTAGGGATGTGTGAATGTCATATTAATGACTTCTAACCAACATGTTTACAGTGGCAGGGAACTTTCCCAGAACCCACTACTCCCTGCACTTTACCAAAAATATTAATAATAATAATTGGCCTTAATTTAAATAAATAAATAGCCATTCCATACCCCACTCCCAGTGGCACGCCCCACCTGCTGTCTACAGGGCGCCCCATGCATGCAGCTTGTGGGTCTCCTCCTCCATGATAAATATTCCAACACAGGTTTCAAGAGCACCACACCCCCTCTGTATACATCCTGTCTCCATCTTTGAAAGTGAAAGTGTTAGTCACTCAGTCATGTCCAACTCTTTGCGACCCCATGGACTATAGAGTTCATGGAATTCTCCAAGCAAGAATACTGGAGTGGATAGCCATTCTCTTCTCCATGGGATCTTCCCGAACCAGGTATCAAACCTAGGTCTCCCACATTGCAGGAAGATTCTTTACTATCTGAGCCACTAGGAAGCACATCCCCAAATCTCAGATGGCCAGGCCAACACTCTCATGAAATGTTCTCAGTCCCCACTCGAAGGTCAAAACCAATACCACAAATCATGCTTTGGAAATGACCAGCTCTTGTGATAAACAAAAGCATATAGCATAATGGTTTATACTTTTATTTATACAAAGGGTAGCATATTTCTACTCTGACAATTTATGAGGGTGCTGGCGATTAAGATCTCAGGGACCCAAGGGTGTCTGGAGGACTTTCTATGAAATGGTAAGTAGCAATTCAGGATAAATTCTTAACAGCCCAGACCTGTGAAATAAAGCCTGGCTCAGTTGGCTGTCTGTTATTTAGATGTGGGAAAGCATTCTCATGACCATCAAAGTGCCAGTCAGAGCAGAAACAATGAGCTATCATAAAAAGTCAGAGAAAGATTCAGGGAGGAAGCAGCTCCTCCAGTCTCTCCTTCATTTCATTATCCACTCATTGGTTCCATCATTTGATGAATTATTGAGCACCTACTATATGCCAGGCACTACCCGAGGCCCTAATGATACAAAGACATATGAGTGATGGTCCTGGGAAATACAACCGGGAAGACAGACAGAGCTGTTGGATCCAGGGCTATTGTCAACTGCAAAACAAATGATGAATGCTAAATTAGCAGCATGAATAATGTGTTCATACTGGGAAGAGAAGGGAAGGTTTCTCCAATGAGCCAGCATTCAGACTGGGTCTTGAAGAATGAGTAGGAGGTTGCCAGGCTGACAAATGGTAAAGGCATCAGGAAAAGGAAGCAGTCGGTGCTGAAACAGGAAAGTGGGGAAAGCAAATGTGTTTGGGAGACTTTGAGTAACGTGAAGTCGTAGAGTCTGCAGGGCACGGGGAACAATAGGACCCAGAACTGGAAGGGGTAGAAAGACTGCGGAGGAAGGAAGATGCTTGGCAAATGGAGCTTTATCCACAAGAGTCAAGGGAGCCATGGAAAGCTTTCAAGTGGAAAGGAGACACAAAAAGAGTTCTGCCTCAATACTTTTTGACCATGCTGCACAACATGTGGCACCTTAGTCCCCCAACCAGGATCAAACCTGTGTCCCCAAGATTGGAAGCACCAAGTCTTAACCACTGGACCGCCAGGGAAATCCCCAAAGAGCTGTGCTTTATTTTATATATTTTTTTTTACTTATTTATTTTAATCAGATAATAATTACTTTACAATATTGTGATTGTTTCTGCCGTACATCAATAAGAATTGACCACAGGTATACATGCGTCCCCCACATCCTGAACCCCCCTCCCACTTCCCTCCTCACCTCCTTCCCCACCTCCCTCCCCACCCTATCAACTGTGCTTTAGAAACATCAGTCTGATGGTGCCAGAGCAAAGAAAGGGCTACTAGCCAGAGACTATGATTAGAGCCCAGGAAGGAGACGGTGAGATCTGAACTATGACAGTGGGGACAGGCAAGTTGCATTGTTTCGAAAGTGAAAAAGTGGGGTGGCTTGAAAGCCAGTTGGTTGGAGGAAATGAGTGAGAGGGAGGCAGTGAGGGTGCTTCCAAAGTAAACAAGCCCAGGGGCTGAGTCAACCCCAGATGTACTTGCTTGGTGAACACGGCATTTGCCCCCATTCAGTTTATTTGCCAACATTAAAGATTGGGAGATGGGGATTTGCAGTTCCCTTGAAACCTAAGGGAACCCACATCCCTCTTAGCCCACAGCCATAGAGACTACCCACTGCTTGGAATTGAGGAACCTGGCTGATCTCTTCACCCATAATATATGCCTGGACACAGAAGGCAGGCATCTTTGGGGCTCCATCTTTGGAACTCTGGTGTTCCTGGCATTGGAACTGAATAGCTTGTAGGACCATGAACAGTATAAATTATCCAGAAAGAAATACATTTAGATCAACAGATTTTAGAAAAAAGGTATGTTAACCAGAATACTCATTGTTTCTAGGACAATTACATTTGCTGATTTGACTGGACCAAGCCTCCGCCGCCTGCGCTCAAGTGTGGCTTGAGCCTCCGCGGGCCCAGGAGGGCACAGAGGAGCTATCCTACGTTGAGGGTCGGGAACAGTGGCGGTGAGGAGATACCTCTCGTCAAAGGTAAGGTGCAGTGGCTCTGCTGGAGCAGTCGTGAAGAGATACCCCACGCTCAAGGTAAGTGAAACCCAAATAAGATGGTGGGTGTTGCAGGAGGGAATCAGAAGGCAGACACACTGAAACCATACTCANAGGCCTGGCGTACTGCGATTCACGGGGTCGCAAAGAGTCGGACACGACTGCGTGACTGAACTGAACTGAACTGAACTGAAGATTACCCCAACTTCTATTTCAACATTGTGCTGGTTGTCAATTTATTATCTCTCAGCTCCAATTTCACCCTTGTTTGTCCTGCACTGTGACACTGAAGGTGAGCCCTATAAACATTTCTCCCTTGCTGGCTTGGCAGAATGTTAGGCTTCTTTAATAGAGCAATGAAGTGCCCCTGCAAGATGATGGTGGAGAAACATCCCTTCTGGTGTCTGTCCTGTGTCACTAGTATTATGATCATCATTATTACTCAGAGTGGGAGCCCAGTGGCCATGCAGATGAGTGCCAGCCATGTCCCCGTGGCATGCCTCCCCTCAGTGGCAGGCTGCAGCTCTGGTCTCCCTGATGCCCTCAAGCAACAGTGAGCCACTTCTGTGGACCACCTGCGGCCCATGTGGTGGCCCTGTGCTCTGAAGAGGTTCAAACTACAGCCTACGCAGTGGGGGAGGGCACTCTTCCAGTCCTTACTTTATTTATTGTCTACTCTTTCTCAGCCTACAGGTAGTTGCTGCTCTAAGAAGTACTAGAGACTTCCAGAACCCTTAGAATTCTCTTGTATCCCTCTGAGCAGTCAATCACCTTTTACTAGTTAACAATTCTTTACGTTAAATTTTCTCTGTTCAAATAACCAACATGTTTTCTGTGTCCTGATTGCACTCTGACTGGTATAAGAATTGTCCACAACCCTGAAGATAAAATATTTACAGCCTCACCATTCTGCCATCTTATAAGACATTCTAAAAAGTATAGGGGGTACAAAAAAATTACCTGAAGGAAAAAAACAGATGCTTTGAGGGAAAATATGTAAATTGCCCTAGTGATCACTCTATAGCAAGTTTCCTAGACACCAACCGCATAGTAGTTTAAAAGGCATTGGAACAATGTGTCCTCTACTTTAATTTATAAGAAAATCAAATCTGCCTGTATGGAGAGATAAAAAGCATTCTTGTAGAATAGAATAAAGGTACTCCTGTCTTCCTTTGGCTGTGTGATCTGGGGGGGTAGGTCATTTGACATGTCCTCACCTGAAATGTAGGATAAAGAATTCGCCTGCCAATGCAGGAGATGTAAGAGACGTGGGTTTGATCCCTGGGTTGGGAAGATCCCCTGGAACATAGCATGGCAATCCACTCAAGTATTCATGCCTGGAGAATCCCATGCACAGAGGAGCCTGGAAGGCTACAGTCCATACAGACTCACAGAGTCAGGCACAACTGAAATGATTTAGCACACACGCATAACATGGCGTAATATATGCAGATTCTGGGCACACAGGGTTAAAACTTTCAAAAATAAGCTCCATTGAGATATAATTCACATACTGTAAAATGCAACTCATTTTAAATGCTTAGTTCAATGAATGCTAACAAATACATTACATTATCTACCATCACATTCAAGATATAAAACATGTTCAGCACCAAGGAAAGTTCCCCCATACTCCTTTTCCGTTAATCTCCCTCATACCTCCAGCCTCAAGCAAGCATTGATCTGCTTTCTGTCACTGTAGATTAGTTTTGCCAGCTCTCCAATTTTATATAAATGAAACCATACAGTAAATACTCTCTTTGTTTCTGGTTTCTTTCATTCAAGACAATGTTTTTGAGATTAATCCATATTGTTGTTGTATCAGTAAGTAATCCATTTCTTTTTATTGTAGAGTGTTATTCCACTGTATGGATATATCATAATTTGTTTAGCCATTCAAATGCTGTTGAACATTTATGTTGTTCTCAGTTTGGGGCTGTTATGAATTAGCTATTATTAACATTTATTTACAAGTTTGGGGGCAGACATATGTTTTCATTTCTCTTTGGTAAAACCTAAGCATGGAATGTCTTGGTCATACAATAAGTGTTTAATTTTATATGAAACTACCAAAGTGAATTCCAAAGAAGCTGTGCTAGTTTATATTTCTATCATGTATATGAATTAAAGTCGCTCATCTTTGCTGATACTTGGAACTTCTCTCCAATTTTAGCCATTCTCATAGATGTGCAGTCATCTCACTGCAGCTTCACTTTGCTCTTCTCTAGTGACTAATAATATGTAAATTTATTCACGCACTTGTTGATTATTTATATATTTTCTTTCCTAAAGTCTGTTTTAATGTTTGCCCAATTTTTTAATTGGGTTGTCTTTCTTTCTATTGTTGAATTTTAATAGTTCTTTTTGTATTTTGGATTTGCGTCCATCAGGTTTATGCATTATAAATGTTTTCTTCCAGTTTCCGGCTTACTTTTTCATTTTCTTAAAGGTCTCTTTTGAAGAGAAAAAGTTTTTAAATTTGGTTACAGTCTACTTTGTCATTTTTTCTTCTTCTGCCCAATTTAAGAAATATTTGTCTACTCCAATTTCTCTGGTTTTTATTTGAAATGTTTAGTGTTTGTGTTTAGTGTCATTGTTGATGTGGTTGAGTTTACCTTTACCAGCATGCTATTTTTTTCTGTTTATTCCATTTGTTCTTTGTTCCCTTTTCCTGCTTTTCTTGCCTTCTTGGATTAACTGATTTTTTTTATTATTCCATTTATCTCCACCATTGACTTATTAGGCTTGTTCCTGTTTTATTTGTGGTCACTCTAGGATTTAATTATGTGTCCTTAACTTAACAGAATCTACCTTCAAATAATATTATCACACTTGGGTGTATCATAAAGACTTAAACAGGATGCCTCCGTCCCTTCTTTCATTCATGGTATTGCTTGTTGTCATATATTTTATATCTCTGTGTGTTCTAGAACCCCAATGCAGTGATTTAAGCAATTCATTATCTTTTAAAGAAATTTAAAATGAAGAAAATTCTCTGGTATTTACATATGCATTTGCCATTTCAGCACTAAGTCCTCACTCTTTTTTTTTATAGCTCCAAATTTTCATCTGGTGTCATTCTTCTTCACCCAAACTTCCTTTAACAGTTCTTATAGTATGGGTCTCCAGGCAAGGAGTTCTCTGAAGTGCATGGAGGAGTCTGTCTATTGGAAAACATTTCACTTCACTTTCATTTTTTAAGGATAATTCCACTGAATATAAAATTCTAGGCTAACAGGATTTTTCCCTCCCAGCACATGAGATATCATTCTATTGTTTTCTGGCTTGCGTGGTTTCTGATGAGAAATCTGCAGAAATTCTTGGTCCCTCCACCACCCTCTCACTCAGGTTGATTTTAGGACTTTCTCTTTATCCCTTATTTGAAGCTGTTTATGGTGCTCTTTGCTTTGGTTTTCTTTGTATTTAACTTGCTTGGGGTGTGCTGAGCTTCTTGTACCACTGAGTTTATAGTTTTCATCAAATTTGGAAAGCTGTCAGGCATTACATCTTTAAATACAGACAATTAGATTTTGTTCTGGCAGGCATTTGATTTACTTGTGGATCAACCTGATCCTCTCCAGACTTATTTATAATCTTTGTAAAGGTGGGTCTGCAGTACCTCTTACTCTAAAATGTTTTAGCCATACTTTTATTTTTCCCTTCTATACTAAATGTCTCCTTTATTCAAGGAGACTCTCCAATCTGACTGGTCAGAATTTGAACACTTCCAAGTCCTGTATGAGCACTGGGAATTTTTCACCTCATAGTCTCTATATGCTTTTAACCCAGATTTTCAGATTTTATCCTTACACTTTAACAGTTTAGAAATCAACAGAACTTTCCAGGGGACCCTGGAAAAATATGCAGATATCTGGAACATTTTTTCTCTGCAAGGCTCTCTCCTCCTTGAGGGTCTACCTTCTGAATTTTGGCCATCTCAGCCTCCCCAAACTCTGATATCTGTCTCCTCAACTGAGCAAAATGACTGTATTCTATGTGGGCTGCCTCCCTGAAGCCGATCTTGAAATGCCTTGAAACAGAAATACAGAGTGACTGTCAGACTCACAATCTTCTCTTGGGAATCACGGTCCTATCCTGAGTACTGTATAATATCTGAAAATATTTATCTCATGTATTTTGTCCAGTTTTATCATTATTTATGCTAAGATGACAAATCTGGTCCCAGTCACCCCGTCATGTGAAGTCTCTCTTTGCAACCCCATGGACTATACAGTCTGTGGAATTCTCTGGGCCAGAATCCTGGAATGGGTAGCCTTTCCCTTCCCCAAGGGATTTTCCCAATCCAGGGATCAAACCCAGGCCTCCCGCATTGCAGATTCTTTACCAGCTGAGCCACAGGGGAAACCAAATCATTCCCATCATGGACAGCAGCAAAAGCCTTATCATGGTTTCTTAGATTTTTGTTTTAGTCTTTAAGAAGTCAGCAATCTTTGGACAAAAGACAAAGCCAGCCTAAGGCAAAAGGTTTAAAACTTTGAGGGTGTCATTGTGGCCTCAGAGAGAGACTTTCATGAAACCTAGGCAGATCCAGGCTTTCTCAAATACCAAAAAGCAGATGGGGAAGATAGCATCCAGGGACAAATGAATCCTGATTCTGCTTTAACAACACTCAGCCTTCACCCCTACCCCTGGGTGAAGATGTAGACTTGCTGCTCTGAAAGATTCAGTTCAAGAATCAGAAGAGCCTAAAAGAGCACAGATTGTTGTTATAAGTCCTTCCAGAACAGCAATATAAGCCTGAATATAAAACAGAAGTAGTGTTGCAAGAATTTGGCTTCTTTTTCTACCCTGGCAGGATTCTATCTGCACAGAGAATGTCGCTAACAGCCACACACTGCCAACTCCCATTAAGAACCAGGGACAAGGGACAAGCTATGTAAAAATATCCTATATCCATTTGGTCTTTGTGTGTATACCTCCCTTTGAGATAAATCCTGAATCCCTGGTTAAATAAATCAGGGATTTATATCAGGGTTTGTGTGTTCTCTTCCTACCGATAGATAACCCCACCCACGATTCCCCAAGCTTCTACATCTGATCTAACATATTAACCAATAGAGCCTTTTGGAAATGAGTTTTAAATCACTCAAAGAGATTAGAAAAAGGCTTTGAAGGTAGCAGATGATGGCTCTGGTACCTATAGAGACAGAGTAGAGGTGAGCATCTTGCTTGGCACCCATCCTTTCCTGCCTCCAAGCAAAGCGAGTCACCTAAGTCTGGGGAACTAAATTTCCTTGCAGAACAAACTCCAACACTTACCCTAACCCCTGCCCATCCCCAGACCCAATAAAACTAATAAAAACAGAAGCAAGCAATCTTAAAATTAACACATCCGAGATACAAGCAGAAACCATTGATCAAAACCTGCTATCTTCCTTCACAGCCGACAGTTCTAGAACAGTCTAACACCCCATAATGGAATCCCATTATCTACAAAGGAAACTCATTCCAGAGGACAGCCACAAACAAAGACAGAATCAAGGGCAGCAGGCAAAGGGGGGGGACTCCGGAGCTTGCCTCTGCGCCCACAGAAGGGGTGCAACACTCAAGCTGAGAGAGCCATTAGAAGAGCAGCAAGGAGAAGACACTCCCCACAAGTTATGAAACTGAGAACAAAATTAAGGAAGAGTCCAGTGGGGAAGGAAGACTGGGGAGTCTACTTCTTCCCATCTGTGCAAAAAGCAAAACAAGCTGATTTCATGAAGGAAGAAAATAGAGTCAACAAATACCTCTCCTTAAGTTCCAGAACTGTCTAAATTGGGAAAATACAGAGATTCCAGCTAAAGTAGGGAGGAAGATTCATTAGCAAATGCCTCAAATCCTTAATTCGCACTTCAAACAAACAAGTTAATTGTGTAGCTAACAGAGTGTGACTTGATTATAAGCCACTGGTGGCCATTAATAGATGAAAGGTGTTTGGGTTTCAATAGTGTTTGGATTTCATAACCCGCCTTCACAGAAGAAGTTAAGCTTAGTCACCACCTCCATTTGCAACACCTGTGATCATGAGTCCCACATGGCAAGCAAGCACCCCAGCTTTGAGCTTTTAGAATTGAAGAGTTAAACAGGAGGAGAATTCATGAATTTTCTAGAGCTAATTGTTCTACCCTGCTTTGAAGCACAGAAGAGTTTGGTCTCAGAAGGCCTTAACATATGCATGAACACAGACTTCCTAGCTGATCCACAATTCAAAAGGCCCACTGCTATGCTGCTTCAGCAGAATTCATTGAGAAAGCTGAACAGGGCCAGGCTCCAATCCTCAGACATTATTGATCAATCATGCAGATGCCCTATTCCCAAAGACATAAGTCTAAGTTACATGAGGCCTTAATAAAAACTACAGAAATAGATGCCTCCAAAAACAGGCCACTGAAAAATCTAAGTCAGTCTTTACATTGACCAGGTGGGCCCTACCTTCAGAATTTCTGATCCTATTAAAAGGAAAAAAAAGAGATCTTCCTCTTTCTTGCTTCTTGATAATGTCAGGCAGTAATATGAAAGATAAGGAACCCAAAAGCACCATGTTGTGTTCATCTGAAGAGCAGCAGTGGCTGCAGTCAATCAAATATGCCTTCCTTAGAACCTCGGGATGTGATGATGCACGTAATGTCAAAACTTTCATATTTTGTAAAAGGCGACTTTGCTTTTCAAAGAGTCCTTATAGGGCAACATCAATAGTAGGAGAACAAAATTGTTCCTTTTCTTCTGGTCGTGTAAAAAAAAAAGAGAGAGAGAGAGAGAGAGAGATTTCAATAAAAGGAGTCTCTCCCTCTCCAATGTGATGACCATCTACCAAGTCAACCCCAGTGGATCTGTATCTAGCAGCACTCCCAGGAGAGCAGCCTCAAAGAAACATTCTTATCCTCACTGGTTGGGGTCAATTAATTCCTTGAGAATCTGGGTCAAGCATTTTGGGGGATGTAAGCCATGGAGAAGACCTAGCCTTCTCTTCATAAAGCTTATGATCTCAGAAGACTAGGCACCTAAATTAGAGAGTGACACAAGACCCTAAGACCACTAAGATCCAAAGTGGGTCATGGGAAGCCCAGGAAGAGACAGGGCAACGCAGGCTGGAGGAATCAAAATAAGAAACCATAATGTGACCTCAAGGGAAGGAGTAAGGGGTAGCTGTCCTTGGTACTGAACCAACTTGTGTTCAAGGGTAGCAATTTCTTACTGCATGTTGTAACACAGTCACCTATTAGCGAATCTTAAAATCAATCTATGGTGAAAAATGGTATTTTTTATGGAATAGGCTGGATTGGGATGAGGTGGGTGGAGTGGAATGGAAAATACAGTGTTATCGTGGATAGTATTGTTTCTTGAAACATTTGTTCAGGTATTTGATCACAGATGAATATACATATGTGTTTTCTGGTCATGATGTGAAATGTCTTTCCAGATGTGAAGGGCAAAGTATTGGAAAATCACATTTCCAGGTACATCTGTTTCTTTCCATCCCTGAACACTGAAGACTTCTGTCCCAGGAATTCTAACTAAAGTTTCAACTAAGAGGCAGGGGCATTAGAAAACACGGGATGAAAATCACAAGAGACAAATAAATAGAAAACTTCAGCCGCTAACAGATTGTGAAGGGAGATATGAGGGAACAATTTTGCTGTGTTTACATCACAATTACCAAAATTTGGGTGACTTGTTCCTGAAAAGTTGAAGCACAAGGCACATCTTCAACCTCTGCTCCCAATACAACAGGGGTTTCAAGAGGAAGGTGGCTTCATGGCAAACCCAGGCAACTCATCAATTCTCTCATCCTTTGGTCCTCACATTCAAAGAAGGGTTTTAACTCAACATTAAAGGCTTTTCTGTTAACTGGAGGAAATAAGCGTACCTGTGTCAGAAGGTGGTAATGAGAATTAAATGAGTTAATTTATGTAAACTACCTGAAACAGAGCCTGGAACACAGTAATTGCTATATAAGCGTTAACTATTATTATCATTTTACTTTGATATAAGTTTAGGTGGCAAACTAAGATTCTATACTACATAGTCATTAAAAACATTCAAGAGATCCCCTGGAGAAGAAAATGGCAACCTATTTCAGTATTCTTGCCTGGGAAACTCCATGGACAGAGGAGACCAGTGGGCTACACTCAATGGGGTCTCAAAAGGGTCAGACATGACTTAGTGACTTAATAATACAATGCTGAGGAGAAAAACCAAGAAATGAAGCTGTGTAACAGTATACAATTTCAAGTATGTTTTAAACATAGAAACAGCATAACAATCTCAAATCTGTTTTCAAAGAGTTATAAAAATATTGGAAGAGAATTTACTAAAATGTTCACAGCAGTTGGATTTGGGTGTGAGGTAGTTGCACATTTTCTTCATCTTTCCAATTTATTTTTTCACAATTAGTATGTGCTTTTGTAATCAGAAAAGAAAAACCTAGACTTCAAAGCCTCTAACTCAAAGTCAAAATGGCTTTCATCTTGAAATGTGCCATTTTGCAAAGCAGGCAATAAAACTGAATGTAGGAAGGAGGGTAGCTACATGTTTCCTCTGTAGAGTCATAGAGATGAGCCAAGCGCTTAGCAGGAATATGGCGTTGCTGACTTTCTGATCTTCCTATGACATTGAGTGACTCCTGAAATGGGGCATTTACCCAAACTTTCAATTTACTTCTACCCCTAGGACAGAGTAACAGAGATCACCTTACACATTCCGGGATGCAGATGCATCAGGTTCTGCCCACACCTTAACCAGAAAGGGCCAGTGACAGTACTAAAAACACTCATAAGTCCCTTGTAGTTCAGTTGCTCAGCCGTGTCTGACTCTGCGACCCCATGGACTGTAGTATGCTAGGTTTCTCTGTCCTTCACTATCTCCAGGAGTTTGGTCAAACTCATGTCCACTGAGTCAGTGATGCCATCCAACTACCTCATCCTCTGTCACCCCCTAACCCTGCCCTCAATCTTTCCCAGCATCAGGGTCTTTCCCAGTGAGTAGGCATTAAGCGGCTGAAGTATTGGAGCTTCAGCTTCAGAATCAGTCCTTTCAACGAATATTCAGGGTTAATTTCTTTTAGGATGGGCTGGTTTGATCTCCTTGCAGTCCAGGGGACTCTTGGGAATCTTCTCCAGCACCACAGTTCAAAAGCATCAGTTCTTCAGTGTTAAGTCTTCTTTGTGGTCCAACTCTCACATCCATACATGACTACTGGAAAAACCATGGCTTTAAACTGAGCTCCCCAAAACACCTCATTTAGTCCTTGATAATAACTCTGTGATGTAGGTATTGTCATTATCCTTTTTCACAGATCAGGAAACTCAGATTTTAAAAGTTAAGCAACCTTATCATTCCGCCTTTATGCTCCCCTTCAGAGCAAATTTCCTTTAAAAAGCATCCATACTTACTACCTCCAATTTCTCCCCTCTCATCATTTCTTTTTAACCACTAGTTTATTCTCTATCTCTGTGAATCTGCTTCTTTTTATTTTATTCACTAGTTGTTGTCTTTTTAGATTCCACATACAAATGATATCATATAGTATCTGTCTTTCTCCGACTTATTTCATGTAGCAGAATACCCTCCAAGTCCATCCATTTTGCTGAAAATGACAGAATTTCATTTTTTTTTTCTGGCTGAGCATTGTTCCACTGTATATATATATACACCACATCGTGGATCCATTCATCTGTTGATGGACACTTAGGCTGTCCCTCTAATCCTAAACTGTTCCTATCAGACTTTTGTGGAAACAGTGACAGATTTTATTTTCTTGGGCTCCAAAATCACCGTGGACTGTGACTGCAACCATGAAACTAAAAGATGCTTGCTCCTTGCAAGAAAAGCTATGACAAACCTAGACAGCTTATTAAAAAGCAGAGACATCACTTTGCTGACAAAGGCCCATATAGCCAAACATATGGTTTTTCCAGTAGTCATATACAGATGACAGTTGGACCCTAAAGAAAGCTGAGCACCGAAGAATTGTGGTGCTGGAGAAGACTCCTGAAAGTCCTTTGGACTGCAAGGAGGTCAAACCGGTTCATCCTAAAGGAAATCAATCCTGAATATTCAATGGAAGGACTGATGCTGAAGCTGAAGCTCCAGTATTTTGGCCACCTGTTGCTAAGAGATTATTCACTGGAAAGACCCTGACACTAGGAATGATTGAGGGCAGGGTCAGGGGGCGATAGAGGATGAGATAGTTGGATGGCATCACCAACTCAATAGACATGAGTTTGAGCAAACTCTGGGAGATAATGAAGGACAGGGAGGACTATAGCCTGGTGTGCTGTAGTCCATGGAGTCGAAAAGAGTCAGATACGAGGTAGTAGCTGAACAACAATAGGTTTTTAGCCCATCAAGACAGCTCTTGAATTACCAGTGGCATTCACATTCCCAGAGCCAGTGGTCAATTCTTAGTCTCCATTTCACTTGCTCTATCAGCATCTTTTGATATCATTTCCCCACTCCTGTTGAAACACTGTCTTTTGTGGACCTCTGCTGCTGCTGCTAAGTTGCTTCAGTCATGACTGACTCTGTGTGACCCCATAGACGGCAGCCCACCAGGCTCCCTCATCCCTGGGATTCTCCAGGCAAGAACACTGGAGTGGGTTGCCATTTCCTTCTCCAATGCATAAAATTGAAAAATGAAAGTGAAGTCGGTCAGTCATGTCTGACTCTTAGCGACCCCATGGACCACAGCCCACCAGGCTCCTCCATCCATGGGATTTTCCAGGCAAGAGTACTGGAGTGGGGTGCCATTGCCTTCTCCATTGTTGACCTCTAAGACTCCCCATTCTCTCTTGGTCTTCTGCTTCTCTGGCTGTTCTTCTCTGTGTTTGCTTGTTTCTCCTCATTCTCCTTTCTACCTTCTTACCTTGAATGGTTCCCAAAGCTTGATCCCTGGACCTTCATCCATCACTCCTCTCCATCCCCAGCCATTCCTTGTCAGTTCAAGATTTGAAGCTCAAAACATCACCTCTACACTGACTATCGCAAAATGTGTATTTTCAGCCTGAACTTCTACCCTGAGCTGCCTGTTAAATAACTCCACCTGAATACCTGATAGGCCTCTAAACGTCACACATCTCATTGTGAAGACACACACAAAAACCCTTGTCCTGTAGTTTCCCCATCTCAGCAGAGAGGGCTTCATGCTTCCTGTGGCTCCGGCTAGATATCTAAGGGCCATCCTGGTCTCCTCTGCTTCTCAAAAATTCATGAGCAAATCCTGTTCCCTTTACCTTCAAAATATGACCCAAATCCAACACTTCTCCCAACTTCCTGGCTGCCCTCTTGGTTCAAGCTGCTAGAATTTCCTACCTGGAGGATGTGATAGATGCTACCTGGTCTCACTCTTCACACCTTGCTCCCCACACACCAGCAAGGGACATCCTTGAGATGGCTCCCCCCACATTCAAAGCCAAAGCCCACCAGCCCTGACCTATTCTCTGTACTCTGCTGCAGCCACACTGCTGCTCGCTGGTCCCCAAACAGATCAGCACATTCCTTTGAATTTGCGAGTCCTCTGTGTCCAGAAGAGCCTCTTCTCTGGAAGGCTCACACCTGGCTCACAGCCTCCCTTGATTTGGGTCTCAGAGCAAATGTCCTTTTATCAGTAAGGCCTTCCCTGATCCCTGTGTAGAAGAGCAGCACACCCTACACCCGCACTGTCCCCCTCACACCCATGACTTTTTCTACATGTTATATATTCCTAACATCCTGCAATATACTATACTTGCTGCTATACTATTTTTCTTTTTTGTCCCTCTCTGTTTGTTAGCACCACCTCCTCTGGAATGCAGATATTTTGTTCATTTGATCACAGCCTCTAGAACAGTGCTCAACCCATAAATATTTATTGAATGAACAGATCAACAAATAAGCCCATTCAAGGCCATCTGGCTAACAAATTCTGGTGGCAGGTTCAGACCATGACCTTGTGTCTCCAGAGCCCACATACCTCTCATCTCCTGCCTCTGGTTGCCAAGACATGTTGCCTGACGACCTTGCAAAGTCAGAAATAGCCAACCAGCATGCAGCCGGGGAGGAAGCTGGTGTGAGCCCCCATGTGGCTAATGGAACCAAATATTTGAAATAAGGGGTTTGCACTGGGAAATTTAGGACATCTGATCATGACACTAATACCATGTACCATGTAGTGCAGCTCAGGTGAGTTCAATGTTGAAAGAGTGGTCAGGGAACTGATCTCTGTGAGATCAAGACTGTGCACAAAGCCCCAGTAAGCATGTAGCAGGGATTTGCCCTTGACCTCAGAAGGCCCAGATAGGCCAACACAGTCCACCATGGTGTGTATGCTTGCTCAGTCGCTCCGTCACATCCAACTCTTTGCAACCCCGTGGACTGTTGCCCGCCAGGCTCCTCTGTCAGGAGATTTTTTAGGCAAGAATACTGGAGTCATTTCCTCCGCCAGGGGATCTTCCTGATTCAGGGATCAAACTCATATTCCCTGTGTCTCCTGCATTGGCAGGCAGATTACCACTGCGCCCCCAGGGAAGCCCCTCAGCCCATCTTTGCCACTGGAGAAACAGCCCCCACCCTACTAGATCCATCAGCAGAGCCCCTAGCTACCACTTCATCCCTCAAGTCAGGGTGGACAGTCACCTCCATCCTCTCAACTCATTTCAATAATGATCCCCTAGACAGGGAGGCATGGCGTACTTTCACCACATTATGGCCAAATACTTCATTTTAATTGGTCCCAGGCATTTCCACTTTTAGAGATTCCCTCAGTTATTTGGTTTAAAAAGTCAATCTCCGCATGATCCAATAGGAGTCCAGAGAATAGATAAGATGGTGGGACTAATCTATAGCATTTGTGTTTAATGGTTAGATATTAATTGGCTTTTTTAAAGTGCGTAAATCGGTCCATTTTCGGTCTTTGTAATCTGTTCATTCTCATTAATGGAGGAGCAGTAGTCATCAACAGCTCTGCCCCACACATCACCTTGTAAAACTATAGTCCATTTGTTTTAAAAAAAAAAAAAAAGATTTATCACGATTTGAAATACAGAAAGTCATTAAAATAATAATTAAAAACACAACTACAAGCACAATAAAAGTTTCATGATAATAAACTACATTTTAATGTATACTAATTCTTCTAATGATTTACTGGATATGTCTTACAGGGTCAAATCAATGTCTGCACCAAAAAAAAATTCAATTAAATTCTATTCACTGCATCTTTCAAGTGAGTCTATCGTTTGCTTTTGTTTCCTACCAGGCCATTCGTCAGTTTTTCTAGCCCTAGGATTACAAACGGAAGGGACGCGGATGGCCCCATCAAGGTCGGGAGAAACATGCTCAGATCCTACCCAATCCACCTCCACAATCGCCTGTTCATCTGTCCTTTATGACCTTGTTGGAGCAGGGGAAGGGAGGGTGCCTTCCACCCTCTCTCCGAAGCAAGCTAGGGCTGGGGCCTGACTCACCGTCCCCTCTCCTGCTCAACAAGCACAGGTATCCCCTGAGAGGGCCCCTGGGACCCCCACCAATAGCTAGTTTCTTCTGCCAGGGGCTGCAGCCTGACACTCAGACTGTCCTTCTTTAAACTTCTTCTTGCCCAGAAACACACAAAATCGGGCCTCCCTTCTGACCATGCACCTCACCTGAGTGTTCAGTGCCAGAAAAAAGCACATCTGTGTCCCAGTGCCATGCACAGAAGCAAGCTCTTCACTAAGCCTTTAGGTTTCCTGAGTGACTTTTCCAGTAAAACACACACAAATGATTTCTATGCTTAGAAAAAAGTGGGGACTACTGACAGTGTGATGAGATGAAGGAATATATGGGGGAGGTGGGGCCACTAGGGAGGACCTTCCTCCTGTCATATCCCTGCTGCCGACAGAGAATGCAAGAAGGTGGGTCCAGGTCGAGGGCTGGGTCTCAGTTGACCACTTCCTTCACTGCCACCACTAGGGTCACTAGGGGTAACCTGCATATCAGAGAGAAAGCCGAGTTCTCAAAAGACATCTGTTTGGTTTGGTTCTGCTTTGTTTGTTTAATTTTTATTAGAGCATAGTTGATTCACAATGCTGTGTTAGTTTCAGGTGTACAGCGAAGTGAATTGGTTGTACACATGCATATGTGTGTGTGCATGCTAAGTAGCTTCAGTCAAGTCTGACTCTTTGCAACCCTATGGGCTGCAGCCCACCAGGCTCCTCTGTCCATGGGATGTTCCAGGCTAGAATACTGGAGTGGGTTGCCACGCCCTCCTCCAAGGGGATCTTCCCCACTCAGAGGTTAAACCTGAGTCTTTCATGTCTCTTATATCTCCTGTGTTGGCAGGCAAACTCTTTACACTAGGGCCACCTAGGAATTACATATATCCACACTTTTTTTTTAATTTTATTCCCATACAGGCTCTCCCAGGCAGCGCTAGTGCTAAAGAATCCACCTGCCAATGGAGGAGTGTAGGAGATATGGGTTCAATCCCTGGGTCAAGAAGATTCCCTGGAGAAGGAAACCACAACCCGCTCCAGTATTCTTGCCTGGAAGATTCAATGGACAGAGGAGCCTGGTGGGCTACAGTCCTTGGGGTTGCAAACAGTTGGACAAAACTGAATAACTCATACGATTCATTATAGAGTATTGAGTAGAGTTCCCCATGCTATATGGTAGGTCCTTATTAGTTACCTATTTTATATATTTAAAAAATGCTCCTTGGAAGAATAGCTATGTCAAACCTAGACAGTGTTTTAAAAAGCAGAGACATCATTTTGCCAACAAAGGTCCTTATAGTCACAGCTATGGTTTTTCCAGTAGTCATGTATGGATATGAGAGTTGGACCATAAAGAAGGCTGAGCACCAAAGAACTGACGCTTTAGAACTTCGGTGCTGGAGAAAACTCTTGGGAGTCCCTTGGACTGCAAGAAGACCAAACCAGTCAATCCTAAAAGAAATCAACCCTGAATATTCATCAGAAGGATTGATGCTGAAGCTTAAGCTCCAATACTTGGGCCCCCTAATGGGAAAAGCCGAACTCACTGAAACTAATAAAACACTGTGAATCAACTATACTCTAAATAAAAACTTTTTTAAAAAAAGGCTGACTCTGATGCTGGGAAAGACTGAGGGCGAGAAGAGAAGTGGGTGACAGAGGATGAGATGGTTGGATGACATCACTGACTCAATGGACATGAGTTTGAGCAAACTCGGGCAGATAGTGATGGACAGAAAAGCCTGGCATGCTGCAGTTCATGGGGTCGCAAAGAGTCAGACATGACTTAGCAACTGAACAACAACAACAATTTTATATATAGTGTATATATGTCTTGCAAAGCCCAAGGAGCTTTAGAATCTGGGAAGGGAAATGAATGACCCCGGGACCTCATGCTACAGCAATGGGGCAACAATAGTGACCACCAGTGGCACTGCTTTCAAGCCCATTTTTTAAGTGAGGAAAAACAAGTTACAGAAGGAAAGACAATTTATTCAGGACCTAAAATGAGTTAATGACAAAGCTGAGATGAAGCCAGAAGTGGCTGTTTAATATCCAGGCTCCTTCAAATCGAGAAAGTTCAGCATAACATAACACCTCTCCTTTCTGACCCTTTCTTGGCTATAACACCAGGGGGGCCTGAGCGCCTTCCTGACGTGGCCCCTCTCATATGAACTGCCCTGGGAATTTTTTTTTTTTTTTGACCAAGCCACTCAGCATGTGGGATCTTAGTTATCTGACCAGGGATCAAACCCTCACCCCCTGGGTAAGAAGCAGGGAGTCTTAACCACTGGACCGCCAGGCAAGTCCGAGCTGCCCAGGTTTTGCTGTCTTTGTTGGCAGAAGAAAGGAGAGGTGCCTGCAGCCGCTGAAGCTCTCACGCCCAGGGAGCTGGCACTTCCGGATACTTCCCGACCCGCCTCTCAGGGGAGCCCTCCTTCCTCTAGAGAACAGAGCACACATCGTCCCAAGGAACCACTCTTGGACCCTGAGGCCCAAGAGTCTCAGAAGATGAGGAGCAAGACTGGGGAAAGGAGAGGTCGAGGAAACGAGCAGGGAGCCGCAGAAGTTCTCATTAACCAAGACAGCCTCACGCTGGCGTCAGACTTTATAAGTCTCAACTGCACGATGCTTTTTAAAATATAGGTACAATTTGGGCCTGTGGTTAATACTGTTTAATTTTATTTTGTACCATGTAATATTTTCCCAAGCTGGGCCTGGAGTAAAGTCTTGAGTTTCAGTTCAGACCTGGGTGTCTTGGCAAGTTCACCCAGTCAGCAGCCGTGTGCACGCCCACGGCCACCCCACTGCCTGGCCCACTTCCCGAGTTTCAGTCAAGGCCCACAGTGACTGAGAACATGGCTGTTCAGACACTGCGGTGCTCCCCCTCCCAGCCCACCCTCCAAAGGAGGAGAGACCTGGGGGCCTGAGACAGATGGCCCAGAAATGTCCACTACTGCACATTTATCCTATTGACTGAACCGAGCTCCCATTCCTTTGTTTATTCCTTCAACACTATTTATGCCTCCTGACTCTGCGCCAGGCAGTCTTCATCCAATTTTTGGTCTGGAAAATATGATCACTGTCATCTCAATGAAAGGAGGTGACGCTCCAAGAGAGAAACTGCAGCTTCTAAACCCAGTTCCAGCACTTCCAAGCTGTGTGACCCCAGGAAAGACCCCCAGATTCTCAGCATCTCCTGTTTGTCTTCTGAGGGTCTCCATGAGGTCTGGGGGAAGGGAAGCCGGAAACACCCTGGCACAGAGAATGGCATGAAGCTGGGGCTCAATAAATGGGAGCTGTTCCTTCATGGCAAATGAAGTCAGACTTTCCCAGCTGTATTTGGGTTAAGGCCCAACCATAAAGATGTGATGTGAATTGGGAAGGCACCCATAAGCCACCAGGAGCCTCGCAGGGTCAAGGATGTGGAAGAGGGACCTAGAGGGGAGTGAGTGTCCACACTCTGCCCTTCCTCCTTTACAGCCCTGCAGAGGCCAGGCCTGTGTCCAGCTCTAGCTATCCCTCCTACTGGCTCAAGGGTTCTCCAGCAAGAAAATGAAGAGGCCAACACAGAAGGCCACCTTCCCCTCCCCTCTGTTTGTTATCTACATGAAAACATAGCAATAATTCCACTTGCCTAAAACTCCCCTTAAATGCCACTGTGTAAAAAGAAGATGTTCATGCCTAGCATGCTGGAACATAAGAAAGAGCCTCAGTCTCAGGGAAGCCCCTGGGACAGCCAGGAAGGGTCCCTTCGTGGAGAGCAAAGCCCACAGCTAACTGGAACCTAAGAAACAAGACTGAGCTGAGGTTCTGTAGCCATGAATTCTTCTGAATCCCAATAAACTGCCTTTTATTTTATTTGTCCAGATTATTTATAAATGGATTTTTCAATAAAAGCCAGAGCTCAGGAGACATGATGGATTTTCCCTGGCACTTTGCAGGGACTTGTTCATCCCCACGGCGTCAGCCCAGCCCAGCAATAGAAGCTGTCCTCCCTTCGGGCCACAGATTGGCTTTCAGTAATTTCTCAGAAGCCTGGGTAGTCACTAAATTTAAACCCCTGTCCTAAAAACTCAAACTCAATAAACACGTATTGATATCCTAGTGCATGCAAGACCTGAGGCTGGCCAGGTGCCATGCTGGGTGGGAAACTTACAGAAGAGAGAAGCAAAGAGGACCCTAAGCACTTTCCAAGTTAGAAGAGAAAATGCTTGTGCAAAAAATCAGGCACAACACAAGGAGCCACAATGAGGATTAGAATGTGGGCCACGATGACGTGATACTTTTAGTTGCAAAAAAAAAAAAAAATTCTAGAAATCCAACCCAATGCTCCTTGGAAGAAAAGCTATGACAAACCTGCTGCTGCTAAGTCGCTTCAGTCGTGTCCGACTCTGTGCTACCCCATAGACGGCAGCCCACCAGGCTCCCCCATCCCTGGGATTCTCCAGGCAAGAACACTGGAGTGGGCTGCCATTTCCTCCTCCAATGCATGAAAGTGAGAAGTGAAAGTGAAGTCGCTCAGTTGTGTCCGACTCTTCGCGACACCATGGACTGCGGCCCACCAGGCTCCTCCATCCATGGGATTCTCCAGGTAAGAGTACTGGAGTGGGGTGCCATTGCCTTCTCCATGACAAACCTAGACAGCATATTAAAAAGCAGAGACATCACTTTGCCAGCAAAGGTCCATATAGTCAAAGCAATGTTTTTTCTAGTAGTCATGTACAGATGTGAGAGTTGGACCATAAGGAAGGCTAAGTGCCAAATAATTGATGCTTTTGAATTGTGGTGCTGGAGAAGACTCTTGAGAGTCCCTTGGACAGCAAGATCAAACCAGTCAATCTTAAAGAAAATCAACCCTGAATATTCACTGGAAGGACTGATGCTGAAGCTGAAGCTCCAATACTTTGGCTACCTGATGTGAAGAGCCAAGTCATTGGAAAAGACCCTGATGCTGGGAAAGATTAAGGGCAGGAGGAGAAAGGGATGACACAGGATGAGATGGTTGGATGGCAACATCAACTCAATGGACATGAGTTTGAGCAAATTCAGGGAGATGTGAAGGACATGGGGTCGAAAAGAGTCAGACACAACTGAGCAACTGAACAACAACCTAAACATCAAACAGGAGAACAAGTATCTCAGATCCTAGGAGACCTGGAGGCAGAGTTGGCATCAACAACATCATTGGGAACCTGGGCTTCTCTTTCTGCTGAGCCCTCCTCTGACTTCAGGCTTGACTCATGCAGCTGCCCAGAGATCACAGCAGCACCCCCTCCCCATCATCACATCTTCCAAACCCTAGAAGACACAACTCACAGACTGCTTTTTAAGAGGCAGGACTTTCTCCAGGAGCTCCTACACATCTCAGTGGCAATAACTGGGTCACAGGCAACCCCTAAACCAATCATTGGCATGAAGGGCTGAGACTGATCCAAATTTACTCCCTGGTGCTGGAGAGGGGCCTGTTCCCCCTACCAAAGAATCTGGCCACTGGTACCCATGAGCAAGAAAGGAGAGGAGTTTGCTGTTGGGAAAACAATCAAAAGTTGCCTGGCCTGGAGAACTAGATATTCTCTGAAGAGGTTTTGCTTTAAACTGGCTAAATATTCACACAAGGAAATCAGGGAACTGGTCTATGTTGTTCTTTGCAAGGAATATAGTAGACATCCAAATGTTTGCTAGAAGGAAGGAGAAAGGGAGGGAGGGAGGAAGGAAGTAGGAAAGAAACAGAGATGGCATTAAGTCAAAACACTGCCTGGAAATAGGCTAGGGAACTTTCAAACTCCAGGTCACTCCCAGGGAATCAAAATAGCAAATACCATCGTGTAGAGAAAGGATATGCTTCCCAGGTGGTGCTAGTGGTAAAGAACCCACCTGCCAGTGCAGGGGATGTAAGAGAGGCAGGTTTAATCCCTGGGTCGGGAAGATCCCAGAGAAGGAAATGGCAAGCCACTCCAGTAGTCTTGCCTGGAGAGTTCCATGGGCAGAGGAGCCTGGCTGGGTGCAGTCCATGAAGCCGCACAGAGTCAGACACGACAGAGTGAGTATATATATATAGGGAAAGGATGCTGATATGGTCTCTAAATTATGGGCCTGTGCTACCTCCACAATGAAGATTTAGTCCAGCAAGGAAGCAGAACCTCCTTTCTCTTCAAGTCCCTACATGTGCCATCTGATCAAAGTTCCACCAAATCCTTCAGATCGTGGGGAGCAGGTAAATTATTTCATTGTTAGAGGTTAATGGGTACCAGGAATAAGCAGATTGATCTCGAAAGCAGTAAAGTCAGATCTATAGATAACTAAGTCAAAGGTTTGTTCGGAGACCAGAAAAATCCTCGACTTTTTAAAACGACACGCCCTGTTTATCACACAGAGACAGATGTGCCATTCACGCTTCATAGGGCCAGGGGAGCTCACAGACAGCCCACCTAATATGAGACTCTGGGGGTAGAAGGGCCCCATGCATCCAGCAAGGCAACCAGCTGAAGCCTCAGGAGCTGAGGATGTGGCCAGCGAGGCTGTCGCCCCAGGCAGGAGAAGAGGGAACCGCTGGAAAGAAGGAGATGATTGTGGACCAGCAAAAAGGCAGGAGAGAGAAAGCCTCTGGCATGAATGGGGGCCCAAAAGGGGAGTAGGGGCTGACAGGACTTGAGAAGTGTGACGTTGAGGTTGGCAACCTCAGATCCATGCTCAGATCCACCCCTCCTCCAAAAGCCAGTTGATCCTGGGCTCAGCACTGCGCCTGTCACTTCATTCAGGATGGGGAGCGGCCCCCAGTGACAGCAGATGCCCCAGTGGGGTGAAACAAATGCTGCCTTCCTCTCTACTTCCCTTTCCTCAGTCCAACTGCTGTTGCGCTTTCAGACGTGGCAGGCGGTGGACATTGACAAACATGCCTGAGGCCACCTGCTCTTTGAAACGAGGATAATTCTTCACTGGGTTGGAAGGGAAAAATTATTTCCCTGGTTGGTCTTTACGACATGCAGATCCTGTCACTTCGGGCTCCCACCTGCCCAGCAGCCCCTCTCCCTTCTCGGGACCCTCCAATCAGCTGGCATGGAGCCCAGCAGCAGGGCACCCCACCTCCTCCTCCAGCCCTCTGCTGCAGTGGAGTCCGCATCACGGCCGTGTCAAATCCTCCAGATCTGCCCTGCACCTCAACTTCTCGGGCCTCCCCAAGGGCCTCACTCCTGAGGCTCTCCTTCCTCTGCCTCGTCCCTCAAGCAGAACTCCCTTTCCTCCTCTCCTCCCTCCAGCCCTCCCTCTGCCAGCTCGTTCCACGCCTGCCCCTTTCGACTCCTCCACGTTCACAAGGAAACATCTCCAGGGCCACACTCAACCTCTAGACACTGAACCCAATGCTTCTCTCTTATCTTAGCTTCTTCTCTCTTATCTTAGCTTCTCTGTGGCCTCCCAAGGAATGGCCGCCCCTCCATGCCCCCTCCCCTCCAGGCTTCTCCGAAACCACCCAGACCCGTTTCTCCAGGCAGCCCCACCTGGCCTCCAGCACCATCTCCTCTACTCTGTAGGACATCTCAGCCCCTGAGCACTGCAGGGTCCCACCTGGCCCCCTGGCTTTTCTCTCTGCACTTTCTCCTTAGTGTGTGTGTGTTGGGAGAGGTGGGGGTCCTCTCCTGGTTTATGGCTTTATGCACCAAGTCCTTGTTGATGACACACAGACTTACTTCTCTGGGCCCCTGACTCCAGTATCCATCTGCCTGCCTGCCCTCTCCATGGTGACGTATGATGACTATCTCGCATTAAACGTGTCCAAAGAGATTTTTTTTTTTTGGCCTCCTTCCTTATACCTCTTTCCCCTCGGACTTCACCCTCCCCATATACTGCACTGCTGATCACCTGGCTATGTGAGTCAAAAACCTACAAATTCTTTGGCTCTAACTCTAGAGGAAATCTCAAAGCTATCCACTTCTCTCCTCCCCCACGGCCAGGCCTCATCCTATCTCACCTGGACAACTGCTGTAGTCACCCAGCCGGCCCCCTGACCACCCTCAGGATGCTGTCATCAAGAAAGACCCAGGAGGGACTTCCCTGGTTGCCCAGTGGTTAAGACTTAATGCTTCCAATGCAGGCTGTGTGATCCCTTGGCAGGGAGCTAAGATCGACACACCAAAAGACCAAAGCATAAAACAGAAGCATATTGTAACAAATTCAATAAAGACTTTAAAAGCAGTCCACACACACACACAAAAAAAAAAATCTTAAGAAAGATCCAGAAATCCTCTCAAGTCACTCCCTGCACAGCTCCCATCAGGCCCAGATAGCCCCACCCCCTCCCTCTGTGTTCCAGTCTTCCCACCGTGTCACCTCACCCTTCCTCCAGGCCCAGGAGCACATTGAACTCTCTCCCTCTCAGGCCTTTCTCAATAGCCACTCTCTTCACAGCTATCTTTCTCCCTCCCTCCCTAGAATATAAACTGCAAGAGGCAGAAAATGTCTCTGATTTGTCTACCTTGTGCCCCAATCCAGTGCTGGTGGGACAACCACAAATATGTGCCCCCCCCCAAAAAAAAATGTGGTTGCTGAACATGTAAAATACAACTTGCTGGGTTTTGTAAAAAGAAAATGCCTAATACTCTAAATCTAAATGCAAATTTAGAGCCAGAGAAGATATTTCAGATTCAAGATAGCTTTAAAACCGAAAAAAAAAAAAGGCCGGGGCGGGTGGAGGGGGAGGGGGGGCGTGGTCATGCAGCAATAATTCTTGAGAAGAAATCTTTCATTTCAAGAGTTGGAAGGTCTGTCTGTCCCTGCCTCCAGCCTGCAATGCAGCTAAGCCAGTGCACCCTGAAGCGTGCATGGCCACAGACCGTTCTCCTGGCTGATGCTCTCCTAACATGGGGGCATATGGGAGGAGCAGACAGGTGCTCATGGCCAAACAAGTTAGTAAAATAACAACCCGAGGATGCTTCCCTCTGGGGAGGCTGTGTTTCTCCACACCAATGTGTCTTGAAAGGCGCTGCAGTTTTCATTTCTTTCCACCAGCACTTGCAGACCAGCTGTGGTGATGGGTCTGTGCTCCCCAAAGCAATTACTTTGAAGTCCTAACCCCAGTCCCTGTGAATGTGGCCTTATGTGAAAATAGGATCTTTGCAGGTGTAACCAAGTCAAGATAGGATCGGAGTGAGAGGGTGGGGCCTGGTGTACACTCTGGGGTCCTACTAATGCATCTGGCACAGGAGGTCAGATGCACAGGAAGAAGCCACAGAGCAGAGACTGGAGGTATGCAGCTGCAGGCCAGGAGTGCCAGGGCTGGCTGCCCCCCACCTGACACGGAAGAGGTGAAGAGGCTCCCACAGTCTGAATCTCAGCCAGCCCTGCCAGCACCTTGACTGTGGACTTTGAGCCTCTGGAACTGGGAGAGAATAGCTTTCTGTTGTCAGCTGCCCAGTGCGTGGTCTTTGTTACAGCAGCTACAAGAAGCTTGTACACCTGCAAGCCTCAGAGCAAAGATGCCCGGTCATCTCCCAGAGCCTCCCCTTCCTCCCTGTTCCCAACTGGGTGTGAGCCCCAGGCTTCACATCCACTTGATGAAGAGTCCTTCTCGGGAGTGCTCCCATCAGCTGTTTCCCAGCATCCTGGCCTGACACTCAAGGACCGTTCCTCCATGCTCCAAACATGCAGTCACACCTGATAAGAAAGTTACATGTCACATATTTTAATCCTGCCTCATCTTCTCTTCCCTTTCCTCCTTTTATGAACCAAATATGTTCAACTGACTGTGTTATATGTCTCTTGACAATTTTCCTTAAATGTACCATTTATTACTCAGCTATTTATTGAGCACCAGCTGTGTACCAGAAACCTATGTCCTTCCTGGAACAACGTAACATAAAAACTGTTATACATTTTAAAAATAGAACAGGACCATAAGTCATCAAAACAAACCCTTCACCCCCCCTCTTCCTCCTGGCTCCTGGCATTGCAACTTCTGTCCTCTGAATCCTGCCCTTCTTTCCAGCTCCTTCTTCTAACAGTGCTATTCTCAACTCAGCTACCACTGCCCTGCCAGGCGCTGCCCAACTCCACCCTCATCATCCAGCCTGTTGTTTCCTCCTCTCTCCTCTCCCCCAGGGCTCCACCACCACTTTATAAAACCCATCGTGAGAGACTTTCCTGGTGGTCCAATGGATAAAAATCTGCCTCCCCTGTAGGGGACACAGGTTCGATCCCTGCTCAGGGAACTAAGATCTCACACGACATGCGGCAACTGAGTCTGCATGCTCTAGAACCCATGCACCATAACTAGAGAGCTTGAGCACCACAGCAAAGATCCCATGTGCTGGGACCTATGCAGCCAAATTACTTAATTTTTTTTAAAACCCACCATGCTATTCCCTGCCTCAGTACATTTCACAGTCTAAATCCTTGACTTAGAATGGCCTTCCCTTGCTCCTCCCTGGTCTGTCTTGACCTCCTCCAAAAGCCCTTTCCAAGCACTTGACACTCAACCCAACCCCTCCCATCCATGTGCCCTCCATGGGGGTAACACTGAAAACATTGAACACCTGGACCAGCACAGACAGTGGAACTTAAATGCATGTGAGCCGGAGCAGTGGGGGCACCCAGGGAGCGTAGGGTGGCACCTTCTTATTAGCAGTTAGGAGATACTTTCCATGGGCCCACAGCCTGTGAACCCATGTGGATACATATTCCAGGGTCATGAGGGACACACTCTGAGAATAAGTGTGTGTTTGCTTGTCTGGCTCACTCAGGACAGGACTGGGTTTTACCCAGCTTAAGAGCCTTGGCACCTGACCTCGTACCTGGCACACAAAGGAGACGCTCAATTATTATTTGTTGAACTGAACCAAACTCTTTCAGGCAAAGACAAAAACGGAAAGACTGGGGATTTTCCCAGACTGTCACATCGACGCGGTGAGCCAAATAAAACCTGTTTTTGGACAGTCTGTTTGCTCAGATGGTGAGTCTGTCAGATTTCACAGCTTCGGCGACCTCATGAAGCTCTGACCTGAAAATAAATTGAGAGGGAATAAAAAAAGAAGGAGAAAGAACAGGAGAAAATGATCTACTTCTTCGGAGGCCGTTCTTTTGGCAAGCGCCCTCCAGTCAGTTCCAAGAAACAAAGGGAAATCTTCGTTATGTCAGAAAAACCGACATAAATCTCCAACATTTCTGCTTTCCTGGCAACACTTTACGTGCTCCTGGGAATTGGAACCTGATTCTTGAACAGTTTCAATGCAGAGGCTTTTCTTGTGTTATACAAGAGGTCACAAAACTTTCCACAGTCTGGAGAAAACGGACTGTTCGGGATGGGACATAAAATCCAGGGGCAAGGGTATGGGTGGCCCTGCATTCATGACCCGCAACTCTCAGCTTGCTCAGCATCCCCAGAGGCCTGAGGACACGTGCACAGATGGAAAGGGGTTCCGTCTCATATGAAGCAGAGGCCCCTATTCTAACTTGAGTCATGTACCCCCAGAATTCATATATTGAAGTCCTAACTCCTCAGCACCTTAGTCTACAGCTGTATTTGGAGAAGGGCCTTGAAAGACATGATTAAGTTAAAAGAAGGCCTTTGGGCCCTAATCCAGTGTGACTGGTGTTCTTATAAGAAGATGAAATTTGGACAGAGAGGGACACCGGAGATGTGTGTGCAGCGGAAAGGCCTCGTGAGGACACAGCAAGGAGGAGGCCACGTGCAAGCCACAGGGAGAGGCCTCAGGAGACACCAGCATGCCAGCACCTTGACCTTGGACTTGCTCTCCAGGACTGTGAGAGAATACATTTCCCTTGTCTAAGCCCTCCAGTCTCTCGGATTTTGTTGTGGCACCCCAAGCTCACAAACACAGTCCCTTCGAAGGGGGATTCACTGACCTTAAGGTGCCTGAATCACCAGTTAGCCACTGCAGACGTGCGGGCACTGAAGCTCATGCACGTCAAGGCACAGAACGACTCCAGCAGTCCTGAAGCCGGGTCTCGCGGCTGCAGCTGCTGCCCAGCCTGGGGCACAGCCACTCAGGCTCCGATCCAGCTCTCAGCCGATGCACCGTGCTCCCTGTGCCTCGGGCTACTCTCAGCTAAAATGGGGGTGATTGTAGCACCTGCTTCTTAGTGTTTCTATGAGATTTGGATCCAATCATATCTTTAAAGCCCTAAGCAAAAGTGCCCAGCGTAATGGAAAGCACAATCAATTTCACTTGTTATATCTTATTTTCAATCCCTCCTCAAACACGATTCCACTCTGATTGCTTCAGGCATAAGGACTGGGAGGAAGTTCCCATGAGAGTAAAAAAGGAAGAAAAGAGGGCCCGTTTGAACAAGACTGGGCACAAGGGGACCTGGACAGTCATCAGATCATAAGATTTCTCGAGCCCTTCTAACTGCCCCAGACTTGTCCCCACCACCCCATCCACCCCACCAGCTACTAGACAACATTCTTAACCTGAGCCAGACTGAGTTTCTGAGTCAGTGAACAAGTCTGGTGTTCAATGAATGGGGTTCTCCTCCCACACTTTTCTAGGGAGACAGAAATATCTAGGGACAGGACAGGAGTGGGGATCTGAGATGGAAAGGATGGAAGGATAACCTGGGGTGGTCCGGGGCAGTGGGGAGCAGGTGAAAGAAGAGCCCAGGGACCAAGCAGTGATGCTGGGCCAGGACCTGCCAGAGGCCAAGATGACACAAATGTGGAACTCCCCAGGAGCTCCTCCCACCGAGCCTAGAAGAATCCAGCCTACAGAGCATACAGAGAAGTAGCCCGAGAGAGCCCCACACTAACCTTAGCCATTGGAATTGTCTGATTTATCAGAAATATCTGTCACCTTTCCACAGGCCAGGATGATATATAAAATATGCTGGTGGTTTAAGGAGAGGACAGGATCAGGTGCCCTCAAGTAAGAAAAGCTCCTCCTAGCACCGGCTCTGAGGAGTCCGTGGGTCCATCCCAGCTCAGAGGAGAAGGATTTATGATCAGAGAAGGGACTTTGTCCACAGGAGCAAGGACAAACTGTGAGTACCCAGGGCCAGGAGACTGGCTACACCAGAACCTCGTCTGCATGTCAGTCAGGATGTTGTCAGGACCCCTTCCTCACACACGAGGAAACAAAACCACAGGTCTGCACTTGACCGGCATGGATTCCTCCCTCATGGGCCAGGCTGGTCCAGCGGCAGCTGCACATGAGGAGGCCCCAGAAATCTCAGCCTTTTCTGTGAGGAAGAGAGCACAACCTGAATGCAGCGAGAGCCATCCGCCAACCAGAGACGCTGCTGAGCCTGCAGCATAGAGGTGTCATAAAACCCACTTTAAATCTATGTTTAAATACCTGTGACGTTGGCCTTTCAATCCGCTGCTCTGGCAGGGATACAAACTCTTGCAAAAATCGATATCCGGGGCCACGGCTGCCCTGATGGACAGTACGTGCATGTGGCGGTGACCACGCAATGCAGGAAGAAAGACTGGACACCAGGCACCCAGCATGGCTCCATCCCCAAACTGAGAGAAAACTGCTAGAAGAACCTCAGGTTGCCAAGGACCAGAGGAAGGCCCCAGAGCTGGAGCCTGGACCCCTGCTTCGGCCCAGCGGGGGGAGTGGTGCAGAGTGAGAGGTCCAGCATCTCCCCACTTGTATCCCACCGCCCTAGAAAGGGGCCAGTCTGGAACCTTGAGGATAAAAAGGAGGAGGAAGTGGGGCCCAAAGAAGAGGTAAGCAGAAAGGTGAGGGCGTGAGCCTGGGATGTCAGCTCTGGGGCCTGTAACTCAGGTGGGGTTCCTAAAGGGGACAGGAGAAGCCCTCATGGTCCCCACAGATAAACACGCTTCCACCTGCGTCCAATCCCTGGAGATACCCCAGGCCTTGGACTGCCCGCCAAGCTTCTCTCCAGAGCCATCCTCCTGCTGACAACCCCTCCTCAGCACCTGTGGGTGTTCCTTGGTGACCTGCCTCCCATCCATCCATGAACTCTGGCCTCCTCCCTCAGGGGCATCAGGTCACTCCCATCACTGCATGGTTAGGGCCAAAGACAGGCCCGGATTTAAAAGGCACTCAGCAAACACCAGCGACGTTCCCCTTCCTCGAGTGCCCATGTCTGGTTTTCTAGGGCATTGTTTTCAATGTCTTTGTTTTTATCAGAATACTTTTTCCATTTTCTAAAACAAAAAGAGCTGGTAAAGAAATTCCACCCAGATGCCTTTCAGACAATCACACACAGCTTGAGCAAATAGGTCAGACCACGGTCCCCTTTCCCACCTGGCGGCAGCATGTTCTAATTGCAGTTCAGCTATTTGAGTGGTTAAAAATAAGTTATTAAAACTGTAAATTTAAATATTCAAAAGCACCACAGTAACATCAAAAGAGATCAGCAAACCACGTGTGTCTGTGATGTGCCATTTTCCTGGCCAGCTCCAGGGGAGGGACGACCCTAAAGGTGTGTGACTTGAAGCCCCCGAGCTGTCACTCTCTGGTATCCTCTGGGCTCCAGGGACCAGCCCCATGTCTTCAAGCCTTGGCACAGTTGATAAAGAATCTGCTTGCCAATGCAGGAACCACAAGAGATGTGGGTTCGATGCCTGAGTCAGAAAGATCCCCTGGAATAGGAAATGGCACCTACTCCAGTATTCTTGCCTGGAGAATCTCATGGACAGAGGAGCCTGGCAGGCTACAGTCCATGGGGCCCCAAAGGGTCACACAGGACTGAGCACGTGTGCTTCTGCCCTTGCTGAGCACTGGAGGAATTACTGGGCTCACAGGGGGTCATCTGCAAACTGGGTGAAAACTGAAACAGCCCAGCTTGTGTCTAGTGGGACGTGATCTCATATGGAGGGTGCCCAGGAAGGAAACCGGGACCAGGTTGTTCTGCACTGGGGTGGCAGATCCTCAGATCCCCAGATCCTCCAAGTCGGGGCTCTTGGTGGAGAGAGATGATCTCCACCTCTGAGGGCTTGAGTGTCCAGGAAGGTAAACCCCTGCATGGGGAAGACAAGAGAATGGCCTGGGGCCTCCACTGTGATGGGGCCACAGCCCCCAGATAAGGATGGAGCCGTCCGGGTGAAGGAGCCTGGGATTCTTGGCCACTGCCCGGCAGTCTTTCTACATGGGGGTTGCCCCCCGACCGCCGCACGGCATCTGAAACAGAAAGGGCACGAGGGGTGTTCACTGTGTGACTCAAGATTAAGCGATCACAGCTCCCAAACATGAGCTGTGCCTTAGATCCCTTCTTGTGTGTCCTCTCATTTGTGCCCCATCTCACAGGACAGGCAGCAGAGCTCTTGGCGCTAAGTTCCCCTGGAGCCACTGAAGGCAGAGCTGAGCCAACCCAGGGCTTCAAGAGGCCCCATGTGGATGTTTAACATGGTCATAAGGGGAAACCCCTGGTTTGCAACGTACGGCTTTACTTGAAATGAGTTTCCAGTTAATACTTACTGTTCACCAGTCACCTGTTCTCATCCAGTCTCATACCAATCCAGCACAACCATCCTGCAGATGATAACACTGACCAGAGAGGCTGCCTCTCCTGGGCTCACAGGAGTAGGAAGCAGAGCTGTAAGTCAAGGTTAGGTCAGCCTGGCCCCGAAGGCCACACTGCTGTCTACTCTGACCAGCGACCTCGCAGTGAGATGGAGTCCCCCTCAAGCTCCCTCCCCCTTGGCACAGACTGCCTGCACCAGGGCTGGATCTTTTCCTGGAGTGCCATCCCAGAGACCCGGGAGAAATGGGGCTGACCCTACCTTCTGTTACTGCAGTGCTCACCCAGCTCCTCCTCAGGAAAAGATGAGTTGTCACTTGGCCTCACTAGTTGCTTCCAACAAATCCCACAGAAGTGAAAGGAAAAAGAATTAGAAGATGAACACGTACATAATGTGCTCTGGCAGGAATAAGGCCCTGAACCGTCCATCAGTGTTGCCTACCATCCTCAAACTCAGAAAAACCATAGAAGACCTGCTGTTTGTTGTAGGAACCAAGAGATATGGGGCAGCTGGCCTCTCTTCCCATCATTCCTCCTGGGGGAGGGTGGAGTCTCTCGAGGGTGGGAGTTGGGGAAAGCTATCCATGAGATAGCAGGAAGCCTCTGGTCCCCAACCCCCAGCTCATGGTGATACACTTGGAGAACAGCAGGAAAAGAAGTGAAGAAGGCAGAAGTCCCCTGCCTGGGCAGGGTGAAACCATGGGCCAGCAGTGACTGACTCAGAGGTGATGAGGGTGGATGGTTTGCTGTGAGCCAGGCAAGCCCAAGGCCCAACCTCCAGCAAGGACTCAATGCAACAAGGCTGTAGGAGCACATAGCCAGCAAGGAAGGAGTCCCCAAGGTGGGTGAGGACAAGGGATCAGGGGACAGCAAAAAGATAGAAGCCTGAGGCCGGATCAGGGTGAGGGGACTGCTGGATGCCGTGTTGCTAAAAGCCAGTTCTTGCCAGGAAGGCTTGGTGCTCCTAGAGGCAGCAGTCATTCATTCGTTTGTTCATTTATTCCACCAGCATGTATGGAGCACCAAGCACTCACCAAGCCCTGCTGGATGTGCTGGAGACACAGCCAAACAGACAGATACCCTGTCCATGGGGCTGAGGGACCCACACATGTGCAGAAGAGGAGCACTCCAGGCAAGAACAGCCAGTGCAAATGCCCTGGGGTGAGAGTGGTCAAGATGCCCAATGACCAGAGTGAGAGAGGGGAGAGTTGAAAGTGAGCTCAGGGGGACATCTGGAGGTAGGTCCCATGAGGGCCTGCTGGTCATACCAAGGACTCTGGCCTCTACTCTGAGTGACAAGGGGACCCGGGAGGCTTTGTAGCCAAGAAGTAAAATGACCAGGTGCATGTTCTAACAAGACCTCTTGGGAAGGTGTGGTGAGAGTGTAAGGCAGGAAAGCAGGGGGACAAACTGCAGGAAAGCAGAGAGGAAGCTGCTGCCGGGTGTCCTAGAATCTAACCATGGGGTGGAGGTGACCTGGAGAGAAAACATACAGCTCACCCTTCAAAGCTGCTCTAAAGGGAAAAACAGAAATGGAGTAAAAGCTGGAGGTGGAAATGAGCGGACAGGCAACTTTCTACGATGGGAGCACATGTGGACACTGATGAGAAAGAAGAAATGGAAAAGTAAGGCCGTAGAGGAAACTGCCAGCACAGCACAGAGAAAGGAAAATAGCAGAAGATATGGCTCAGAACAGATGGGACTTGGGGTCAAGTTCTCGTGTAAAACGTGTCCTCAGCCAAGGGCACAAATAGCCCATCTTCCCACTGGCCCAGCAGTGTCCTCTCTGCCTGTGCAGTCCTGTTCCACTCTGTGCCTCCGCTGAGCAAGCCAGGGGCTGGGTGAGGGCTGAACATTCTATTCTGACAGCTGGGCTCCTGGTGAGAAAGGGAGTGAGTGAGAGGGAGGAGTGAGTGGGGCCTGGGCTGAGAGGCGGGAGGGACGATGGATGGAGTGGAAGAGGAACATTTGGGAGGGTGTCAGGCCAGGTGAAGACTGCACTTGAGGTCCAAGGTCATGAATCCAAAGCCAGCTGGGCATCGAGACGCTGCAGTTGTCTTCAGGGCAGTGAGGCATGTGCAGACACAGACTAGGAGGGAATTGGATCTAAGGAGGGTGACATGTCCGATGATGTGGGAGAGGGCAAGAGACCCGGTGGGGGATGCAGGGGAGCAAATGACCAGTGGTGGGATCCGAGCTGAGTCGGATGGACCGTCAGAGTATGAGGGATGACGAGGATCACTGGGTTCCAGGGGATTCTGGTGACTGAAGAAGGGAGGGGTTCGGGGCACTAGGAGGAGGGAGCACAGATGCTGGGGGTGGTCCCCAGAGGGGTTTCTGGAATCTGACAGCATGAAGGGTGAAAAGGTACTGACACCAGATCCAAGGCAATGGGAGTGAGTCAGTGAGAATGTGGAGGGGGAGACTGGGGCAGGGGGGAAAGTCACAGTCTTGAGAATCTGAAACAGAGAGGCTTGGGCTGGAAAGCAAGCCAGTCAGACTGGCAATGCGATATCCAGGAAAGGAAGGAGAGACCACGACCGGCCGATGACCCCAGCATTGGTGTAGAACAGTGGCCCCAGCCCCTCGCAGTAGTCTGAGCCCCATGCAGCCCACCACTTGTCCCTTCTCCGTCTTCACTTCCATCCATGTTCCCCTCTCCCGTTCACTCAGTTCCACTGCACAATCTCCCAGCCACCCTTCAAGGGGGCAGGGCACAACCCCATCAGCAGGACACTGTACTTGCTGTTCATCCTCGAGTGGACAGCCTTCCCCAGATGTGCACATGGCTCACTCCCCGCTCCCAGGCTTTACCCAAACACTGGGGGTGGCACGCCTGATAACCTGACTCCCTACTTAATGTTACCCAGCCCCCATCCTCTCTATTCCCTGCCCCTTCTTCCTTGCTCTCACAGCATGGGTGGCCCTCTGAGACATCATGAAATCTAGCTCTCATCCTACTGACTGTCCCAACCCCCTCCTCCCACTAGAGTATAAGCTCCATGAAGGCAGGGACCCAGACTGTTCCAACTATTGCACCCCCAGCATTCAGGATGGTGCCTGGTATACACTAAGGGCTTAATAAGTGTTTGGGGGATGAGTAGACACTTTGAAAAGCATCTCAGCTTCTTGGTTCTTAGTTGCTTCTTTGTAAACAGGAGACACCAAAAAAGGATGGAATCAATCAGAACGTGTAGCATCATTCATCACAATTACCCCAAATCGAGGATCCAAGTGAAGGTGGGAGAGAGGGGGCCTGTCCACACAGGTGGGGGGTAGTCTTCCTGACCAACATTTCCAGCTTTCAGAGACAGACCAAGCAGTGACCCTCTGTATTGTTCATATTGACCCCACTGACCTCCAGCTTGGGCCAAAACCCCAGAATCAACAGGCAGTGAGTGTGTGACCCTCACACTGAAACCCACGGAGCTCATGGTCCAGCCAACAGCTGACATTTGGGGTCAAGTTAACCAACTTGAGTTTCAACTATATTCCCCTCGAGTACATTATTGAGGAGCTACTTGTGAAAATGAAGCCGCACACTGTACATTTCTGAGTCGGTCTGGGACTCGGGAGATTTGGCCTGTCTGTAACTTTAATTTTCAACTAATTCCTAAAGCTGGAGGAGATTTGCAACACAGGTTGATGGATCATCTCCAAGTCTCAAAAGTCTTATGAAGAGTTTCAAGTGCATCTGGGGAAAGTCTCGTCGCAAAGCTGAGCTTCCAGGGGCCATTCCCACCTCAGAAGATGCAGAGACCATTCAGGCGTCGTGTCTCCACACATGTGCAGAACCGTCTGCACAGGCACAAGCCACTACCCCAGTGGCAGATGAAAAGAAGGCAAGGTCTTGGTTAGGAATGCTCAAGATGCTTCTGAGGAATGCTGGATTTCTGGCAGAGCTCAACAGGATGACAACTATGGGTGACATAGAGAAAGTCTCTCCAGGCAAAGGTTGCCGAGAGCAGTGTCCACAACATCCCCAGCTCCCTGGCCCTTCCAGAACAATCAGTAGATTCATTCATCTCTCTAGAAGATCCATTTTCCTGCAACTCTTTGTTTTTTAAATATGTTTTCGCTGTGCTGGGTCTTCATTGCTACGTGTGGGTTTTCTCTGGTTGTGGCAAGCACAGGCTACTCTCTAGTTGCAGGGTTCAGGCTTCTCCTTGTGGTGGCTTCACTTGTTGTGGAACACAGGCTCTAGAGGGTAGGCTTCAGTAGTTGTGGCAAATGGGCTTAGTTGCCCCATGTCAGGTGGGATCCTCCCAGAACAGGGATAGAATCTGTGTCCCCTAAATTGGCAGGTGGATTCTTAACCACTGGATCACCAGGGAAGTCCCATTCCCGAAACTCTTAATTTACTAATTCCATCAAATATTAAACTTTTAATTGCATTTTGTTTTTCAAATGACCCCCACTGTGACTACCTAGTTAGTGTTTGTCTCACTTGAGCAATTACATGGACTCTAGCAATTGCAGTGGTTTATTTTACCTCGGAGTGACTCTCGTCCCTTTTTCCACACTCAAAAATTTCACCTTGTCATAATAATTAATAGGTTCTCCTCCTGCAGCGATTATATTCAGATTATCTTAATAAAGCACAGCTCTGACTGCCATCCAGCCAAAGTCTTATCCCCACTAGGCCAGAAAGCCTCCACTTTCCCTGCACAAAAAAAAAAGGAAAAGAAATTCTTTGCCTCCCAGGCTCCCAGATAGACTGGACAATTATGACCAGGAGCATTCCCTGTTCTCAGGATGACTTAGCTTGGAATTCACTAACTGATTAAATGGAATTAATTGGAGAGTAGGGGTGAGAAAACTAGAAAGTCATATGGCAATAGAAATTCCAGGGTTTTTACAGAATCTACCCAGGGCACAAGAGCTGTGCTCCTAAGGAGGCATTAATCTTGGGTGGATGCCATTTGAACATGTCTCTTGTATGCTGACACCTCACCACTGTGCCCACTCAGCCAGTGGAGAATTTGCACTTATCAGCTTCACTATCTAATCCTCATCACCTCTGAGAAATGAGACAGCAACAAGAAACCCAGAAAATAGGAGAAAATGATGCTGCAAAGAGCTTCAACACAATCTCTCTGGGGACAAAGGCCAGTTGGATGACAACTTTCAGGAAGAACCAAGCCTCAGGACGCCTGGTGAGAGAAGCAAGCAGAGGGAGGCTGCTGGAAGGGAGGAGATGGAACAGGGAAGAGAGAAGGAGAAAGTGGATGGAAGAGGAGGAAGGATAGACAAAGAAGGAACAGAAATTTGATGGAGGGAGCCTGAGACACCCCCCTCCAGACGTTGATGTTCGTCCCTCCATCTAGAATCTTCTTTGCTCCTCCTACATCTAGAAGTTGCTGTGTCCTAACACAAGACTGTGCCCAAAGCTAACCTCTGTGGAGCATCAGCCTCTCACTGAAGGGGGAAAATGCATCGTCACAAACGTCTAGGTAGTAACAATCAACCCTTAAATTTCAGTGGCTTAAAATAAACAAAAAGCTTGTTTTTGCTCAGGGATCCAGGCTGATTGATGGAGGCACTGAATCCAGGCAAGTAGCAAACAACATACTGGCTTTTAAAGCCTCCGTCATAAGAGACCCACATCACTCTGCTCACGCCACATCAGCCAAAGCCAGTCGCATTCCCACCTGTAACCTCACAGTGGGGAAGCGAGTGCACATGCCCCCAGGAGACACGCACACACACCACGGCCAGCACTGAGGCCACCTCCGACTCACCCTGGGCCAGTGGCATGGCGGGCATCACCCCATGACAGCCATGGCACACTGTTTCTATAGTTCATCCTTTTACCAAGCCTGGAGGAAAGGCATAACTGTGTGCAGCTTTTACAGATGAAGAGACCAAGGCTCAAAGAAATTACATATCTTCACTGAGGTGAGATGTCTAATAAGAAAAGAGCTGTCTTTGAAGACTGTCTTATATGAGCCCAACACGCCCAGTCTGCCCCACTCCACGCTGTTTCCTAAATGGGATATCACTGGCTCCTCTCTCCTGCTGTGAAGGATGCTGTAGCCTTGCCCACACAAGCACTGGGAGTTCAGCCCATTCCCCTCATCTGGAACCTTAGACAGCTCCTGTGGTCACCAGCCTTTGGGAACCATGGACAATTCCTGTGAGCTCTAGATTTTAAGAACCGCGGACAGCTCCTGTATTCGCTAGCCTTTGGGAACCATGGACAGCTCCTGTCGTTGCTATTCAGTCGCTAAGTCCTGTCTGACTCTTTGAGACCCCACGGACTGCAGCACACCAGGCTCCTCTGTCCTCCACTATCTCCTAGAGTTTGCTCAGATTCATGTCCATTGAGTCAGAGATGCCATCCAACCATCTCATCCTCTGTTGCCCTCTTCTCCAACAGGTCCTGTAGTCTCTGGCTATGTACGCTGATGCCTCAGGCACCTGAGGACACTGTGGGAGTTCTAAATGCCCAAGTTCTGCTGTCCTGGCCTCCTGCTGCTCCCGACGACCATGCTCAGACCCAAACAAGCCAGTCAGAAAAATCTGGAAGACTGTAAACAAATACCCTGCCTCCAAGTTTTTATCAGTGTGAGCTTAACCATGTTGGCTGCCAGCTTATTAAATAAAGCAAATTAGGTCTCAATTATTTGCTTACACACCAGGCTGAAAAGATGAAAATTTCAATTTAAAAGTAATATTGCTATTATCATGCAGAAGCAGTTTTGAAATTGGACTTTGTGCACACTTCTGCCAAGAGAGGTCAGAAGTGAGAGGTTTCATGCAGGGGTCTCTTTCCTGTCAAGGTACCCAGTCAGAGGAATCTCAGGCCCTTTCAGAGCACCTGGGTTCTGAGCCCCTGAAAAAGCAGTTTGGACAGGAATAGCAGCACCTAAGCTGTTCATTTAAGCTATTTCCTTTTATTCGGGTTTAAATTCCACATCACTGTCAAATACCCTGATTAACATTGCCTTTCAGTATCGAAAAATCTAAACCAGGTACATTCAAGGCTCTGAATTTACATTTTCTAATGGAAAGGGAGAGCCAGTATCAGGTAAAGATGTGTTAACTCCAAGCCCTTATCAGTCACACAATCCAAGAGCAGACATTGGAGGATGTCTTCAAAGAGGAAACTCTTGAAATGCACTCCTTCCACTTTATTCAGGCTCCATCAGCACAGAGTGCTTGAAAAGCCAATTTCATATCTTGAATTGGAAGAACCAGGATTCCAAAATGTCAGTCACATTCTAGGGTCCCCCTTGGCAGAAACCCTTTTTCCTCAAGGGCATCTACAATAAGCATGTAATGGTTCTAATGGCATAAAAATAATATTTCAAATGTAGATATATTTAAAAGTTTAAAGAGTTTGAGGTTAGCCTAGGGGGCAACTTAATGACTAGTCAGATGTACTTGAAGGGGGATTTTGTGCGGGATGGAGATCAACTGGTTTCTATTTCAGCTGGGGACAGAATGAGCAGGAAAGATGCTTCCAAGTGCAGCAGAAGGAAGGCAGACAGGCAGGTGTGGCTAGCAACCGTCAAGGCTTTCAGAAGAGGTTGACCAGCACTCCAAGAGGCAACATTTCAGAGGGGGAGAAGGCAGGCTTTAGGGTTCTGCAACTTTTCAGCTGGGTGACCTCAGGCGAGTTATCTTTTAAATGCACCCAAACTTCTGTTATGTGCTTTTTTAAAATGGGGATAGCATCAGCACTGGCTCCTTGGGGGTTTTGGAGGATTAAAAAGATAAGCATCTAACATTTGCTTGGAGCCTGGCACAGTGTTACAAGCATGATAGACTCTTCGGTGCACAGTTTGGGGGTATAGGTTCTACTTTACAAGGTCTCTTTGTGTAGAAGTTATCACCAGTCAAGAGACTGGCTTTATAACGATGGCTGCTTCCAAAAAAAAAAAAACCTCCAGAATCTGTAGAAACCCCTTACACATGTGGGCTTGGGGCTTTGTTTTAAGTCAAAATGACAGGATGAGGTAGGAAGAAGAGATACAGCTGGCAGACAGGAATAGAAAAGAAAAACCAAGGGGGAGGAGGAGAGAGCAGCAGAGAGAAGATAAGGAGCAGGCTGGAGGAAAGAAACCAGGAGGATGCGAGGGGACGCCATGCAGGGATAAGATCCCTCTCCAGAGCAAGTGAAGAGCTGTGCTTCAGAAGGTCACCGGGAGGCTGGGGGGAACTTCCTGCCTGGGGCTCATTCAGGCTCCAAATACCATGTCTTCAAGGTCAGGGATCACGGCTCCTCTCTCAGATCTGCTACATCTGTGCACCGGATGCCCATCCTCATGTGCTAATCACGCCTATGCCTTTCCAGCCTGAGCCTTTCGGGCCTGCTGAAGCCCCCCAGTTCACACCACCCATCAAACCAGAAGGCACATTGCAGATGCCAGGGGTTCCCCCAAGAACACTGCTTTCTCTCTCTCTCTGTTCTCCCACCTCCCAGCTAATCAGAGTAGGACCCTGTGACCAGTCGGTGGGCTTAAGTTCACAGGCCCAGCAGCCGCAGCCCCGTGGTCATGGCACTGAGCACCTGCTCTGTAGCCCTGCTGATCTTCCGTGTGTGTGTGTGTCCATGTGCCACCCCTGCAGAGGCATCCAGGGGAAATTCCCACTAAAGGCGGATGGCAGCAGTGCGTCCTATAAATCACTGTTCCTGACCTCATCCACTGGCAGCCCCAATGGCCCCCAAGAGGGCCCAGGAAAGGCATCCGCCCTCCCCAAGACCCATCTATCCTCCAAACATTCCCTGTGTGGAATGTGAACACCTGCCTCCCAAACCGCCTCTCCCCACACAGCCTGGCTCCTCACAGAGATTTGTGTGCATCTCTCATTCCACTGTGTTCAGGAAACTCAGGCATTTAAAATTGGGAGAGAAACACACACATGAGAAGCCTCCTAAAGGCTCAGCCAAGAGGACCCCAGTGTTTGCTAAATGCAGCCCACCTATCTCCCACCTCAAAGCCCTAAAGTTCTCCTACCAGCCACCCACCAAGGACAAGAACATCTTCCCGGAAAAAATATCCCAGAACTGCTGCCAGTAAAGGCAGTGTTTCTGACTTTGCACTAATGGCATCAACATACAGGGAAGATGCCCAAAGAGGGCAGGGAGGGGAGCCTCCTGATTCCCCGAGAAAGAGTCCAAGCCACCATCTGGGGGTGTGAATGTTGCCTTTGATCCTCCCCCTAAGGACAGCATTATTCTGGCTGACATTCATCAAGCACGAGATATGGGCCAAGCACTGAGGTTTTAAGCTCACAACGTGCATCATCCTTTTTTAACCAAACAGCTCTATGTGGACAGCACTATTACTGAACCCACGTTATAGAAAGAGGAGCACACGCACGCACGCGCGCACACACACACACACACACACACTCCTAAAAGAAGCTAACCCCCAAGACTGCTGCAGGAAATGGGTTGTGAGGATGAAGCTCAGGGCAGGGAGGGGAGCCCCTCCCACTAAGTGTGGGCCACTTCAGCACCAGGAGAGTCAGGCTGCACGGGGCCTGCACAGGGCCTCAGACTCAAATGTTCCCCAAGCATCCACCTGCCCTTGTCATGCCAGGCTCTGCAGCAGGGTGGACCCTCCACAAGTGAGAAGGAGAGCAGGAACCGCAGGCCCACACCCCACAGCACACGCGGGCCAGTTAGAAAATTTAGGGGGATTTTGTCTGGGGTTTTCTTTTTTTCTTTCTTTTTGATCCAATTGTCAACTTAAGATGCGCTTAAGCACCTGCTTTCTACCTTATTACAGTGACCTCTGGTGGTCAAGAGCCAGACATTGCAGGTCCAAATTAGAATTACCTAAATTGCTTAATCGGAGAAGGCAATGGCACCCCACTCCAGTACTCTTGCCTGGAAAATCTCATGGACGGAGGAGCCTGGTAGGCTTCAGTCCATGAGGTCTCAAGAGTTGGACACGACTGAGCGACTTCACTTTCACTTTTCACTTTCATGCATTGGAGAAGGAAATGGCAACCCACTCCAGTGTTCTTGCCTGGTGGGCTGCCGTCTATGGGGTCGCACAGAGTCGGACACGACTGAAGCGACTTAGCAGCAGCAGCAGAGCAGCAGCAAATTGCTTTATATCAAGCAACTCTAAGTAACAAAGGCCTTGCGGTCCTTTAAGAGCTTCCAAGAAGAGCGGAAGCAAAAAGAGTGAGAGATGGGAGCAACCACCAGGTTGCTGGCTGAAGACTGAGCTGGCTGTCACCTGACCCCGAGCAGAACCCAGCATGGGCTCCTCAGATGACGCTCTCCGCACCAATGCCAAAGGCGCCCAAGCTCCAACCCAGGGTGCACCTCAGCCTCTGTTCTCCTCCCCCCACAGCTGGTGGCCTCTCAATGTCAGGCTTAAGGGCACAGGCTCTGGGAGGTTGTTGGAAAAGCTTCAGTCTGCCAGAGAACCTGCTGGGAGGCTGTAGGTGGGTGGGAAGGGGAGGAGGTTTTCTAGAAGGCCTGTGAGCACAGCGCTGCCAACCAGCCCTGCTCCAGCTGCCCTGGACCTCTAATGGGTAGGCAGAGGCCTGGGACTGAATCCGGAAGCACTCCCTTTGCCGGAATCACAGCTTCAGCCAAAAGGTCTGCAGAACAAGATGGGGAACAAGGATTCTGCCCACAGCACAGCCATATCAAGGGGCCAGAGGAGCCCCAGTGAGGGGTGAGGTGAGACAGCAAGAGAAGCATTTGCTCGGAGCCATTTTGGAGACTGGAGCCTCGGGCTTGATGGGTGGGCAGAAGGAAGGACAAAACCCTGGGGATGTGTGACAGATATCCTTTCCGCCCTAAGCCAGATCAGTGGGCATGTGGAGGTCAGGGGCAGGGGGCTTCCAGGGGAAATGAGGCTAAGCATGGTCTCCTGTGGAGTGGAGAGCAATCACCATGAAAAGCACAGCCCTGCCCCCAGCTGCAAGCAATAAAGCTTAATCCCTAAGACCACCCCTAAACCATCCTAGACAGACACTTTGAAATCCTAAAAACTCTTCAGATAAAGGAACCAACAACTCAGAGTCATCCAATCTAGTAGACTCTAGAAGCTTCCAGCTCCTCATCTGGAAGGTAACATGTGATCTCAACCTCTTGGTCCATCATGGAGTGTAGGCTTTGGCCAAATCCCCAAAGGCAAATGACAGATGCTACCAAGGTCCCTGTGAGCATCAGTCTGGACAGTCCAGGCCTCAGTGTTTAGAACATGAAACAGACTGGGTCGCTCTCCTGGTTTTCTCTGAAAATCAAGCTGGATGTAGAATATCAATATTGTCTCAATTTTCCTTTATCTGCGAGGAGACGTCAGCAAACCTTTCTGCCAAGGATTGTACAAGGACCATTAAAAGGAAAATGTCCATGGTAATTGTGCCTTTCTGCATATTTCTTCACTCCAATATTCTATAACATAATAATGTTTCACATTTCTACAGAACTGTCTTTTCAGCATGTTTTCGCATTATGCTTAATTTCGTAAGAGTTTCTCAGCCCCGCATAACGACACAGTTCAATGCAAAATCAGATATAAATCTAGCTTAAGAGACTCTCAACAAGAATTTCATTTAAAACTGTAAATGTTAAAAGATTCTAGCTCTGATTTATGTTATGTTGTGTGTGTTTCAAAGAGCGAGCTTCACTGGCCCTCTTAAACAATAGATACACATGAAATCCAGGCTTTCATGGGTCTAACCCGACCTACCACGCAGGCAAGAGGGCAGACAGGCCAGACTGTGGTCAAAACGCCAGTTCCCAGCCCAGCTTGGGCCACGTGCGTGAAACGAGAGGCGTATCTGACTCCATCACCCGTGCTGGCTCAGGGGCCACTTTTAAGGAGTAGTTTTTCAGCATCCCTTCATCTCTCTGTTCCTCCAAACACTGGGGCACCACATAAGGGCCCTCATGTCTCTGCTCCCACTTGGCCCCATCTTTAGAAAACACAGAGAGAAATGGAAGAAGAGGCAGAGAGTCCTGAGGATGGTTTTCACCTGCATGCTACCGGCTGTGTTCATGACCCTGCACGATAAACTCCAGTTCCTATTCACAAATAGCTCTGGGAGATTGGCAAACCGACAGTCCCGAATGCTATTTGAAATGCACGGGTCCAAGTCTTCTGGAGCTGTGAGCTGAAATTCTCCATGGAATGAATGAACCTGGGGAAGGCATTCACATCCATTGTCTCAGCACATTTAAGACAATTTTAGAATGCAGCTTATTTACATACTGGGCTCTAATGACTCTGAAGCAACTATCATAGGCTGTCATGTAAAACTGCATCCAGGCAATTTTATTGCAGCCTATCGCACACATGTTGAGTTTAGACGACTTGTAATCCACAAATTATTTACATTGCACAAACATCTCTGTGGCCCTGGCATTATGCTAGAGACAAGGGACAACACAGCAGCAGTAGATTAAATTGAAATATGCTGGAGGCTTCTGAAACTTTAAACTCTATTCCAAAATGCTAAAAGTCAAAAGACTCCCAGTTAGCATTTTGGAACTCACCATGTCTAAAATTTCACATGAAAGGCGGCGCTATTGTGAGTTGCATCCCCAAAAAGAGTAAGCCACCACTTTGTAACTGTAAAATCCATTTATTTTAGGAAGATTGAGGGATCCAAACCCTCTGATAGCACTTAACATATTAAAAAATATGCACTGCAAAGCTCTAAAAGTTCCTGAATTCCTCCAAAAGAAATATTTTTGCCACTTCTAATGGACTCCACCCAACTCCAGGCAGGAACTGTGGGATACACGCCCCCAGAAATAAAGCAATTGAAATGACTTGACTATATGTCTTTCCAGGAAAGTAAATTATATATAGGTCTGTACTCACACCCCCCACTCCCCTATAGGTTACCCATTTTTCCTCCCACACTCTGCAGCCCACAGAGATGAAGAGAAAATTATCAAGTGGGCTTAAGCACTTGGATACCTAATTGCAATAAATCTCAGAGCCTCATCTTTCCATCTTTCAGAACTTTGGTTTCAGACTTTAAAGCGAGTCCCATTAGCCAAGTTGACACATGCCAATTAGCTTCATGAGTTTCACAGAATAAAACACCCCTTGAGATAAGACACCCCACATACCTGCACGATTTCCACATAGCCCCACTGGTTTTTCAGTATTTCAATAAAAGCAGGCATTACATGACGATGTAAGTGGGCTTCCCAGGTGGCATTAGTGAAAAACAACCCTCCTGCCAGCGCAGGAAACGTAAGAGATGCAGGTTCAATCTCTGGGCCAGGAAGGTCCCCTGGAGGAGGGCATGGCAACCCACTCCAGTATTCTTGCCCAGAGAACCCCATGGATATAGGGTCACAAAGAGCTGGATACGACTAAAGCAACTTAGCATGCAGATGTTTAGAAAGTGCCCTTTGTTTTAATTCATTGTCCTCAAAGATATCAGAAAGGACACTGGACTTCATTAAGAACAAAACAAGGGTCTCCAATCAGAACAATGCCCCCATTTTTGTCTCTTTTGCCACTTGAAATGCAGGGGATGCCTGAATGTTTATGTCTTTACAACAGAAGCAGAGCTTCCTGTAACTATGCTTGATGATGATGAAGGTGATGATGATGGAGGAGGAGGAAGAGGGAGAGGAGAAGAAACCAAAATGCCATGCTCCAAGAATATATTAAATGGTACAATTCAAACTTTATCCACTTACAAAGTATACTGCTTGGTAACTCTGCTCCTAACACATGACCATCCAAAGTGGTTTGCTATGATCCATGTGGACCCGCATATATAAACATTTTTGCTTTTTATATAAATGGGTTCATATAATACCTATACTGTTATAAAACTAATTTTTCAAAAGAACTGTAAACAAATAATGAACTCAAATATATGCATGTTTAAGTATTTGGGAGGGAAGTGTACTGATATCTGCAACATTCTCTGAAATGAATAAAAACATTAAGATGAGTGATAAATGGATGAGTGGATGAATGGATAGATGAGTAGACAGATGGATGGATGGATAGACGGATGGATTAGTGGATGGATGGATGGATGGATGGATGTTGAGTGGATGAATGGATGGATGAGTGGGTGGATGGATGAATATGTGGATGGATAGGTGGATGTATGGGTGGATGGACGGATGTGTGGGTGGATGGACAGATGCGTGGGCAGATGGATGGATGGGTGGATGAGTGGGTGGTGGGTGGATAAATGGATGGATGAGTAGATGAATGGGATGGATGAGTGGCTGCATGGATGGACAAGTAGCTGAATGGATGGACAGGTAGATGGATGGATGAATATGAGATAAAGAATAAAATGTTAATTGTGGAAGCTAGCTGGTGGGCATACAGGTTTCACCACAAAATTATTTCAACTTTGTTATTGTGGTCCAGTCATTAAATTGTATCTGATTCTTTGCAACCCCATGGACTGCAGCATGGCAGGTTTCTCTGTCCTTCACCATCTCCCAGAGTTTGCTCAAACTCATGTCCACTGAGTCAATGATGCCATCCAACCATCTCATCCTCTGTTACCCTCTTCTCCTCCTGACTTCAATCTTTCCCAGCATCAGGGTCTTTTCCAATGAGTCAGCTCTTCACATCTGGTGGCCAAAGTATTAGAGCTTCAGCTTCAGCATCAGTCCTTCCAGTGAATACTCAGGGTTGATTTCCTTTAGGATTGACTGGTTTGATCTCTTTGCTGTCCAAGGGACTCTGAAGAGTCTTCTCCTTTTCAATTTTACTTTATAGTTAAAATTTTCAGACTGAAATGGCAAAAAAACCTGATTTTTTTTTCTTTAATAATATGGCATGGATCTCTTTCCATGTCAGTACATACAAATCTCTTTATCCTCTTTAATGATTGCACAAGATTCCCTTGCATGGATATACCAGGATTGGGTAACCAATCCTTCACTGATGAATATTCAGGTTACTTTATTTATAGTGACAGTGCCACTGTGATTATCCATGTAAATATGTCTTTAAATACTTATGACAACTTTTCCACAGGATAAATTCCTAAATGTGGAATTGTTGACTCAAAGAATATTTTTTTTTTACTTTTGCTATATAATAATAACAACTGTTCACTTCTACTGTAAGTTTACTCTGTGCCCAAACTGTTCTAAATACTTTTCATGGACTGTCTCTTACTCTTCTTAACAACTGAATCAAGTAGGTACTATGTAGCCTCACTTTATAATTGAGGAAACTGAGGTTGAAGATATAAGATGACTCGGGCCAGGTCTGACAGCCAGCAAGTGGTATTCTGATTCCAGAGCTTTTCACCATCATGCTTACAAATTATGGTCATAAGATTAAATCAATACACACACATTCCTACCAACAGTGTTTGAGAGTCATTGCTTTCCCGGGTTGTACTGTTTTCAAATTTATATGAAACATAAAGAAAACACTGTCCATATTTCGAGATACCATGAAGACAGATTTGAAGACCACAGAGAAAGCACAGACTGGATAAGGTAGGGAATGGAAGCCTTGTTAATTGGACAAGGGCACAAGGAAAAGTGCAACGTTCTGCCTCAACATGGGATTCTCTCTGTGCTAGTCTCACTGCTCTCTGTAGCAGGGACCCTCTCCTAGTTCTGCAGTACCTATCAAACTCTCAAACTTCTATATTTAAACTCTATAAATCCCCAAGCCACCTTCCTAAATGAACTGATGTAATCTCAAATATTCTGCCTCCATTTTTCCTCATCAGGCAGTTGTAAGCAGAACGGACTACGTGAGTATGTATATCATCTCTCTTCTCATTATCCCTTCAATTAATTCAAATAGAGCTTTAGACAAGGCTTGATGTGTGAGTGGGATCAACAACCTCAGTGGGTTCTTTTGTTTTATTACCTAACATATTATAAACAGTCCCATTACAAAACTAAGTCTTCCCATAGCAGGCTAAGTGCTCGGCTACTGAGGCGTGTCCAGCTCTTTGCAACCTCATGGACTGTAGCCCACCAGTCTCCTCTTTCCATGGAATTTTCCAGGCAAGAATACTAGAGCAGTATGCCATTTCCCACTCCAGGGGATCTTCTTGACCCAGGAATGGAACCTGTGTCTCTTGCGTCTCCTGCATTGGTTACACGTGTTCTTTACCACTACCCTCCACCTTAGAAGCCTCAGTAGGCTAGACAGTACCAGCCCCAAACTTCCCAGGTCTCACCGAAACACAGCCTGGATGCAATTAGCCTCAAGGACAGGAAAGCTACAGCCACTGAAATGGCCCTTTGCAGACAGCAAGGCATCAGCCAAGCTGAATCTAGCTGAATCTTGCAACACAACAAAACAGTAATAATATCTAATAATGCCACTGTATCACTGTTGTTGAAGGAACAAACACAAGGTAATCAATACTGGCTCAGAGAGTAGAAACATACGAACAACCAAAAACATAATGAGTTTGGAAGAAAAGCTAAAGGAGAAAGAGGACAGCTTCAGATGAAGAGCCAATCACCTCAGACATTAGCAGAGAGGAAAAAGCACAGACCTCAAACCCAAAAGACTTGGGTTCCAGTCATGGCTTCACAAATGACTCACTGTATGATCTTGGACAAGTTATGTATTTCGAGGAGTCTCAGCTACGGAGAAGGCAATGGCACCCCACTCCAGTACTCTTGCCTGGAAAATCCCATGGACAGAGGAGTCTGGTGGGCTGCAGTCCATGGGGTCTCTAAGAGTCAGACACAACTGAGCGACTTCACTCTCACTTTTCACTTTCACGCATTGGAGAAGGAAATGGCAACCCACTCCAGTGTTCTTGCCTGGAGAATCATAGGGACAGGGGAGCCTGGTGGGCTGCCATCTATGGGGTCGCACAGAGTCGGACACGACTGAAGTGACTTAGCAGCAGCAGCTACAGAACTGGGATAACAATTCCCACTTCATAGGTGATCAAAAAGCTAAGTGTGAAGCTGGGCGAAGTCCCTGGAAGACCACAGTCTCTTCACACATGGCAGCTCTTGGCACCAGGATAATACAGGGTGAGCCTCCTGAGTCCTTGCTGAGAGGTTTTCACATAGAACCTATGAGAATCTATCACATGCCCACATATTTTCTCTTTCTGTGTACTAACTGAGGAGGAAAAATATGAAGAATTTTAAGCTTTACAAAAATAACAGAGAAAAATATCATAAGAACCCACCTGCCAGGAAAGTAAGTTGGTTCAGCCACTCTGGAAACAATGTGGACGTTCCTCAAAAAAACTAAAAATGGAGTTGCCATATGATCCAGTGATCCCATTCCTGACACATATCTGGACAAAACTCTAATCTGAAAAGATATACGTGTCCCTATGTTCAAGGCAGCACTATTCACTATTCACTATTCAATAGCCAAGACATAGAAGCAACCTAAATGTCCATCAACAGATGAACAAATAAAGAAGATGTAGTATATACATAAAGTGGAATATTATTCGGCAGTAAAGAAGAATGAAATACTGCCATCTCTGCAGTAACATGGATGGACCTAGAGATGATCATACTAAGTCAGTCAGAAATAGAAAGACAAATACCATGTGCTATCACTTATACGTGGGATCTGAAATATGACACAGATGAGCGTGTCTATGAAACAGAAGCAGACTCACAGACACAGAGAACAGACTTGTGGTGGCCAAGGGGGAGAGCAAACCAGGGAGGAATGGATCGTAAGTTTGGGACTAGCAGATGCAAACCGATACAGAATGCATAAACAAGGTCCTACCATAGAGCACAGTGAACTATATTCAACACCCTGTGACAAACCATAGGAGAAAAGAATATAAAAAAGAATGCATATATATGTATAACCGAATCAGTTTTCTGTAGGGCAAAAATTAACACAGTATTGTAAATGAACTATACTTCAATTAAAAAAATACCACCTGCCAACAAACCACATATGAGTCTTAATATTCTGCTAGATTTCCTCAGAGTCATTTTTTAGAAATACAAATAAGAACTGCATACATAACTAGATCTCCTGTTACCTAGCCCATTTCATTCTCTGTCCTCCAAGAGGTAGCCACTATTTTCCATTTTGTTTTTATTTTACTACATATGTAAGTGCCCATAAACAACATACACTTTTTACATTTAGGCTTTTATAAATCGTACCATACAATACATTACTTTCTGCAACTTGTTTTTTTTTCCACTCAGCTGTTTGGATATCTAAACATACAGACGGATATCACTTCAGCTTATCCATTTTACCTGCAACATACTATTCTCTATATAAATATACTACAATTTATTTATCCATTCTATAACTGATGACCGTTTAATGCTTCCAAAATTTGTATTAGTATAAACAGTACCACAAAGAACATCTTGTATATATCTCTGTGCACACGTACAAGAGTGTCTATAGGGCAACACTTCTTAGAGTACAGTCTGTGGCCACTTAAGGCATCCCCAAGACCCTCTTACAGGACTGTGAGGTCAAAACTATTTTTGCAAAATACTAAGAAGTCATTTGCCTTTTTCACCGTGTTGACATTGGCATTCCTGGAGCAAAAGCAATGATGGTTAAAAACTGAAGGGCTTTGGCACAAATTAAGGTGGCAGTAACAGGCTGTACTAGAAGTCACATATCTTCATCATCATGCCCTTACAGAAACACACTCCAGTTCTACTCCAGGACTCCTTACTGAAGCAGTACAAAGTACTGATTTTATTATATCTCAATCTTCAATTAGATGTCTTTTCTACATTCTGTGTGACAAAATGGCAGTATACATAAAATACTTGTGCAAACTCAAGTATGACGGCTGCCATGAAGAAGAGCTCTGTGTGACTGAGTTGCAAGCTCGCCTGGCCAGTTTTCCCACAAAACACCACCTTTATTTGCAAGCATGACTGACAAACTGGTTATTTAGACTTGGGTGTTTGATAGGACTTCTTCTTCTGGCCAAAATGGAGTAATAACAAGGGCTGGATATAACTTCCTGCTCTGAACAACTAAAAAGCTGGCCAACATACAGGAAACATCAGTTTTCTAGATAGTGGACATCAGGCAGTGAAGGGAAGTGATCTCTGAGAGATGGATAAAAAACAAACTGAGCTTCTTGCAAGTGAAAGTTTCCAGGCCGTGGCACAGGAAGGGAACCCAGGCAGAGGCCAGCAATTTCCCTAGGCTGAGGAGAAAGAACTAGGAGTACTTAAGGACATCAAGCCAGTTAGAGGTCAGCAGAGCAGAGAACTGGAGAACCCCAGAGCTCTCAGGGATTCTCTCTCAAGTATTCCAATACATACAGAGCAGTGTCAGAAACTACCTGAGGCCATGAAATGAATCAACCAAAAGAATAGAGGAAACAACCACCATCATGCATGCTTGGACCTGAAAAGTGCCTGTTTCCACCAAAGCATCATAGTACATAGGGCTCATGGGGAGAGTACACAGCAGAATATAACATCAGCAATAGGGGGAAATTAGCTCTGAATGCAGTGATGCCGTGGACCCACCTAATAACGTGAAAAGGCAAGACCCAAACAGATGAAGCTTATTCCAGTACTGTAAGCACATTCCAGGGAAAAGCTCAAGAATATTTATAGGAACAAAAAATGTATACAGTAATCAACATGGTGAAATTTATAATATCCATGATCAAACAGAAATTTTCCAGGCATGCAAAGAAGTACGAATCACAATAAGAAGAAAAATCAGTCACAACCAAACCAAAAATTACACTATAATAATATTAGTAGACAGAAAGATTGAATATGTTAAGAGGAGATCTGGAAGTTTTAAACATGTCATTCCTAAAGAATAAAAATGTAATAAATACCTAAGATGCAATCTGAGATGGAAAACACACTGGGTAAGATTAACAGAAAATTAGACTTCATGAAAAGAAAATATTAGTGAACTTAAAGACTTAGCAATAGAAACTAACAAAAGTGAAACACAGGAAAAAAGTGAACAAAGCATCAGTGAAAACCTCAAGCAGTCTAATATATACATAAAGTTCCCAAAGGAGAAGAGGAGACAGAAAAAATAACGGCCAAAACTTGTCAAATTTGACTAAAACAATGATAAATCCACAGATCCAAGAAGTTCAGTGAATCCCAAGCACAAAAAAAAGGAAGAAAATCCACACCAAGGCACAACATAATCAACTTGCTTACAACCAGTTACAAAGAGAAAATCTTCTGTCTACCTGAAACATTGTAAATCAACTATATCTCAATTTTTAAAAAGTAAAATAAGAGAAATCTTCAAAGCAGGCTACAGATAAAGGATATATTATGTCCAGAGAAACAAAGATATGAAAACTTCAGATTTCTCATCAGATACAGTTGGTGGCTCAGATGGTAAAGCATCTGCCTCAATGCAGGAGACCTGGGTTCAATCCATGGGTCAGGAAGATCCCCTGGAGAAGGAAATGGCAAGCCACTCCAGTACTCTTGCCTGGAAAATCCCATGGATGGAGAAGCCTGGTAGGCTACAGCCCATGGGGTGGCAAAGGGTCGGACAGGACTGAGAGACTTCACTTCTTCACTTCACAATGCAAGCAAGATAGAAGACAAGGAGCAACTTTTTAATGATGTAAAAGTTGAAAATATCTTTCAAATATAAAGATTTTTTTCAGAGATACAAAAGCTGAAAGAATTCATGACCAGTAGATACGCAGTGCATTAAATGTTACAGGAAGTCACTCAGGCAGAAGGAAAAGGATACCAGACAGAAATCTGGATCCACAAAATAAAATGAAGAACACCAAATATGGTAAATATGTAGGGAAATAAAGAGTTTTTTTCATTGTTTTACTCTCTTTAAAAGATAATCAATTATCGGGACTTTCCTGGTGGCCTAGCAATTAAGACCCCGCACTTCCACTGCAGGAGGCGGGCACAGGTTTGACGCCTGGTCGGGGATCCAAGATCCTGCATGCTGTGCAGTGGAGCCAAAAAATAGAAGAAAAAAAGATTAATCAACTATTTAAAACAAATACAATAAAAATGAATTGTGGGATTTTTAACATATCTAGAAGTAAAATGTATGAAAAGAACAGAAAAGGATGGAAGAAGAAATGGAACTATAATATTCTAAGATTCTCACTTGCACTACATATGAAGTGGTATAATATCACTTGAAAGGAGACTATGATAAGTTAACGATGTATACTAAAAACTCTACAATAACCACTAATAGTCATAGCTGATAAGCAAACAAAGGAGATAAGATTGAATCATAAAAATTCTCAGTTAATTAAAAAAAGTAGAAAATGAGAAAAGTGGAAAACAGGAGATGGAAAAAATAGAAATCAAATGAAAATTCAACCATATCAATAACCACATTAAATGTAAATGGTTTAAATACTTCAAATAAAAGACATAGATTATAAAATGCTTACAAAGCAAAATTCTACAAACCCACTTTAAATATAAAGACAAAAAATAAATTGAAAGTAAAGGGGTAGAAGAAACTATACCATGCAAATGCTAACCAAAAGAAATCTGGAGTGGCTTTATTAATATCACATAAAATAGATTTCAGAACAAAAAATACTATCAAGGATAAAGAGGATGATTTCATAATGATAAAGGAGTAGTATAATTAAAAATACCTAACAGTCATACATGTTTAGGCACCAAACAAGAGAGCTTCAACATATATGAAGAAAAAACTGATAGCAATACAAAGAGAAATAGACAAACCCACAATTCTAGTTAGGGACTTCCACTGCTGCTGCTGCTGCTAAGTCGCTTCAGTCATGTCTGACTCTGTGCGACCCCATGGACTGCAGCCTACCAGGCTCCCTCATCCCTGGGATTCTCCAGGCAAGAACACTGGAGTGGGTTGCCATTTCCTTCTCCAATGCATGAAAGTGAAAAGTCAAAGTGAAGTCGCTCAGTTGTGTCCAACTCTTAGCGACCCCATGGACTGCAGCCTACCAGGCTCCTCCGTCCATGGGATTTTCCAGGCAAGAGTACTGGAATGGGGTGTCATCGCCTTCTCCGAGGGACTTCCACGTTCTTCCCTTAATAATGGGCAAAACAAGTTCACACAAATACAGTAAGGATGTAGAAGACCTGAACAACGCTATCAACCAACTTTACCTGGTTGATACTTACAGAACATTCCAACTAACAACTTCAGAATACATATTCTTTTCAAGTACACACAACATTTACCAAGATATATTATATTCTGAGCCATAGAATAAGTCTCGGTAAATTTTAAATAATTAAAAGAATTCAAGTCATACAAAGTATGCTCTCTGACCACAATGGAATAGATTTAGAAATTAATAACAAGTAATGGGCAGACATTTTTTTAATGAACATAATAAGAGTATCACTTCGACTATGTATATTGTCTGCAAAAGACAAGATCTGAGTTTTCAAATAAAAGCTAAAACTTGGGAAACTTGTATTCACCACCAAGAGCTTGACAGCTCACAAAACTTAAAAACTTATATCTGATTATATCTGTTGGTAATGATGTTAACAAAGATTTTGGTATTGTACAGTGAAATATGTCATTTTTTGAAAGGTCCACATAACTGAGTGAATTAATATTTTCAAAATGACCAATATGATTTTACAAAACCATGACAGTAGATTGTTTCAAAGACTCATATTAAAAGATAGATACCTCCTTTGATTTAAAAAAAAAAGGATAAGCCAATGGATTTTAATGTAACAGGATACAAAAAAATTCATTGACATAATTTCAGATTCCATAATACAACTAACATCTAAGAAAGTACCACTTGTCAAGTTTTGGCATGGTATTAAGAATATTCACAATTCCCTGAAAAGGCAGTTAAAATACTTGTTTTCTAATTTCATATCTGTGTAAGGCTAGATTTCTTCAGCAACTTCAAATATTGCAACAGAGTAAAAGCAGAAGCAGATATGAGAATTCAAATGTCTTTTGTTAAGCTAGACATTAAAGAGATTTTTTTAAACGTAAAACAATGTTACTCATCTCACTAAATTGTTTTGTTTGGAAAATACAGCTAATTTTCATTATAACATGCTATTTCTGTGAACATAAAATGAGTTTATTACTGTTATGTTTTAATGAATTAATATAAATTTTAATAATTTCTCAGTTTTAATTTCCAGCGTAGTAAATATTATAGGTATCTCCCATAAGCAAAAGGTCTTCAAGGTCCTCAGTAAGTTTTAAAAGTGTAAAGGGGTCCTGAAACCAGAAAGTTTAGGAACTGTTGCTCTAGAAATGTTGAGTTGCTCAGTCACAAGCTATGCCAAAAAAAAAAAAAAAAGGAGGTATTTCTCGATATTTGCAAAATCACTGGGAGAGTCCAAGCTAAGCAACAGACAATTCAGTGAGATGACTAATAGAGCCAACCCTTGATTTTATGGGAATAATGATAATGCTGACCCATGTATTAAACTCTTACTGTATGCCAGCCGTTATACAAACTGAAATCTTTATCCTCAACAACCCTGGGAAATGAGCTCTTGTTGTTCAGTCACTAAGCTGTGTCCAACACTTCTATGACCCCATGGACTGCAGCTTGCCAGGCTCCTCTGTCCATGGAATTTTCTAGACAAGAATACTGGAGTGGGTTGCCATTGCCTTCTCCAGTGGATCTTCCTGACCCAGGAATTGAACCTGTTTCTCTTGCATTACAGGTGGGAAATGAGCATTATTTGCATATTATGGTACGACCCCTGGTTGCTCAGATGATAAAGTGTCTGCCTGCAATGTGGCAGATCTGGGTTCAATCCCTGGGTCGGGAAGATCCCCTGGAGAAGGAAATGGCAACCCACTCCAGTACTCTTGCCTGGAAAATCCCATGGACTGAGGAACCTGGTAGGCTACAGTCACTGGGGTCGCAAAGAGTCAGACACGACTGAGTGACTTTACTTTCACCTTTACATATTACGAATAAAGAAACTGAGGTTCAGAGACTTTAGTTGCCCTAGAAAATGTGAGAGTCAGGATCTGAGTCCATTTCTCTCCAACTCCAAACCAACAATATCTCCCACTTTGAAATTTCTCTGACACTGTGCCATGACATTCTCTTTTTACTTGGCTGTGTTTCCCTTCTTAGCACCTGCCTAAGATGTCACATAGCATTTGTGTATAGTCTTTTTTTGTCCCATTAGACTGTAACTCCATGAGGTCAGCAGAGATTTTTATCTGTTCTCCTCCATTCCAAGGTCTACAACAGTATAATCGTAGCAGACAGTTAGTACATAGTTGCTGGATGCACGAATGAGTAAATAATCACAGTAGCAGACAACTCTGTAATCTGTGGTGCTTAGAGATCCAACTCCACTGATGTTTGTTTTAATCCTCGTCAGTTTTCTAATACAGCTTAATTTACGCAGACCACATATTCATACAATGGATAAGGGCAGGGACCAATCCCCTCATTTTATGGAAGGTGAACTCAAGTTCCTGATGGTTGCTTACTCCAGGTTCCACAGGCTACGGAATAGTTCCCTGTCTTCAGATCAGGGTTCAGTCCCCAGATCTTAAGAAAGGAACTAAGCATTCAGGCTTTTATCTGTTTCTAAATGCAGGCTGGTCACTCAGTCATGTCCAACTCTTTGCAACATAAAAGACTCTAGCCTGCGAGTTTCTTCTGCCCATGGGATGTTCCAGGCAAGAATACTGGAATGGGTTGCCATTTCCTACTCCAAGGGATCTTCCCAATGCAAGGAATGAACTTGCGTCTCCTGTGTCTCCTGCGTTGGCAAGCAGATTCTTCACCACTGTGCCACCTAGGAAGCCCTTGATCTGTTTGGGATTATTTAAAGTCGTTAAAAATCCTAACTTCAGAATACTTTGAGCACCAGGTCAGAAAGAACAAAAACACACATTTATTCACCTTCAACAGCCCAAATACTTACTGATCATGCTCTGGGTACACAAACAAGTAAGATGGACCTTGAAGCTGGGGGTAGGGGTGTGTGGGACACACACATGCACCATGACCAAGCCTCTCTAAGCCCCACAGGGATGCTGAAGAACAAGTTCTGTATTGAGTCCAGGGTGGCCAAAGGTTAGGATGATCAGGGAAATGTCAAGAGAATGGATAACTTTGAGGGGAGGACTTAGATTCATGGGCAGAAGCAAGAAGCAGCAGCTGAGGGCAATTAAACTATAGCTTCAGAGAGCAACTGAGGACCTGCCTGGAGAGGATCTGTGCCTAAAACAGCCTCCTAAGCTGGAGGAACCCCAGACAGAGTGTGTTTGGCAGTTCTCATTGGCTCATGCTGTGATCTGGGGCTGTAGGTCCACACTGACCATCAGCTCGACCATCACTGGTACTAATCCTGTGCTGCAGAAAAGAAGGCAATGCCTGATGGCCATCTTGGTGCTTACTGCTGCTGCTGCTGCTGCTGCTGCTGCTGCTAAGTCGCTTCAGTCGTGTCCGACTCTGTGCGACCCCAGAGACGTCAGTCCATCAGGCTCCCTAGTCCACGCTTTTCCTCTTCAGCTTTCTTTCTGCAAAAACTTGGACCCAGAAAAGATGTCAAGAAGAAAAATGCTAAATAATATTTCTGGCTGACAGTAAATCAGACCCAGACCTTCTTACCTACGAGAACAAATAAAAAGTCAAAGAATCACCACATCCGCCCCTAACACCACTAAGTTGACGGAGGACATTCTCTAAATATGAGCCCAAAGGAGGGTCAAGATTTAAAGAACAGATAAGAAAATGTAATCTGGCATATATTGATCCCTAGGGTCATTAAAATATATAACTAAGGTTCAATTCATCCCCTCCCCCAGGTCCAACGGGCCTCCCAGGAGTCATCCTTTCAGGCTTCAACCTTAATTGCTGATATTTAAATGCAGCACGTGTATTGTTATCGATCCTCAAAGCAGCTTTTAATGCTGATATTCATGATGTTATCATGAATCTCAGCAGCTAGTGAGTGATGTGTGTCTGTGTGTGTGTGCATGCGCGTGCATCCATCTGTGTCCAAATTCAACCAGGAAAGGTGGGGGTTTTGCTTTTTTACTTTTGGACTTTATCCCCCAAAAGGGAGACAGAGAATGCTGTGCATTGACCCTCCAGGTGTTTTCCCATCCCCTTCTCCATCCATCAGAGATGGAAACTTCTTAAAGCACTACTTCAGCCATAGCTCAAAAGAACCCTGGGGGCTCCCTGGGGGCTCAGTGGTAAAGAATCCACCTGCCATTGCAGGAGACATGGGTTTGATCCCTCATCCTGGAAGATCCCACATTCCTCAGAGAAAAAGTGCCTGGGCCCACAATTATTAAGCCTGTGCTCTAGAGCCTGGCAGCTGCAGCTACTGAGTCCACATGAGCAACAACTGAAGCCCCAGCATCTTACAGCCTGTGCTCTGCAAAGAGAAGCCACCCCAGTGAGAACTAGTGCACTGCAACTATAGAGAAGCCCTCGCTCGCCACAACAGGAGAAAGCCCAGGCAGCAAGGAAGACCCCGAACAGCCAAAATAAATCATTTTTTTAAAGAATCCCAGGATCAGGGATTCACGCCAAACTGGCTCTGCCACCTCTGAGGGAAAGCTACCCTCACAGAATAAGATCTACAGAAGCGTCTGCAGGATTTCGTGCCAGAGAAGGGGACGACAGCTGTGGATGCTCCTTGCCCTTGGTTTCTGGGTCCACGTTTAGAGAAATACCTCCTACCCAGCCTCTATCTTCCTGTTATTGGAAAACCCCCACCATGAAGGCCGCTAATACCTTTCAAACTAATTTTACGGTTTTTGCTTATATCCACATTCTGGCAAGAGGAGCCACAAGATAACAGAAAACCTAGAACTGCTGCCCCAAGCCCCTTCCCTTTTTCCTCCTGCCTCCCACCCTCGGAAATACATTCACCTGAATTACCCATCAGCCGCACCATGCACACCTGCCCAAACATAAACCAGAGAAGAGTGTGATTAAGCCCAAGAACCTTACCCATCTGAGCAGCAATCTGCTGCCCTGCTCTTCCAAGTCTCATCTCCCTCCACCTCGGCCTCTAAGCCACCACCAACCACCCCTCACAGCCACATCCCGGCTGCGGTGCCAGGTCTCCTTTCCCGGCTTTTGCCCACATGTCCCCCTCCTCACCCGCCCTTGGTCAAATCTGAATGGCTCCCTGGGCTGCACTCATCCACCACTTCTCCAGGAGGTCTTCCCAGATCTAGATCACCTCTTCCACCTTCACCCACAAAGTGGGGAAGCAGGGGTTATCTGTGCATGGATCAAACCTCTATCACTATACCATCTGGTTCACTGAAATTATCTGTTTGGGTCTCTGCCTTTCCTGCCCCTTCCCCTTGGAGCATCTTGGAGGCAGAGGCAATGTCTTAGTTATATAGGGCAAGGGTCCCCAAATCTCCAGAATCTAATGCCTGAGAATGTGAGGTGGAACTGATGTAATAATAATAGAAAGAAAGGCACAATAAATCTAACGTGTCTGAATCATCCCAAAACCATTCCCCTACCCACGTTCAGGGAAAGTGTCTTACACAAAGCTGGTCACTGGTACCAAAATGGTTGGGGACTACTGATATAAGGTGTCCCCAGAATCTGGCCCAGAGCCTGGCACAGCAACTCATCCAAATTCCTGATAAATGTAGCCTCACCCATCCTCCTCAACCACCCCTGTCCAGCTGAGACCCGAGGGGCTGACAGTGGACCCAGAAACAGATGGCAAACCCCACATCCCAGCTACATCCCATGGTTCCTTCAACACCCTGCAGCCCTTTCATTTGAGAGTCAAAGCTCTCCACCCACGGCCCCTCTCTCACAGTGGGCGCCTGGCTGGGGCTCCCAATCCTCCAGGGCTGGCCCTCCTGTCCTGCACCATCTCCCCAACAGGGGAAAATCATTGCATTCAGATCAGCTGCCGCGGCAATAGGTCAGACTTCCAGAAGCCTCCCCCAAAGGCTGATTAATGGGCAGGAGCGGCTCCTGCGCATCTCATTACGCACAGAGCTGCAATGAAACCATCTTTGCTTTACAGTTTTGTGCAGGACATAAAAGCGGGAAATATCCCGGCCTTCCGAGGGAACAGGCTATGAATATTGAAGCAGCCCCGGGTTATTAATCCAGCACCATTAGTCTTAGGGAGTCACCCTAGCACTGACCCCCTGGAAGAAAATTTCTCTTGCTGTCCATTTCTCATTTCAAATTATCCGTAGAGCCACCCTACCTACCACCTGTGAATTATTTGATATTTTGGAGAGGAAAGTAAACAATATAAAAAATCAGCAGAACTTAGGGGATCTATAAATTCTGAGCAAGTTATTTTCGGAGTGAGGAAAGCTGATTCATATGGCACTTTACTTCCCAAGATTCATTTAGTTTGCTTTTTTTCCCTCTTATTAATAGGAGGTAAGCACCCCCAGAAAGATCACATTTTTGTTCTCAGCAGCACCTGTCAAGGGGATCCCAGGCCCACAGCCCATATTTGAAAGTTTATCCCCAAAAGGTGTTCATGGAGCAGACATCACACTAGCAACACGACTAGTGAACAATACTTCACAAGGTACCCGGAGCAGACACACGCAACGCTTTTGTTTTTAAAGGCTAGCTTACAGGCTGGGGCAGGCCAACAGAAGCAGCAAAAGCATCACATTTTCCCCTGTAAATTTCCTAGAAAGATCTGTTAAAATAGAGAAAGCAGCTCCTATTCTGCATTTTCCCCATTTTGTATTTATCCAAATTAATGAAGTCTTACTGTGACTGTTTTACTGGTGGTTATTAAGGTCATCACTAATGTTCATCAGTTTCATTATGATACATCCACGTGCAGATATTTTGCTCAAAAAACAAAAAATCAACCCATGTTCAGTTTCAGTAAGAGGGTTTGTGGCTTTGTCTATTCCCTCAGCTGTATTTCTTTCACATATAAGTCCTCGGGTAGAAGAGTTGATCTGACTGAAACTGAGAGTAAGAAGGGGCCTTCCTTTCTGTCAGTACAAACTAGAAATATTCTGTCCACTGGCTCACTCTAGCTTCTTCTTCACTCTGTCTTCTCCTTTTGAGACTCCCATTAGACACGGGTTGGACCTTCTCATTCATCTTCCCTGTCTGTACTTCCCTGATACAGCCTGGATGACCTTCTCTGGGTTACTGTATGGTTTGCCAACTCTTTTTTTTAGCAGTGTATCTATTCTTTTGTTTAGCCCATCTATTTAGGTTTTTTGGTTTGTCTTTTATAAGTTTCAAGTATTATATTTTTATTTCTAGAATAACTAATTTATTCTTTAAAAAAAATGCTCCATTATCTCCTTTTCAAGTCTTAATGAATTTTGTTTCTTATTTCATCACTCCAAACATTATAAATCTATTGGATTGGCCAAAAATTTGTTTGGTTATTGAATACCTTGCCCAATAAAGTTCTCAGTGAAAATCTTTTACTTAAAAGTGAGCAAACTCTTTTGCCAACCCAATATTTGGTCTAATATTCTTCTCAGACTGCTCTATTATCTTTAGTCCCTAACACATGAATCCTCCTTTCACAGCATCTGTTGATTGTCTCTTGTGGGGATGGGTCTTCTTGTTTGTTGTTTAATTTCGGTCTAAGAGCTTATCTACATTGGGAGTCTCCCAGTCTTTTTCCCATAGGAGCCTCATGTGCACTCTATGTTGAGGAAGCATCTCTGCAGGTTTGCTGTTCAGTCACTAAGTCTTATCTGATTCTTTGTGATCCCAAGGACTGCAGCACACCAGGCTTCTCTGTCCTTCACCATCTCCCGAAATTTGCTCAAACTCATGTCCACTGAGCTGGTGATGCCACCCAACCATCTCATCTTTTGTCACTCTCCTCTCCTCCCACCCCCAGTCTTTCCTGGCATCAGCATCTTTTCCAATGAGTGGGCATTTATGCCTGACAAAGCCTTAGGGTTGTACTAGTTCTGGACCATTTTTATCTTTGGTCCTTAGTTCAGGGTTTCTGCTCTATACAGACAGTGCATGATATGGTCTCATATCTATAGACATTGTAGGCTTGCTTTCCCTATTTCTTGTAGGAAACTATTTTTACAGCTACACATTGGGATAGGGGCATATCATGCCCTAGGCCAGTTGACAGAATCTTTCTAGATTTTACTGACAGAAAGGACAGCCCTCTCTTGTTCCCAGTTTCACACAGGAGATCTAGTCCATCTCTCCAGGACCTGTGAAAAGCCAAACCTTAAGGGATTTACTGTGAAAACCCTCACAGGGCTACTCCACTTCATCTCTGAATTTCATCTTCAATTTCTGACACTTGGAAATCTCCCAGTCTCACCTTTGAATTCAGATATGTCTGTGCTGCTGTTATAACCCAACATTCCGACAGCTTTAGAGTTAGAGGGGCAAGTTCCACATGTGCAGGGTCTGAGTCTTGATTGAAAGTTCTGCTGTAATCCCTCTACCCAAGGGAATTATTCTCTTGCCTGATATTCCCCCAAGCACATACTAAACCAGAGACAGAGCTGGCCCTCCTTCAAATACCTCATATATGTGGGCAATAGATGCCATCCAATTCAACAGAGAAACAATAACAGCAAAACAAACCACCCAGCATCTCAGGCCCACATATGTCTCCAGGGTTTCCGAACTTGTCGTGGCAATTCTCCCTGGATATTCGAAAACCTGGAAAGCAAGAGCTGACCAAATTTGACCTTAATTTTTAGATTTTTTGATGTGGACCATTTTTAAAGTCTTTATTGAATTTGTTACAATATTGCTTCTGTTTTATGTTTGGGTTTTTGGGCCACAAGGCATGTGGGATCTCAGCTCCTCGAGCAGGGGTCGAACCAGCACCCCTTGCATTGGAAGATGAAGTCTTAACCACTGGATCCAAGGGAAGTCCCTAAATTTGACTTTTTTCAAAGACACGCTGTTTTATGTCTACCTGGACTCATCAGGGAGGCCAAACCAAGATGAAAGTCTCTCTCCTCGTGTCTCTCAGTTGCATAACCAGCCACTGCATCCAAAGCTTGTGTCAGGGCCATCCTAGGGCCTTCTGACAGTCAGCTGGACAATGTCTGGACAACTGGATGACCAAGACGACCCACCCTGGCACAGTGGCACCCGGCAGAGAAGCAAAGGGGCAACACCCATGAGCAAGAGAAGCAGACACCATATTTTCTGCAAACTCAAACCCCATCTCCAGCTCACATGACAGGCAATTTCCAACACTCTCTGCTGATTTACTGTTCTGAGTGGCATTTTGTCCCATCCTACGACTTGTGGTGAAGGAGAGGTCACTGTTTGGAGACCTGGGTGTGATTTGGAATTTTGCAATTGACCTGTTTTGTGGCCTTGGACAGGTCATGCTACGTTCCCTCTCTGAGTATCTGGTGACAGACACGAGAGCTATTTCTGGTGATAGACATGACAAGACAAGTTTGTCATGCAGACTCAACTGCTCCCCAAACTGTATGCTGTTAATGGTCATCTTAGAGAAACTCACACGACGTTGTAAACCAACTCAACTTCAATTAAAAAATAAAAAATAATGATCTTAGAGCACCCAAACCCCAGAAATAAACCTCCCTGTGCTGGCTGAGTCTCAGCCTCTCTCTTACAGGGAAGCAGAATGCAGACTTTTCTCAAAGCTAAATGTTCAAAAACATTCCCTCACTGCTCTCCTACTCCAAATGGGTGAGTTTTCAGCTTAACTGGAGTAGAACTGACATACAATGAGCTGTACACACTTAAGGTACCCAAGTGATGAGCTCTGACACGTGTCTACACCTGCAAATGCAGAGTGCTCCTCCGCAGTCCTGTTCTGGCTCTTTGCCACCCCTCAGACTATAGCCCACCAGGCTCCTCTGTCCATGGGCTTCTCTAGGCAAGAACATTGGAATGGATTGCCACACTCTCCAGGAGATCTTCACCACGCAGGGACTGAACCCTCATCTCTTGCATTTCCTCCATTGGCAGGCTGATTCTTTACCACTAGCGCCACGTGGGAAGCCTCCGACGCCTACAAAACCATCACCTAATCAAAACAGTGAACTTATCCATCTTCCCCCAAATTTCCCTCCTGCTCTGGGCACCCCTCCCTCCCGCCTCCACTCTCTCTGTTCAATAGGGGATGGGGGTGATTATAATAAAATTAAAAATATATATATCTGACAAAGAAGGCAGAAAAAGGTGGAAAGGGAGAGAGAGACACACACAGGGGAAGCAAGGAAGCCAGGGAACATGTGTTTGATGGCCCCATGACGGCCCAGAGACACAGAGCGAGAAACAGAACGACGAAGTGTGTGCAGGGAACAGAGAGGGACAGGCGTGCCCATCTGTCTGCTTCCCCTCCGGGGCAGGGGAGGCACCCACCACTTCCGGTGGCTCGAGGCACCGGCTCAGCAGGGACCCCGCCATCACGCCCCATCGCACTGCCCCATTTTTCACTGTCAAGGCCCTGCTTGAGCACAATTCATCACGGCCACGTTCGGAAACTACCCATGTAAATGCCGAGCTATTCCACCTGGCAAGGGCCTGATTGCCCTGAAGGGGGTTTCTCAAAGCGTCTCCGACACCGTACTCTGGTCTGCATCCGCCGTCACGACCCCTGCATCAGGGCGGGTCCACGGACTCTCTCCTGAGCCAGAGCACAGACAAGGGTTAGGAGCAGGGGCTGAGCAGGCCGCAGCGGCCCATGCCTGGAATCCAAGAAGCCCCTCCAGGTCGGTGAGGGTTCCCAGGGCCCAGAGCATGAGATCTGCCCAGCTCAACGTGACCGCCTGTGAGAGGAGCCTGGAGCTCAGGTGCCTAAAGAGGGAGGGACCACGGCTGGCCACCATGGGTCAGCCCCGCCCATCCCAGCCCTCACAGAGCGGGGCAGGGCGCTCTGATCAGCAGGCTATCTGTGTCAGCTCAAGGCCAAGCCCAGCGCTGTGACATCCCACAGGCGTCCTCAGAGGGTCCTAACCCCTAAGCCTTGGGCATCAGATGGTAGAAAATGACTTCTTTATCCACATATTTATTTGTCGCCTGTATATGTTTTCAAGTACACTCTTAGCCCGCTGATTCCAACTGGCACTCTTGTGCAAAAACTCCTTCAGAGCTCGAACGGAACCGCCTGTTAGAAAACACGGGTCTTCCAGCGGGTGATATTGACACTCACATGTCCTGTCACCATGGTGCTCCCAGAAAAGCAGACACGTGCTATGTCGGCTTTGGTCACCTCCCAGGGAGCCCCCTGGATGAAGAACCATCAATGCCTGTTACTCTGGAGCTTGAGTCTAAATCATTCCTGAAACCACAAACCCCATAATCAGGAAAGAGGAAGAAAGGGAGTCATTGACTTTTAAGACTGGGTCACAAAACACTGGGGTGAGGCGGGGAGGGTTCAGGGGGAACTGGGTAGGGGTAATCCAGCCACAGGTACAGAAACACAGTGGACCAGGTTTCCCCAGGAAATAGCTTGGTTTCAGAGGGAAGGGCTGTGTGTCCGTTTTCTATCTTGATGAAAATTTTGACCCTGTTTATACAGTTGTTCAGTCACTCAGTGGTGTCCAACTCTTTGCGACCCCATGGACTGCAGCACACCGGGGTTCTCTGTTCTTCACTATCTCCTACAGTTTGCTTAAACTCACGTCCATTGAGTCGGTGATGCCATCCAGTCATCTCATCCTCTGTCGTCCCCTTCTGCTCCTGCCCTCAGTCTTTCCAAGTATTAGGTTCTTTTCCAGTGAGTTGGCTTTTGCATCAGGTGGCCAAAGGATTGCAGCTTCAGCATCAGTCCTTCCAATGAATATTCAGGGATTGAGTATTTAGGATTGACTGGTTTCAACTCCTTTTACACAGTAGCAGAATAAACAGGCTCCAGCTTGTGGTTTTTCATTTCTGTAGGTGATTTCTTTTCTTCAGGCGGTCTGAGAGCGTTTCTGACAGTGACACACTGTCCCCTCTGGAGAGCCGTGAGGGCATCTAGTGCTGGACCCAGAGTGTTGCTAAAAGGGGCTGCCCTCGACCACTGCACTCCTCACTGAAGGCTGGGTGACCTCTGTCCCACCGCCCCACCCCCACCCCCGCAGGCTCCCCTGATCTGTGTGTCTCACAGATTCACGAGAACCCTTTCGAATTCACACACACAGCCTAGAATCCCATCCCCAGCCTGATCTTACTCCTTTGGGAGGTCTTTCTAGCCAACAAGGGGGCTGCTGTTCAGAGGGAACCATTTCCATATGTCCCCAACACGCCTTCACGGGACTGTTCAAGTTGACAACAGAAGCTCAGACTATACAAACCACTGGGGAGTTCTCCCAGCCCACCCTGTCCCAGAGCAGGTCAACTCCTCAACCAGTCTGAGAACCTGCCAAAGTCCAAGGGTTCGAGATTGCTCTGAATAGCAGCCCCAAGAAACATCAGTGGTTCTGAGGCATCCATGTGCTCCTGGGCCAGTCCACCTCGCTTCCAGGCACCAACATGGTATAGGCATCTGCTCTGCCCACCACAGCCCTCTTGTCAGGAGGGTAGCCCATGAAGCCAGAGCTGGACCAGACATGCTGATGCCAGCAGTGTCGGTTCCCTGATTCCATCCCGGGCTCTCCCTCCTGGGTCCCCGGCTGCTTCCTCGATGCTGAGCAGAGACAGTAGAGCCAGGGCACCGGGTCAGGCCAGCTTTCTCTCAGAATACAATGATGCCGGAAGACGCTAGAAACTTTAATGGCTGGGAGGGAAAAGCATCACTTGAAAGCTCAGAAATGACCCCCAAAATGGTTTCGCCCCAATGACAGGAAGCATTTCCTCAGATATACACGCTCCGTGATTACCACGGCTACCTGACTGCAAGGGGGGGTGGAGTCTAGTGTTTGTTATTGAGACCATATTATTAGCCACTGAAAAGACATCTATAAAAGCAGCCTTATTCTCCGAAAGCCTCCTCTAGCTAGGATAGTGTAATTGGCAGCATAAATTTGGGAAAGGAGTTGGGAGGGGGGGTTGGAAGGATAAAGAGTGCTTATAAAATTACCATGGAGTTCTCCAGATGGGGGAAGGCGAGCCCAACATGAATCTCACCCCTACCTGTTCTTTCTGGGGAAAAGATAACAATGAAATGTTGTCCCCTCACCTCACCCCTAGGCAAGACTACCAGAGACAGAAAACATCCTAGCTTCCTATACCACAAGCACAGCTACTCACAGACAGATCCTATTCTTGCCCTCTGTGGCCTTCAGTTGGGTTATTTCCAACGTGACTTCTTTCTAGTTAAACCCATTTGAGACCATAAAAAAATTTACTCAATGGAGCGACTTTCTGATGTAGGAATCAAGAGATGAGTCCTAATCCCCAGCTCTACCTACTAGCTGTATCACCTGGATGAGCCCCTTGACCCCTGGGAGCCCAGGAGGACAAACAGTGGTCTACACAGAGATTCTGGAGACCACCAAGGGTGGAGCAGAGGAATCCTCGACAAAAGAGGCCCCCAAGGCTCTCAGAAACCAAGGCCCAGAAGAGCGAGCCCAAACATTCACACAAAGGACCTCCCTGCACCCAGCTTTGCATCGAATCCCCTTCAGAGCAAAAGGAACTACTAGGGAGCCCCTTACTCTGCTCTTCTGCTGTGTAAGTGAAAGATGCTCAAAGAACAGCAAGGCTGGGCTCAGGCCCCTGCCACGCTAACCCACGTGTTAGGGGTACCTCGGCATTCCATTCTCAGGAGGCTCAGCTGAAGGATATTAATCTGAACTGAGTCATCCCAGGAAAAAAGGCAGGAGAAAAGAGATAGCCCATAAAAACTAGACAGGCCATGATAGCACAGACCTACTCTTTTCCTGTCCTCTCTTCATTTAAACAATAAATTTAAATTTCCTTGGTGGCTCAAATGTTCAAGAATCCACCCACAATGCAAGAGGCCTGGGTTCTATCCCTGGGTTGGGAAGAACCCCTGGAGGAGGGCATGGCCACCCACTCCAGTATTCTTGCCCGGAGATTCACCATGGACAGAGGAGCCTGGCGGGCTACAGTTCATGGGGTCGAGAAGAGTCGGACATGACTGAATGACTAAGCACAGCACAGCACAAAGACATCAGTTTTTCCAACTTCTGCTGACACTAAAACTCTCAAGGTCAAACTCACACCTAATAAACACTTGCTAAGTGAGGATATTCAGGAATAAGCAGGAAGTCTACATTTCACAAAGAACCAATGCTCCTTCGTTAGAAAACCCTCCTTCTCTATGTTTGTATTTATAGGCATGAATGCAGCATTCGTGTCATGTAGTCCCAAAATCATGCTGTTTCAGAGACCGAAGAGACCACAGAAATCATCTATTGCAGTTTCATCATTTAACACATGTGTACAAAATAAAGAAAAGAAAATAAAGACCAGACAGGGGATGCAACCTAAGAAAGGTCACAGAGCAGAGACCAGCGGAGCCCAGCCACATCCAGGGGTCTCAACTTCTAGGCTGAGCCAACCTCATTTGGAACCTCCTTCCCAGGAGGTTCAGAGGAGTGACACGGCTCAGATTCAGGCCTGTTCAGGAGCTTCCAAGAGTGTGGCCTTCTTCTCCTGTACTTGAGTTGCTGAAGACTATCGACAACGAGGCTTAAGAGATGGGAAAGATGGTTACAGATTCTGTGACACAGCCTGGAAGGTACCTGCCCCCCAAAATAGAGATAGAAAGGTAGACAGGTAGGTGTAAAGACATCCTTGTCATTAGGCTACTTAGATTTCTTTCCTCCTGTATGTCCTACCAACAGATTATGTGTGCATGTGTGCTTGAAAAATGAAAATTGCTCAGTCGTGTTCAACTTTTGGCGATCCATGGACTGTAGCCCGCCGGGTTCCTCTGTCCATGGAATTCTCCAGGCCAGAATACTGGAGTGGGTAGCCGTTCCCTTCTCCAGGGGATCTTCCCAAGCCAGGGATCAAACCCAGGTCTCCCACATTGCAGGCAGATTCTTTTTCATCTGAGCCACCAGGGAAGCCCAAGAATACTGGAGTGGGTAGCCTATTTTTCTCCAGTAGATCTTCCTGACCCAAGAATCAAACCAGGGTCTCATCCACTGCAGGCAGTCTTTACCAGCTGAGCTACCAGGGAAGTGTGCTTAATCATATCCAACTCTTTTGTGACCCCATGGACTGTAGCCCACCAGGTTCCACTGTCCATGGGATTCTCTAGGCAAGAATGCTGGAGTGGATAGGCATTTCCTCCTCCAGGGGATCTTCCGGACCCAGAGATGGGTCCTGGACCCATTTCTCCTGTGTCTCCTGCACTGCAGGTGCATTCTTTACTGCTGAGCCACTGGCAAAGTTCAGTTCAGTTGCTCAGTTGTGTCTGACTCTGCGACCCCATGGACTGGAGCACTCCAGGCCTCCTTGTCCATCACCAACTCCCGGAGTTTACTCAAACCCATGTCCATCGAGTTGATGATGCCATCCAACCATCTCATCCTCTGTCGTCCCCTTCTCCTCCAGCCTTCAAACTTTCCCAGCATCAGGGTCTTTTCCAATGAGTCAGTTCTTTGCATCAGGTGGCCAAAGTATTGGAGTTTCAGCTTCAGCATCAGTCCTTCCAATGAAGATTCAGGACTGATTTCTTTTAGGATGGACTGGTCGGATCTCCTTGCTGTCCAAGGGACTCTCAAGAGTCTTCTCCAACACCACAATACAAAAGCATCAATTCTTCAGTGCTCAGTTTTCTTTACAGTCTAACTCTCATATCCACACATGACTACTGAAAAGACCATAGCTTTGACTAGACAAATCTTTGTTGGCAAAGTAATGTCTCTGCTTTTTAATAAGCTGTCTAGGTTGGTCATAACTTTTCTTCCAAGAAGCAAGTGCTTTTAATTTCATGACTGCAGTCACCATCTGCAGTGATTTTGGAGCCCCCAAAAAATAAAGTCTGACACTATTTCCACTGTTTCCCCATTTGTTTGCCATGAAGTGATGAGACCAGATGCCATGATCTTAGTTTTCTGCATGTTGAGTTTTAAGCCAACTTTTTCACTCTCCTCTTTCATTTTCAACAAGAGGCTCTTTAGTTCTTCTTCGCTTTCTGCTATAAGGGTAGTGTCATCTGCATATCTGAGATTATTGATATTTCTCCTGGCAATCTTGATTGTAGCTTGTGCTTCATCCAGTCCAGCATTTCTCATGATGTCCTCTGCATATAAATTAAATAAGCAGGGTAACAATATACAGCCTTGATGTACTCCTTTCCTGGTTTGGAACCAGTCTGCTGTTCCATGTCCAGTTCTAACTGTTGCTTCCTGACCTGCATACAGGTTTCTCAGGAGACAGGTCAGGTGGTCTGATATTCCCATCTCTTTCAGAATTTTCCTCAGTTTGTTGTGATACACACAGTCAAAGGCTTTGGCATAGTCAATGAAGCAGAAGTAGATATTTTTCTGGAACTCTCTTGCTTTTTCAGTGATCCATCGGATGTTGACAATTTGATCTCTGGTTCCTCTGTCTTTTCTAAATCCAACTTGAACATCTAGGAGTTCACGGTTCACGTATTGCTGAAGTCTGGCTTGGAGAATTTTGAGCACTACTTTGCTAGCATGTGAGATGAGTGCAATTGTGCGGTAGTTTGAGCATTCTTTGGCATTGCCTTTCTTTGAGATTGGAATGAAAACTGACCTTTTCTAGTCCTGTGGCCACTGCTGAGTTTTTCAAATTTGCTGGCATATTGAGTGCAGCACTTTCACAGCATCATCTTTTAGGATTTGAAATAGCTCAACTGAAATTCTATCACCTCCACTAGCTTTGTTCATAGTGATGCTTCCTAAGCCCCACTTGACTTCACATTCCAGGATGTCTGGCTCTAGGTGAGTGATCACATCATCGTGATTATCTGGGTGTGAAGATAATTGTTTTTTGTATAGTTTTTCTGTGTATTCTTGCCACCTCTTCTTAATATCTTCTGCTTCTGTTAGGTCCATACCATTTCTGTGCTTTATCAAGCCCATCTTTGCATGAAATGTTCCCTTGGTACCTCTAATTTTCTTGAAGAGATCGCTAGTCTTTCCCATGCTATTGTTTTCCTCTATTTCTTTGCACTGATCACTGAGAAAGGCTTTCTTATCTCTCCTTGCTATTCTTTGGAACTGTGCATTCAAATGGGTATACCTTTCCTTAAAGTAGAGGAAGGTTAATTATTTTAAATTCAGGAAATTGAAGGTTATGTTTATTAGAGAACTTTGTAGACAGAGGAAATACCAAAGTTCTATAAAATGAATTTCACTTCCATGACATGTGCTGGGGTTCATTCGTTCATCCATTCTACAACCAAGTTCCTAATATTTGCACAGCACTTGTAAGGTTGTAAAAATGAATGAGTTGCTGACCCTGCCCCCTGCTCTAGTGACACAGGACATGGACAAAAGAAGGTAAAACTCATCAGGAGAAGGTACAAATGTGCTGTGGTAATGGATTTATATACCCAGTCACCACAAGGAGACACGTGACTTGGATGAATGTCAAATGCCTCGGGCTGGGAAGAGGCAGCCTCTACATGACCTTTTCATGAGGACCAGATGCTGGGACAGAGGGCAGCTCAGTCAGTGACCTCGGGCTTGGGGAAGGAGCAGGACAGGGTACAAAAGGGGCAGCACCAGGGGCCTGCAGGGGATAGAGCTGTTTTGCACGCTGACTGTAGTGGTGTTCACATGAGTTAAAGTTCATAGAACCACACACTCCCAAAAGAGTCAATTTTACAGGATGATGCTTCAAAAATAAATTTTTTTTGGACCTCCGTAGTGATCCAGTGGTTAAGAACCCATCTTCCAATGCAGGAGACAAAGGTTCGATCCATGGTCCAGGAAGGTCTCCTATACTATGGAGCAACTAAGCCCATGCACCACAATTACTGAGCCCACAGCCAGAGCCTATGCTCTGCAACAAGAGAAGCGATCGCAACAAGAAGCCTGCACACCGCCACTAGGGAATAACCCCCCTTGCCATAATTAAAAAAAGTCCATGCGCAACAACGAAGACTCAGCACAACCAATAAATAAATAAATGTGTGTATGTGTGTGTGTGTTAGTCACTCAATTGTGTCTGACTCTTTGCCACCCCATGGATTATAGCCCCAGGCTTCTCTGTCCGTGGAATTCTCCAGGCAAGAATACTGGAGTGGGTTGCCATCCCCTTCTCTGGGGCTTCCCTGATAGCTCAGTTGGTAAAGAACCTGCCTGCAATGCAGGAGATCGCAGTTCAATTCCTGGGTCAGAAAGATCCATTGGAGAAGGGATAGGCTACTCACTCCAGCATTCTTGGGTTTCCCTTGTGGCTCAGCTGGTAAAGAATTCACCTGCAATGCAGGAGACCTGGGTTTGATCCCTGGGTTGGGAAGATCCCTTGGAGAAGGGAAAGGCTACCCTTTCCAGTATTCTGGCCTAGAGAATTCCATGAACTGTATAGTCCATTGGGTCTCAAAGAGTTTGACAGGACTGAATGGCTTTCACTTTCACTTTCTCCAGGAAAAATGAACAAAATTGTTTTTCAAAAACTATTTCTATGAAAAAATAACTTTAAAAAACAAAAATAAAAATTTTTTAATTGAAAACACGAAATAGGATGTGCACTCAGAGGAGAGGCAGACCATGTCTGGCTGCGGCCCTGTCAGAAGCCTCTGATCAGAGCCTGCAGGGTGGCGCGATCAGGACCTGGGGAGCAGTGAACACTCTCTCGGAACAGAGGACAAGCCAGGCGGAGGTGCTGCTGGGACAGTGTGGCACTGGCAGGGGATAAATTGCATTTAACTGTCTCCACTCAGTCCAACGAAACGGTCACTGTGTGGTGATGACAACAGCTCCCCAAGCCAGAGATGAGAGCCTCTGAAGATTCGAAATCTTGACGATTCCGAGGTGCTGGTTCATCCAGCAAAACCCGCTGCAGCACTGGAGTGTAGACTTCCAAATGCTTTGCCTCTGCTCTGAGAGGGAGCATGCTCCTGTCACCTTCAGCATTTCTTGATTTGAAATCATAGGGCCAGAGATGACCAGGCTGGCAGTAAACCTACAGTTCACTGAATCTGTGGCTGGTGAATCAGGGAGCCTCTAAAAATCTGGAAGAGAAGCTCCATGCTCTTTCTCCATAAAAAGACATTTAGGGATGGAGTTATGCAAACAATTTTCAGACACTGCTGAACTCCCTGACTCAACCCTGGACACTCAAAAGCGGGAGACTGTCCACAGTCACAAGTTAAGAATCCAGACAGGACCCCAAGAGGCCCGGCTTCCCCAGGTCCCAGACTGCACATAGAATATTAGGTTCATCCAACCCCACCCAGTCCCACTGATGACGGGGAGCCTGGAGGAGGCACCGAAGAGAAGATGGCTCCTTTTTGGAACCGACTCAAATGTTGAGTTACCAGAAATAATTCGAGGCTGGGAGGCCGGGGCCTGTGCTCACACAGTGTCCTGCCGCATTCAAACGGGAGCATATTTCAACCTGCAGTCGGTTTGGACTTTAGTTACCAAAGGGTGGGTCCCCGCAGCCACCTGCTCTGTCTCTGTGGTGCTTAATGGGGCAAGCTGGCTCGGGGAGTGGGGATGAGATCACATTTCTAGAGGGCGTTGGGATTCCCGGAGAAAAGGAGCCTGTCTCCAGCTTCTTCACAGTTGACTGCACCTCCACCCTGCCTCAGGCCTCCTGGGCTATTTATAGCCTCACACCCAAAACACAAACTGTTGTTTGCAGCTTTTCCAAGGTCTAGCCCAAGGCTCTGCTTCCGTTCTGATTTCCATCTGTGCAAACACCCAGCTCCTGATGGGGTTTTAAGAGCAAGGATGGGGCCAGAACAGGAGACCCTGGAACAGAGCGTGGGCCTCACCTTCCCCAGCACACACAGTGCCCCAGCAGGCTCCAGCCCCCAGCACAGCAGTCCCACAGAGCCTGCTCCAGGGGCGGGCTCGCCTCCCATTGGACCGGTCTATTTTAAGCGCTGTATTTTTAGGACGAGCACATGCACTGGGTTTGTATAGTCCAAGATCATGGCCTCCCCTCTGGCGGCAGCTGCACTGCCAGGCCTCCTTGTCTTTGACTTTGGAGGCTGGTGTCAGCTGGCCATCTGTGGTCTGGGCTTAAGGAAGAGCAGGGTGATGGGGTGGTCTGGGCCTGGAAGGTGCAGGCAGCTCATGACGGAAAATTCCACCAGCTCCTGGAAGCTGAGATGGCACCGGCACCCCTGGCCTCGCCACCAGGAACACCAGGAGCCCACAGACACTGAAGGGCCCCATCCACAGCAGGGAGGGGGCAAGTCAGCACCCCCAGGTTCAAGTCCTGGCTCCAATCTGACTCCAGGAGCAGAACACCCCTGAGCCCCAGCTGCTCACCTATGCTGAGGTGAGGACAGCCAGGCCTAGCTGGTGGGGTCACCATGAATGAGCAAGATGAGCAGCCAAGCTATTGAGTCTTGATGGCTCACTTGAGGGAAAGGTATTCCACAAGCATCACTGTGATGCCTCCGAGATCCCTTCATCATGGGGAGGAGCACAAGGGCTCCAGAAGGACTTCCTCTCAGCTTTCTCCTACACGCCACCAGGCCTGGTGACACTATCTGGGGCGTGGCCCTAGCTGTGGTCCTCCCTTCGCCATCTCCCTGCCTTCAGCAGGGCTTTCCCCATCCATCACCTAACACCCAACTCAGCCTGGGTCTCCCCCCGGCCTGGTGCATCCCGGGAGAACATTCCAGAACACACGTCTGATCATCTCATGCTTCTGCTCAGAAGCTTCTGTTCCTCAGGTAAAATGCAACTTCTTTAGGCCTCACAGGTAAACCAGGCTCACGTAAAACCTCCCTCAACTCAACAACCAAAAAACAACCAAACGACCTGACTCAAAAGATGAGCAGAGGACTTGAATAGACTTTTCTCCAAAGCAGACGTGCAAAGAGCCACCCAGCACATGAAAAATTGCTCAACATCTCTAGGACGTGCATGGCGGAGTTGGCAGCATAGGAAGAGGGAAGAGCGCCTCCTTCTAGAAGGAGGAAAAGAAAGAAGGGCAAACGCAAACAGCAGAGACTGCACAGCCCCCTGAACCAGGAGGAGTGAACACGCAGGCTGGTGTGGCTAGAGCAGAGGGCAAGAGGGGACGGAGAGAGAACAGGAGTGAAGGAGGTGAGTGGAGGAGTGAGGCCAACAGGGCCCCGGGCATCAGCGAAAGGTATTCAGAACAAAGCCCCTTACTCTCGGTGAGACAGGAGTCACTGGGGGCTGTAAGTGCACAGTGACGTTCATCTTAGCACAATCGTTCTGGCTGCCGGAGCAGGAGAGTCTGAGGAAAGACAAGGGCAGAAGACAGCAGGGAGGCCGCCGCGACCACCCAAGCGCCAGATGCTGGCCACGCGCATGTGTCAGAAGGCGGGAGACGGAAGATGCCTTGCAAGGCAGAGCCAACAGGCTTGTTGATGGGCTGGGTGTGAAGACAGAGAGAGGATTCAGAAATGTCCCCAAGGCTTTTGGCCCAAAACACCAGAAGGATGAAGTTGGCATGAACTGAGACAAGAGAGAGAATCACAGGTTTGGGGAGAAGTCAGAGTTGGGTTTTGGACCGTCGACAAATGGAGACATCAGAAAAGCACTGGCCTGGTGGGGCTGGAGTCCAGGCCGTGGACACAGGGCTGGGGTGATATTCAGAATCATAAAAGTGGGTGTGAGTGGTAAACATGGGGACCCCAAGGGAAATCTGGAGCACTACAAGATTTACAACAGGGAAGGTGAAGAGGACTTGGCAAGGGAAGCAAGGAGAAGAAGCCCCAAGAGGTGACAAGAGGTGAGAGGAAGCCAGGCATGTCCCGGGGGCAGCCAGGCACTGGGAGAAGGGAACAAGGTGGGGAGAGCCCAGTGCTGTGGGTGCAAAGGAAGTGATGGAGAACAGGCCACGGGGCAATGCAGAGGCCACAGAGGGCCTTGAGAACATGGCTTTGGTGGAGAGCCAGGTGGGAGGCAGAGGGCCCGTGGGAGACAGGGATCAGCTGGCCCTCTGGGGCAGGGACTCCCCACAGTCATCACTAGGAAAGAGGAGAGATGGGTGGTAGCTGGAGGGGAGTGGGGTCAAGACAGGGAACATGTATTTCAATCTCCTTCTTCACAACTTTCTAAACTTTCCAAGCTTCTGTGGATGACTTTTTAAAAATTCTTAATTATAGTAAAATACACGGAACACACACTTTACTCTCTTAATCATTCAAAGTGTAGAGTTCAGTCTTGTTCAATACATTCACATGGTTGTGCGACCATCACCCCATCCATCTCCAGAACTCTGCATCTTGTAAAACTGAAACTCTGTCCCCATTAAACACCAACCCCCCTCCTCCTGAGGCCCTGGCAACCCCCTTCTACTTTCGGTCTCTGTGAATTTTGACTACTCTAGAATCCACAGGGTCACAGAGTTGGACACGATTGAGCGACTAAACAGAAATGAAAGTAATCCATACAAGAGGAATCAGAGTACTTGTCCTTTTGGGGGCTGGTTTATTTCACTGAGCACAATGCCTACAAGGTTCATTCATGTTGCGGCAGGTGTCAGAACTGTATTCCTTTTTAAGGCTGAATGATATTCCACTGTATGGACCTACCACATTTGATTTATCCCTTCATCCCTTGATGGATCTTTGTGTTTTTCCCACCTTCTGGTTAATGTGAACAATGCTGCTGAGAACATGGCTGTACAGATACCTCTTTGAGACTCTGCTTCAGTTCTTTAGTGTCTGCACCCAGAAGTGGAATTACAGGATCATATGGTAACTCTATTTTAATTTTTCAAGGAAGAGTCATGCTGTTTTCCATAGCAGCTGCCCCACTTTATGTCCCCACCAGCCGTGCACAAGGGTTCCAATTTCTCCACATTGAGAGGGATATTTTTAAGATGGGAGGAATCATGGAATGTTTGTATGCTGATGGGAGGCTCCAAGAAAGAGAGAAAATAGCTGCTTGGGAGGGAGGCAGAGAACAGTGAGGACTGAGCCAGGGCCTCCCGGCAACAAGAGAAGGCTGCAGGGTGCGCAGGTGCAGGAGCTCAGGTTTGGCAGGAGGAGCCTGAGGAAGTTCTCGCTGATGGTGTCTGATGAGCAAAGTCTTCAGCCAGGAGAGGGCAGGAGATGTGCTGAGGAAGGAGGAGAGGGAGCAGGTGCATAAGTGTCACCGTGGAGTGCAGACGGGGGTGCGTAAGTGTCACCGTGGAGTGCAGACGGGGGACAACGGGTGCCCCGGGCAGCGTCTTGGGACTGCCAGGCAAGCCTGGAGAGGAGCAGAAGGGAAATGATTTACTCCGGGCTCTAGATTTGCCAAGTAAGAACAATGCAGTGAGAAAGGGGCAGAGTCAGAAAGAGCATGACTGGTGAAGTGAGAAACAAGAGAGGGGTGAAGCTGAAAGAGGCCCCACACATCAACAGGTCTTAGCCCCAAGGACCTCAGGGAACTAGGAGGAGGGGTAACTGTTGGGAAGGAGGTCTTGGATGACGCATATTTTTAGGATGGGTGGAGCTTACGTTCCGAGGTTAAAATGGGCCAAAAAGGAAAGGAATGAAACAATAAAATAACTGCATGAGTGTGTGCTCAGTCGTATCCGACTCTTTGCGACCTGCATGAGCTGTAGCCCACCAGGCTCCTGGGTTCATGGGATTCTCCAGGCAAGAATATTGGAGTGGATGGCCCTTTCCTTCTTTAAGGGATCTTGTGACCCAGGGACTGAACCCGCGTCTCCTGGGTCTCCTCCATCGTCAGGTGGGTTCTTTATCACTGAGCCATCTGGGAAGCCCTAAAATAGCTACAGACCATAATAAATGTCCTGAAAGAAACAAGCCAGCCTGGAGACAGGGGTGGGGAGGGGCTTACTTAAACAGAGTGATCAGGGGTTGCCCCTTGAGGAGACTGGAGCTGAGACCTGAGTGTCATATTGAGGAAGGACCCCGGTATCTGCAGAATGGAAAGCACGCAGAAGGGGCTGGAGACAGTGAGAGAAACAGGAAGAAGTCCAGAAGCTGAGTCTAAGGGTTGCTGGAGCACCGCAGAGCTTTCACGGCAAAATAACACAATCCACACTGGAATGTCTAACCGCCAATTCAAGCCCAACATTACCAAGAAGCCACGAAACCTGTGGTGGATTCCTTCTCCAGCGACACGGCAAGACAGAAGTCAGGAGCTAGTGTGCCCACACGTGACAGCAGGCACCAAACCAGGAGGCTGTGTATGAATGCTACAGGACAGCAGTTGGGGTGTTTGGGGCTAGAACTTTTCCCCCAAATTAAGGACTGGCCAGCAGAAGCCACCCTCTGCGGGTATCTACACCTGGGCCAAGGTGCAAGCTCTGGCTCTTTCTGTAGACTAACCAGGCTGCCCCAGAGAGGCCACCAGAGCTTCCAGCTTCCTCCCACGCAAGCCTCCTCCAGCCCCCACATCTCCTATCCCACTGGGCCCTGGAGAAGCAGGCCTGGCCCAACCCCAGAGCTGCCTGGGCTCCTGAGTAGCTCCAAGGCGACAGGGAAAATGGGAAGATCACCTCCCTAGTCCTGGCCAAGCCCCGCCTCTCTCCACCAGCAGGACCAGTGCTGAACTAGGGGAGAGAAAAGCAGAAAGAAAAGGGAGCAAGAGGAAAAAGGTAAAGCCAGCCAAGACAGACGCAGCAGAAATTCCTGGAACTCTTATTTCCACTAGAATCGCCTGCCCCTACACTACCCTGAGAACTCCGAGGGCCTCTGCCACCTGCACTGCTGTCTGTGGGCTGGCGATTGGATCCAAGTTATGCCATTGAACCCCCACACCTCCCTGAGGAATAAGAATTGTCATGCCAGGTTGAAGATGGGGAGGTTGAGACTCAATAAGGGATGTGACCTTGACCAAGTTTACACAGCCCAAAGTGACCTGCCAGCTTCCTTGCTCCCTCCCACCTGTGCATGGCCACCACTGGAGAAAAGGCAGATCCGCACTGAAAGGGAGGTGACCCCGGCTCCCTTGCCCAGGGCTAGGGGATAAGCAGCCCCTGCCGACCCCTGGTGAGGGGTAGACAAGAACCAGCCTCCCAAGGGCTTCCTCCCAGGAAAGCTGGCAGGAGGCCTGAAGCATCTGTTTGTTTCCCTTGGTCTCATCTTCAGCACTAAACCATAACGTTTATCTTTAGGTCACTTAAAGCATATAAATTAGGTTAAATATTTCATTCACTAAACAGCTCAGATAGTCATGGATTCTACCCTAAGTGAGCAGGAAGTTAATTCTCTCTACATTTACTCAGTAATATGAAATAATCATCTTAAATGAATATTTTACAGTTTGCATTTATTAGCAATGCAATTCCTTTCAGAGCCACTTGTAAGGGGTCCCAACGCCTTAGGAAATTTAAACAGTCCAGATGAAGCCATCATCTTGTCAAGATTCTACCCATTTGGTGTTGATGCAGGGTTAGAACATGCCTTCCTGGCCAGGCCCAGCTCCTCGCTTTTCCAGGGACCTTCCGGCTGAGGAGGGCGGGTCTCCTGCCCCACACGGAGCCAAGTTCATCCCTGGCCTGTCCGGATCCTCCCTAAGATCCTGTTCATGTCAACAAGAGACCAAAACAAGAAACCAACAAGCCACTGAAGTTTTATTCAGTGGGTGTTCTGTGCAAGGGCTGTGTCTGCCTGTCCCCACCACCACCCTCCTGTCACCATCAGGCCCCCTCCCGCCTCTGCCGACAGCTCCAGCTCAGAGCTCCCTTCACCTCCCCTCATTTCTGTGCTGTTTCTCTGCATGACTCACCTGGTGCTTATCTTGTTCCCCCATGCTGGGCTCTAGGAGGATCTCACTGGAATAAATCTGAGGCCCCAGAGAGGAATTAAAAGTTCCTTAAGAGGCTGGCTCCCTTTGCACCTTCCTCCTCCCCCCACGATGCCCCACATGGCACTAACCACAAGGTTGACCCTCCATCACTGTGCCAGCAAAAGGCACAGACAGAAGTGGGGCTCTACATCTTCCCTTTCAAAGCCCTCCTTTCCTCGCGAATGAGGAGCCTCCCCGCCCCTATTGTCCACTCTGAGTGTCTGTCTGCACTCAGAACTTTGTGCACTAATTGTGTGGGAGCTGTTTTTCAGGTCTTACAAATTCTAGTTGCTTTGCGGGTCAACTCAGTTAACCATCACTAAGTGCCTTTTAAGTGCGAAGGCCTGAGGGAAGGAAAACAAGTACAAAGAGCCACAGCCTCCCTCACTGTGGTGTTTACAACCTGGTAAGAGGGCGGTGGACAAGCACAGAGCCACTGCAGGCCCTGGTACTGTAAGGGCAGCACCAGGTATCTGGGAGCCCACCAAGGGGGCTTCTACAAGGATACAGGGCTGGGCATCCCGGGGCGGAAGGACAGAAGCAGCAGGAGGCCTCAAGTGTCACCAGCCAGAGCCAGAATTGAACTCAGGTTTGGTTGCTAGTTAACAAAAACTCAGTGTTCAAGAGATAAGGGTTGGTGGAGAAAAGAAAGATGCTTTATTCAGGAAGCCAGCAGCCTGTGGATTAGTGTTCCAGAAAACATCTCCCCAGGTTTCTGGCTTCCCAACTAATGCATCTTTCCTTTTCCACCAACTGTTATCTCTTGATCATTGACTTCTAGGTGACTAGCAACCAAACCTGAGTTTGGTTCTAGCTCTGGCTGGTACTAAATTCTGGTGAGCCAGGCAGGAGACTTGAACCCGAAAGTCTCCTCTTATTTCCTGCCAGGGGCTTCCCACAGCAGGATGATCACTAGGACCCTGTCAGCTGCTTGCTGCCACCCAACCCTAGAACAGCAACTTGTGGGACAATCCCAAGCAGTTGCCAAGATTATTTTGCCTGACAGATGAAGGATGGGGCGAGAAGGAGGCAGATTAGAGCTAAAAGCAGGAAGATAAACTGAGTCCCAAACATCAGGACCGTGAAAGGAGTCCTAAGGAGTTTGAACTAGTTCCTCTAGTGGGAATTGGGAATACCCTCGTCCTGACCAAGTGAAAGACCTAGGAGTGATGTCCATCTCTCCAATTGGATTGGAAGCTCCATCAGCACATCCAGCACATGGCTACTCGCCATGAGCACTCAACACACCGGTCCCTAGCAGGAGTGCCTGTTTTCACACTCATTCCCAAGTCCTGCTCTCTTAGGCTGCAGCTCATTAAGAGATGGTTACAGGAAACACTTAACATTCCAGGTTCCTATGCAATATTGTTCTTTACAGCACTGAACTTTATCACAAACCAAGACAACATATTAAAAAGTAGAGACCTCATTTTGCTAACAAAGATCCATACAGTCAAAGCTATGGTTATTCCAGTAGTCAAGTATGGATGTGAAAGTTCAACCACAAAGAAGGCTAAGCACCAAAGAATTAATGCTTTTGAACTGTGGTGTTAGAGAAGACTCTTGAGAGTCCCTTGGACTGCAAGGAGATCAAACCAGTCAATCCTTAAGAAAATCAACCCTATAGTCATTGGAAGGATTGATGCTGATGCTGAAGTTCCAATACTTTGACCACCTAATGCAAAGAGCCAACTCATCAGAAAAGACCCTGACACTGGGAAATATTTAGGACAGGAGGAGAAGGGGCCGGCAGAGGATGAGGTGGTTAGATAGCATCACCGACTCAATGGACATGAATTTGAACAAACTCTGGAAGACAGTGAAAGACAGGGAAGCCTGCACGCTGCAGTCCACGGGGTTGCAAAGAGTTGGACACAACTGAGCAACTGAACAACAACAGTAAGAAATATGCATGTGCTCTAAGCCATGTGAGGCCCAGCAAGGCCCTTCTCTTGGTTAATGTCCCTCAAGTAAGAGCTGGTATGACCACCCATGAAAGGACGTAGTGATGACAGAATTGCCCTCTGCTCAGAGCTGGTCTATATCCATCCAGATAAATAATCATACACCTGTCATCTTTCCCTCCTGCTCCTAGGGCACTGGTAGCTACTCCTCGTAGCTCCCAGCTACTCCTGCTCCCTCCTACTCGTAGCTAAATGAAAAGCCAATTACAATAATGCTAGGAATACTGTTTTTTTCAGTTTTTACTTTCATCTGGCAGCTTTGTTGAAAAGTAAATTTTATCACAAGCCATTGCAAATCCTTCTCTAGGCAAAACGGAATGAAACCAAAGTAAATAAGTACTCCTCCAACCAGGGGGAGAAAAAAAAAACTAAAAATTATACATTTCCAATGTTTGATTTCATAAAGAAGTTGGAGGAGAAATCATAGAATGTGGATGTGGAGAGGAAGGAAAGAGAAGTCGTGCAGCTCAGATGGAGCCAGACTTCCACCCTCCACACTGGAGCTGAGCTCGAATGTGTCGGTGCAGACGGTCCTCCAAGGTGTGTGATCTGAGCTTAGTCACGATCAGGGCCAGACGTGGCCCAGAGAGGACTTACCCAGCTCAGCGTTTTGTAGGTCATCATTTTCACTCTCAGCTGTGTTCCTAAGCTTGCCATAGGGATGAGCGAGCTTCTTTTCAGCTGTATCATTTTTCTTGTAATTACTAAGCTAATTTTCTATGCCTGGGTCTCAGGGTAATTCTGAAAGGACTAACAGGCTTGTTATTTGGGGGGAGGGAGCAGAATTCATCAAATAAGCAATAAAAGGAATAAAACCTGCCATCTTCCACTTAAAATTTCTAGAAACTAATGCCACACTTCAGTAAAACACAACCACTTTTTTTTTCTTTCTACTTTCTATACATTCTAAATTTTCTGTGACAAGCACATACTAGTCTGTAATGGGGAAAAGTAAAGTCGATTCTTAAAAATCTCTTTGCTTACTGATCTTACTATCCAGGGTGTTAAGAACAGAGTTAGGAGAGTCTGAAAACATCCCATTGTCCACAGCAAGACTGGATTTAAATCTGGAAAGTTTCCAAGCCCAAATACTGTGGGCGGATCTAAGAAGCAATTCCCAGTTTTTCTCCAAGTCTAGCTAAGCCCAGAACACACGCTGGCATGCCATCTTCCCTTCTCCATCCTCCAAATGCTTCAGCCAGCCTCAGTCACAATTCCTCTAACTTTCCTTGGCCTCCCAAGAAAGCCTTCTCCTCTGTGAATGCTTTTTCCTCCTCCATCACACTCCCCACCCTGTCTGGTCTACTCCATCCCCTACTCAGCAAGTTCTGGCAGCTGCCACTCCACCAAGGATGCACCCTCTCCCGACCCGGTGTCCAGCTGCATGGATTCTGGGAATGGCAGTGTGTGCTGCGTGCTCAGTGCACTTGTTGGAATAGCTTACAACACTGAGTACACAGGGTTCAAACTAGCCTGGAAACATCTCCTCATGCTGTCAGTCTTAGACTGCTCTGCCTGCCATAACAAAATATCCTAGATTCAGTGGCTTAAACAACATAAATTAACTTTATCACAGTTCTGAAGCCTGAGAAGTTCAAGATCAGGATATGGCAGGGTTTGGTGTCTGGTGAAGCCCCCTTCCTGACCTGCCACCTTCTCCCCGAGTCTTCACGTGGTAGAGAGAGTGTCTTTTCCTCTTCTTACACTTCCCTCGTGGTCCAGTGGCTAAGACTCTGTGCTCCCAATACAGAGGACTCAGGTACAAACACTGGTCAGGGAACTAGATCCCTCATGACACAACCAAAAGATCCTGCTCATCACAACTAAGACCCAGAGTACCCAAATAAATAAATACAAACATTTTTTTAAATTAAAAGATAAAGGCACTAATCCCATCTTGAAGACCCCACCCTCAGGACCTCATCTAACCCTAATTAGTCACTCAGCCATGTCCAACTCTTTGCAATCCCATGGACAGCAACCTTCGAGGCTCCTCTGTCCGTGGGATTTCCCAGGCAAGAATACTGAAGTGGGTTTTCATTCCCTTCTCCAGAGGATCTTCCCAACCCAGGGATCAAACCCAGGTTTGAAAGAAGATTCTTTACCTTCTGTGCCTGGGATTGAACCAAACAACTAATTACCCCCTCTCAAAAGCCTGATCTCCAAATACACTGCAAGTCAGGGGTTCAACATATGAATTTGGGGGACACAACTCATTCCAAAGCAGTTTCATCCTTCTGTCTTGAGGTCCCTGCCTGCAGGAAGCTGCCCTGACCCTGGTAGACTGGGCTGGCCCTCTTCCTAACTTACCTGAACTCCCTGTAAGACATTTTCTGTCACCTTCTGTATATTGATCAGGCTTCCCCCTCACACCCTACACAGTAGTAAGAGCCATGAAGGCAAAGATCAGACCCCCTCTCACCTACCTTGTACCCTAGCTCCTGAACACATACTGTGGTCAGAAAGCATCTGCTAAAAGGAAGAAAGGAGAAGAGAAAGGAAGAGAGAGGGAGGAAGAGCTTAATGAATTAATTCATTGATGGGTTGACTGGTCATTTTTCCCAGATAACTGAGCCTGGACTCCTGGAGGCTACAAAGAGGCCCCACCCTCTTCACTCCACCAGGAGTCTCAAATGGGCACTGAGCTCCTGTCAAGCTCCTGTGTGGAAAACTGACCTGAGGGTAACCTGACAACACAGAAGCCTGGCTCCAAGGCTGGCATCTAAGAATTCCTTGAGGGAGAGAAAGCAGATGAGGCAAAATGACTACAATCGATCCTTCGAGGTGAAGAGTGGACAGGTACTCATTACATCCCTTTTGCAACTTCTATGTAGGTTTAAAATGTTTTAAGTTCAAAAAACTGAGAAAACAGACAAAACTAAATTATAGGGTTAGAAATCAGAGTAGTAGTTGCCTTTAAGGAGGGGGTGACGAGAGGAGTGGGCTTCTGAGGTGCTGGCACATATATTCTTGAAATAGATGCTTTTCACACTCTCACTGACCTGCACAGTTTTGTCTGGCACCCTTTTTTGTGTACATGCTTGCTGCTGCTGCTAAGTTGCTTCAGTGGTGTCTGACTCTGTGTGATCCCATAGATGGAAGCCCACCAGGCTCCCCCATCCCTGGGATTCTCCAGGCAAGAACACTAGAGTGGGTTGCCATTTCCTTCTCTGTACATGCTTAATGTCACAATAAAAAGACTTACTTAAAAAAAAAAAAAAGCAAACAGAATACACATGTTTCTGAAAGGTCCATGGGATCATAAGGACATTCTAGCATGTGGACAGGACCACATGAGCTCTGCCCAGCTGATGGGCAAGGCCCCACGGTGGATTCCAGAAGCCAGACCAGGGCAGCTGCCTCCTCTTCTAGACACAGTTTTGGGTTCCCACTCAAGTTCTCATAGCAAAGCTATGGTTTTTCCAGTAGTCAAGTACAAATGTAAGAGAAAGCTGAGCGCCAAAGAATTGATGCTTTTGAACTATGGTGTTGGAGGAGACTCTTGAGAGTCCCTTGGACTGCAAGGAGATCAAACCAGTCAATCCTAAAGGAAGTCAGTCCTGAATATTCATTGGAAGGACTGATGCTGAAGCTGAAGCTCCAATACTTTGACCACCTGATGTGAAGAGCCGACTCACTAGAAAAGACCCTGATGCTGGAAAAGAATGACGGCAGAAGGAGAAGGGGGTGACAGAGACTGGATGGCATCACTGACTCAATGGACGTGAGTTTGAGCAAATTCCAGAAGATAGTGAAGGACAGGAAAGCCTGGTGTGCTGCAGTCCATGAGGTCACAAAAAGTCAGACACAATTGAGCGACTAAACAACAATACCAAGTTCTCCAGCTGAGGTGCCAGTTGCCTCATTTGAAAAGTCCAAGTGAAATTGATGCCAAAACCCTATTTTTGAAAAAGAAAAAGAAAAAAAAAAAAAAAAGAATTGGCCTCTCTGTTCCTCAGCAATTATTCTCTCTTCAAATAGACAATTTTTCACCATTAACAGGATGACAGGACTTTAGTGGGTAAGGTGATCCATCTAGAAAATAATGTAGTGTCCACCATAATTCCCATTTCCTAAGCATGTTGGGCTATTTTTTATTTCAAGAAAAGTGAGGGAAATTATTTTCTGTAACTGGACACATTCCTGTGCTCAGATCATCTCAAAACAGCTTACACTTTAAAGTGGAAGTGCACCTTCGAGAAACATAGCACAGCCTGCACCCTTTGGGGAGTGCGTTTTCAAAATAAAGATAATAATGATGAATAATCTCTTGTTTGACAGGCAACGACAGGCTTCGACTCACCTCGCACAATGGCTATTGCCTCCCAGGGCATAAACCAGATACTTGAGGAAAATTGGAGATTTCCCACTATTCTCCTTCTCAGCCTGGGATAACATGGGTTTGTTCTTGCTGGTATATGAAAATCATACTCTTTCTAATGGAAACAATAACTTCCACACAAAGCACCTGTGTGGCCTCCCCTGACCACCAACCTACCTGCATGAGTGATTACTTAAAACCAAAGGAGCTTAAGCTCCCCCTTTATTTGCTTTTGTTGCCTCAAACCACAGTAATAAAGTCCTGAAGCTCCTTCACAGGAATCATGCACAGGTGAGACCTGGAACTCCATCAACATCTCCTCCAAGTCTGCCTACGGCTGCTTTCACATGGACCACCTACTTAACCAGTTATCTGGGCCCCAGGTATTCATCTCAATCTTGCTCCCCAGCCCCCACCGCTGCCCCACTCACCAAACATGCTTCTGGACCACATTCCTCAGTGCTGACAGAGCAAAATCAAAGCATACAAACTTGTTTCAGTACTGACCTTTGGGCTTCCCTGGTGGCTCAGTAGTAAAGAATCTGCCTGATGGTGAGGGAGACACGGGTTTGATCCCTAATCGGGAAAGATCCCATATGCTGCGGGGCAACTAAGCCTGTGCACAGCAACAACTGAAGCCCACGTGTCCTGCAGCCCGTGCTCCACAGCAAGAGCAGCCAAGAAGAAGCCCGTGCAACTAGACAGTAGCCCCTACTCACTGCAGCTACAGAAAAGTCCGCACAGTAATGAAGACCCAGCACTGCCAAAAATAAACCAAATAAATGAACAGTTTTCAAAAATCAGTTACCTTTGCAAAACACAATTAGGACAACAAACCTGTGTGATTCTGAAGCCAAGTTCAGGCAACACGATGGTGATGGTTGGTACCATTGATATTGTTCTAAATATTTCTGCCCTCTCTCCTTTAGTTGGGCTTCCATTGTGACTCAGCTGGTAAAGAATCCACCTGCAATGCAGGAGACCTGGGTTCGATCCCTGGGTTGGAAAGTTCCCCTGGAGAAGGGAAAGGCTACCCGATCCAGTATTCTGACCTGGAGAATTCCATGGACTGTATAGTTCATGGAGTCACAAAGAGTCGGACGTGACTGAGTGACTTTCACTTCACGGCCCTTTAGTTAGTCCCATGGTTCTCAACAGGGGCAATTCCACCCTCACCTCCAACCCCAAAAGACATTTGACAATGTCATGAGACATTTTGGACTGTCCCAGCTGGAGGTGAACACGCCTGGTACCTACTAGTAGGCAGAGGCCAGGATGCTACTAGACAGCCTACAAGGCATAGGACAACCTCCCAACCCAGCAAAGAGTTATCCAGCCCAAAATGTCAGTAGTGCTGAGACTGAGACCCTGAGTTAGATGAGCAGCAATTCGCCACGGCCTTTACCATGTGCCTTCACGGAGCTGCTGAGACTTGCTTGTTTTGTCCTCTGTGATGAAATGCTGGGGATTACAAGTTTGGGGAGGAGCACTTAGAGAGAAGCTGATCTGCATCATCAAGTGAGTCATGACCAACCATCTCATCCCTATTGATAGGATCTGCATTCTGCACATCTCAGTGACTCTAGATTTCAGCAAGGCAGCCAGCAAAGTTCCTCATGTTATACTTGGAAATTAGATGGTGGTACTGGCAAGGAGATTCATCCTTGGTTGAATGACCAAACTTGCAAAGCAGAGAATAGATCCCAGTCACCTGGAGGGAGGCCTCTAAGGACACATCACAGGCTTTGCCCTTCACCCCATCATGTGGGACATCTCTATTAACAGCCTGAAGAGGTTCACAGTATTCTTCTGAGATCCCATGAATAGCATCATTGAGAAGGATGCTGATATTCTGGTAGGCTGAGACAGAATTCAAGCAGACCTCAAGGGATTTATGACAGAATAAACCAGCTCCATGGCAGTAATAGGTAGCCTTGGATGTCTTTATGGCTTTCAAAGCATTTTTCACTAGGCTATTTCATTTGATCATCATCGTCAGCCCATAATATAGGTGGGTCTCCTGACCCCCAGCCCAGGATCCATTCTATATCCCACCTTGCTTAATAGTCAAGAGTCTGTACCTCTCCTGGCCAGAATCCAGGACTGGGGAGAGAGCCCTTTGGAAAAGAGTTTTCGTTTGAGCACCAGCTTAAAGGTGTTCATCTGGCTGGGTTAACTCGAGGATAATGTCAAGAAAGAGAAGGTAGCAATGCCTTTCCTCTGCTCTGATCAGCAGCCATGTGTGTGGTTTGGTCTTGTTTTGGCCAACATATTTCAAAGCAAAACTGAAAACAAGAGCTTACCCAGAGGAGGATGATCAAGACGGAGGAGAAGAACAACAGCAAGTCCTATGAAGGAGATAGAAGCAGCAGGAGCCATCTGCTCATTAGAGACACTCAAGGACGTCACGATGCTGTCTTCAAAGACAGAGGTGCTGTCCTGGATGAGACAGATTCAAGGTATTCCCTGTGGCTCCAGAGGGCAGACACAAGGCTGGTGTATATTCAGGGGGAATATTTAAGCTCAGCAGACAGAACTTCTTGACCATTTATTATACCATCAGAAATGGCAGGCAGGGGACTTCCCTGGTGATCCAATGGCTAAGACCCTGTGCTGTCTGTCAATGCAGGGGGCCCAGGTTTGTTCCCTGATCAAGAAGCTAGATTCCACATGCCACAACTAAGACCGAGTGCAGCCAAATAAATTAATGAATAAATAAAAGAATAAATAAATACTTTTTTTAAATGGCAGGCAGGTCACTATCCCAGGTGGTAAGCCTCCAGCCTTGAATGTGTGCAAGCTCAGGGTGGAGCTAAGAGAAGGGCTTCAGAGGTAAGGTTCTAAACCATGTCATTGGTTCATTCAGCAAACACACATTGAGAGCATGGTCCTAGAAGATGGAGGGGAGAGTGGTGAACACAAGACAAAATCCTGCTCTCCTGGAGCTTAGAGGTCAATGGTGATGAGGTAGTGGGAAGTGCTATGAAGACGGGATTTGGTGATAATCAAGAACTTCCCACCAGATTATCACTATTCAGGTCCTTATATTATCAATATTCACGTCCTTAAAGAAATTAGGAATGTAACAACAAATAACTATGAATATTTAAGAGTGCAGCTACAAGAAAGTGTGAGAGTTTTCCCAGTAGCGTGGGATCTGGGTTCCTCAAATGGTCATCAGTGAGTCAAATATAAGATCATCTGAGACCAACAAGGCCCATCACCTCCGAAGTCTCTTCCTGCCCAAAGACACTGGCATTCTATAAAAGCAGGTCTGTGGCTTCCCACAAAGTCTCTTTTTGAAACAAGCCAAACCATGTGACAACACTGAGCTGAGAACGGGACTCCCTGGTGGCCCATTGGGCAAAAGGAGAAGCAGGCATAGGAGGAGGTTAACAAGTAACACGGGAAAGTGGAGAAACTGAGTCTGAAAGTAACTGAGTCAAAAGCACCGAGGTCAGAGCCCAGAGAAGCCAGAGAACCTGAACTTCAGGGCTCCAGGGGAAGAGACGCCAAGGAAAGGCACCTGCTAACTGCCTAGTCTCTGGCAGGACCGTGGCCCCCGAGCCCTGGCCTGCTCCAAGGGGCATGGGGAGGCTTCAAGCTGTCCCTCAGCTGCTCTCGGATACAAAATTTTAAAAGAATGTTATATAGATGAGATTCCTTTAAAAATTGCAAATAGAAATGCCTTATGATCCAGTGATCCCACTGCTGGGCATACACAGCGAGGAAACCAGAACTGAAAGAGGCACGTGTACCCCAATGTTCATTGCGGCACTGTTTATAATAGCCAGGACATGGAAGCAACCTAGATGTCCATCAGCAGATGAATGGATAAGAAAGCTGTGGTACATATACACATGGAGTATTACTCAGTCATTAAAAAGAATATATTTGAATCAGTTCTAATGAGGTGGATGAAGCTGGAGCCGATTATACAGAGTGAAGTAACCCAGAAAGAAAAACACCAATACAGTATACTTACACATATATATGGAATTTAGAAAGATGGTAATGATGAACCTGTACGCAAGACAGCAAAAGAGACACAGATGTATAGAACAGCCTTTTGGACTCTGTGGGAGAGGGAGAGGGTGGGATGATTTGGCAGAGTGGCAGTGTAACATGTATGATATCATGAGTGAAACGAATTGCCGGTCTAGGTTCGATGCAGGATGCAGGATGCTTGGGACTGTGCACGGGGATAATCCAGAGAGAGGGTGTGGGGCGGGAGTGGGGAGGTGGGGGTCAGGATTGGGAGTTCATGTACACTCGTGGCTGATTCATGTCAATGTATAGCAAAATGAATACAGTATTGTAAAGCAAAACAAACTAAAAAATAAAAATTAATTTAAAAAAAGAGAATGTTATATAGATGAAAGCGAAAGTCGCTCAGTCATGTCCGACTTTTTGCAACCCCTTGGACTATAAAGTCCGTGGGATTCTTCAGGTCACAATACTGGAGTGGGTAGCCTTTCCCTTCTCCAGGAGATTTTCCTAACCCAGGGATTGAACCAAGGTCTCCCACACTACAGGCAGATTCTTTACCAGCTGAGCCACAAGGGAAGCCGGCTGAGCCACAAAAAATGTTATGAGAAATGACAATTATAGGTCCACTTTATCTATCCATGCAAATTAAGACATTATCTAATCAAATAAAAGTGTATATTAAAAAAAATTTTTTTAAGGGTCAAGTTGGCCAGGGGAGCGGGCAGGGGGCACCTGACATCAAAGAGCGAGCAAACCCAAATTTAACACCCAAGTCTCCACAGTGAGGGGCACCCCTGAACCCACTTGTTCTCCAAAACTCATGGGGAAAAGCCCAAGTGGGGGTCTGACACCACCTCTCCCCAGTCCTTACTGCCATCCAAGGGGGCTGGGGCTCCCAGGGGAAGCACAAGACCTCCAGGGAGAGTAGTCCTCCCAAGAGAAAGATGGGAGATACCACCATCCATGAAGCAGGATTAATAGACAAAACACAAGAATTCAAGCTAAGAAAGACATATCCCCAAAGAGACAGGGGGGGATGTCAGGAATAGAAAGTCAGAACAGGCGGTTGTAAAGAACCAGCTGGAAACACTGGGTGTGAAACACATAAAAAAGCTTGTTTCATGGGGACACTGTTTCAGTTTGGGAAGATGAGAAGGGTCTGGAGGCGGATGGTGGTGATGGTTGGATAACAACGTAAACGTGATCAGTGCCAACGAACTGTCCACAAAAGTGGTGAGTTTAAAAAAAAATTAAAAAACCAAAAATAAAATAAAGTTGTGAGTTTTATATTACATACCACATATTTTTCCACAATAAGAATATATAGAAATTAACAAATAAATTAATATGTAAATAATGCCATGAATATAAAGACCCTAGCACTCTTTCTGGAGAAGGCAATGGCACCCCACTCCAGCACTCTTGCCTGGAAAATCTCATGGATGGAGAAGGCTGGTAGGCTGCAGTCCATGGGGTCGCTAAGAGTCAGACACGACTGAGCGACTTCACTTTGACTTTTCACTTTCATGCATTGGAGAAGGAAATGGCAACCCACTCCAGTGTTCTTGCCTAGAGAATCCCAGGGATGGGGGAGCCTGGTGGGCTGCCATCTATGGGGTCGCACAGAGTCGGACACGACTGAAGCAACTTAGCAGCAGCACTCTTTCTGCCACAATGAAGCTGTTTGATAAAAGGTAGCTCTAAAAAAATTAATAATAATATTAATAGGTGAAATGAATAAAGAATACAGCATTGGGTTGGCCAAAAAGTCATTCAGGTTTTTCTGTAAGACGTTACAAACAACCTGAACAACCTTTCTGGCCAACCCAATACCAACACTGATTCACTTTTGGGGGCTTCCCTGCGAGCTCAGTGGTAAAGAAGCCACTGCAATGCAGGAACCACAGGAGACTCGGTTTGATCCCTGTGTAGAGAAGATCTCCTGGAGGAGGAAATGGCAATCCACTCCAGTATTCTTGCCTGGGAAATCCCATGGACAGATGTTACAACCTCTTTGGCCAACCCAATACAATCACTGATTCATTTAGCAAATATTTATTGAGTATCCACTACATGCCAGATTCTGAGACAATATTACAGAATGAAACAGACAAGAAGTGCTGTCTTCCTGGCCCTCACATTCTGGCAGGAGAGACAGAAAATAAATAATGTTAAGAAATAAAATGCAGCAAATACTAAGATGGTGATAGACGTGATGGAGAAGGTTAAGAAGGAGGGGAGTGGATTCCAGTGGAGCCATGAGGAGTGGTTCCCCTGGGGAGGAGGGGTCTTAGGACTCCAGGCCCCTTGTGGTGGCTGATGACGAGGGGCAAGGAGTGGGTGAGGGAATGAGTGACATATGGGAATGTGGGGACACAGCCAGGAGTGTGCAGAGCTACAGGCATCCCTCTGGACTCATGCGAAGAGGTGAAGGCTCCCGGAGGTGCAGATTCACATTTTATCCCTAAAATCAAGCACTCCATAACAACCGAAAAATGATCTAGTGAGCTAGAAGGTGACATTAGGGAACTTTCCCAGAAAGCATCAGGAAAGGATAAAGAGATGGGAAGTATTTTTTTTCAGTAAATAAATAAAAGGAAATTTGACAAACAAAAGTTGACCTGTCAACATCCATATCCTAGGAGCCTCAGGAGGTCAGAGATGTCAATGATGGGGGAAACAAATGAAGAACTAATCACTAAGAATTTCCCAGAATTAAGGAGAGGTGTAAAAAACCTCACACTGGAAGGATGCACAGAGTTCCAGAGGATGGAGAAGAGAGATGGACAGACAGTAGATGCTTCTGAAAGGAGAAATAACTCAAGAAGATATACTAACAGTGAAAAGATACGAGCCCTAAGAACTTGGCCTAAGACAAGAAAAAATTAGAGTAATAGCTGACAGAACTGTGAAAAGAAATGAATAAATCAAGAGATTTGGTTGGAGACTTTTACGCACTCCTCTTGGAAACCAATGGCTTAAGCGCACAAAAAGCAAAGAAACAAAGATAAAGAGATGCATTAAGGTTAAACTAATAAACATATGGAGAACTCACCCAACAGAGAACACACATCCTTTCCGAGTGCACATAGATCATTCACAAAAATTAAACATGCACCAGGCCATAAAGAAAGACTCAGTAAATGCCGGAGAGCCAGCATCCTACAGACCATCTCAAGACCATGACATAATACATTTTTTAAACATTAACAAAAGGATCGCTTGTAAATCCAATGTATCTGGGAACTTAAAAAACATTCTATTGATCCTTTTAAAGAAAAAATCATAAGGGAGATTTTTCAGTGTTCAGAGGACACAGTAAAATCACTATCTGTCAAAATTTATGGGACACAGAAAATTCCTCTTCCAATAATGGAGGAGTAGCTAGTATTGGACCAACCCTCCAAATTTAAAATATATATCTTTTCATCTGAAGACACCTAGGAGAGACCAAAAGCAGGCAGAAACTAGAGAGATTCAGAGACTTAGAAGGTCAAAGTACTGGGTGAGCTTCTGAGTTTGGTGGGGTTTTTTTTTTTTTTTTATAGTTTTTTTTTGCCTAAGGCAGAACCCAGTCAGAATCAGGGAGCAATTAATACTCAGATAGAAATCTGTATTTTGCCTGTTGTAGAATCAGAGGACAGAGTGTGGGTGACCATACCATCTACAAAATGAAGGAGGAAACCCCCAAAAGAAGAAAGCCAAGAGCTAGAGTCTCAATTCTGTGTGTAAACTTGGCCCAAATCTCCAGTTAATCCTGGAATTACATATGCATGGAGCAGGCTCTGAGCAACCCAGCTGAGGCTGCAGACTTGGACAGAGATTTCTGCTGCTACCCAGTTCGGATGGAAGAATTTAGGGTTTGAATTTGGCAAAATTGAGTGTCTGCTAAAACAAAAACTCACTATTATTCAGAATTACAAAACAGAATCCCACGTCCTGGCACATTATCATTCACAAGATCCAGACCACAGTCTCACATTACAAAATATACAAGCAGGAAAATGTGACTCCCACTAAAGGGAAAAGTAAAGACTGACTCTGAGATGCCACAAATGTCTGTTTGAAGCTAGTCTTTTTTTTTTTTTTTTTTGGTGTGGACCATTTTTGAAAGTCTTTATTGAATTTGTTACAATATTGCTTTCATTTTATATTATATTTTTGGGGGGTCGAGAGGCATGTGGTATCTTAGCTCTCCAACCAGGGATGGAACCTGCACCCCCTGCATTTGAAGGTGAAGTCTTAATCACTGGACCACCAAGTCAGTCCCTAAACTAGTCTTTTTATTCTGATTTATGACAGCTTGGGGCCCTGCTGACACTGGAAGAGACTGTTCCTCCTAGGGTTGACTAATTCCCAGAGACAGCAAACAACTTGCCCAGGAGTGTACCTTTCATATACAAACCAACCAATCTGAAGCCCACACCCCAGTCATCTTTTACTGGGCTCTTGGCCCTCCTGGGGCTCTCACATACAGACCTCAGGGCCAGTACCAGACAAGGAGGGCCAGTCCTTATACCCTAGAGCCCAGTGGAATTATTCAAACTAGCCAATCCTATCCCTGTTTACCCTGTCTTGTTTTGCCCTTCCCTCAAGAACCATAATAAAGACTCATGTCCACATTTTTTTTCCTTGCTCCCTCTGCCTCTAGACCAGCCCTGATGCTTATGCATGTGGCCCAATGTGACATGCTGTACCTCTTCCTATTGGGGAACTATGAAAAACAAGTTATATTTTCAGTGACTTCCCTGGCAATCTAGTGGTTATGACTCCACACCCTCTACTGCAGGGGGAGCAGGTTCAATCCCTAAGTGGAAAAAAAAAATTATATTTTCAATCACAATCATCTCCTGATGGGTTAGTCTCACCATATCTGAATAATAATAAGACTTACATTTTAAAACAATGTTGAAATTAGTAGACAAAGATTTTAAAGGAACTATAACTATACTCAAGTGAGTAAAGGAAAATATGTTTGTAATAACTGTACAGAAGGGTCACCTCATTAGAGAAGAAACAACAAAAAGGAACTAAATGAAAATTCTATAACTAAAAAGTAAAATGCCTGAAATGTATTCACTGGGTTGACGATAACAGAGGAAGAGTTAGTGAACTTGAAGAGTGGACAATTTCTGTTGATTTATCTCAGTGAATTTCAGCTGGAGGTGATTTTTGTCCCCCACAAGATATTTGGGAAAATATCTTGGAAAAGACCCTAATGCTGGGAAAGATTGAAAGCAAAAGGAGAAGAGGGTGGCAGAGGATGAAATGGTTAAATAGCATCACTAACTTAATGTCCATGAATCTGAGCAAATCTGGGACAGTGAAGGACAGGGAAGTCTGATGCGCTGCAGTCCATGGGCTCACAAAGATTCAGACACAACTTAGTGAATGCATAACAACAACAAGAGATATTCTGGAATGTCTGGAGACTGTTTGGTTGTCCCAGCTGGGAGGCTAGGCTCTTGGCATCTAGTGGTAGAGGTCGGGGATGCTGCTAAACACCTGACAGCGCAGAGGAAGCCCTTCCCACACCAGGCAGCTAGCCATCTGGCCCAGAATGCCAATTGTGCTGGGACAGAGCGAGCCTGCCCTACTGGGAAAACAAAAATGTTTTTTAAAAGTGAACAAGTTTTGGTTGTTTTTGGAAAAAAAAAAAAAAAGGCAAGGTCAAATATACATATCTTTGGAGTCCCAGAAGGCAAGAATGAGAACAGGTCAGAAAAAAATCAGAGAAGGCGATGGCACCCCACTCCAGTACTCTTGCCTGGAAAATCCCATGGACAGAGGAGCCTGGTGGGCTGCAGTCCATGGGGTTGCTGAGGGTCGGACATGACTGAGCGACTTCACTTTGACTTTTCACTTTCCTGCACTGGAGAAGGAAATGGCAACCCACTCCAGTGTTCTTGCCTGGAGAATCCCAGGGCTGGAGTAGCCTGGTGGGCTGCCGTCTGTGGGGTCGCACAGAGTCGGACACGACTGACGCGAGTTAGCAGCAGCCCAGCAGAAAAAAATATTTGAGAACTAATGGACTGAATGTGCCCAAATGTGTTGAAAGACATAGATTTTCAGATTCAAAAAGTTCAGTAAACCCCAAACAAAATAAACAAAGTAAAAAACACCTCAGGATACCAAGGTCAAAGTGAATAACATTCAAAGATAAACAGAAAATCCTGAAGGCACCCAGACATAACACATTATATAAAAGAAATAAATCAATAAATGCTGAATAACTTTTTATTAAGAACAAGAGGACAGAAGAGAGGAGAACATCACCTTTCATGGGCTGTAAGGAAAGAACGTCAGCCAAGAATTCTGTACACAATGAAAACATCTCTAATAATGAACACAAAGACATATTCAGGAAATTTTAAAAAAATAAGAAAAATTACCACCATAAAATGTTCTCTATGAAAAAAATTATATGAAATCTTCAGGATGAAGAGAAGTGATTTCAGGAAGAAACAGAGTCTCATAAATGTGAGCAATTATAAAGATATTGTTTCCCGCTCTTATTTTCCTAAAATATATATGACTATTTATATCAGAAAGAAAAGAAAAACACTATATCAGGTTTATAGCATATATATAACAAGTATAGCATGAAGGAGTAGAGATACATTAAACTATATTTTTGCAAGATTCTTACAATGAAGTAGTATAAATACGAACTGTAAGTAGACTGTGAAAAGTTAAGAATATATATTATATTCCTTAGTGCAACCATCCCCCAAAATTTAAAACATGAAAAGAACACAGCTAAAATGAGAAATTAAAATTAAACTCATTTAAAAATATTTAATTAACCCAAAGAGAAATAAAAAATAGGTGAGATAAATACAAAACCATTATCAACACTGTAGACATATTTCCAACCATATCAATAATTACATTATATGTAAACAGACTAAACACTCCAATTAAAAAGCAAAGATTGTCAGAATAGATGAAAATAACAAGACCCAACCATATGCTATCTATAAGAAAAATACTTTAAACATAGAAACAAAGAAGTAGTATGTGAAAACAGATAAACCATGTAAGCTATAAGAAGGTTGGAGTGGTTATAAAAATGCTAAGATAAACAGAATTATCAGAAATACAAATATTCCACAATGATAAATGGGGTAATTAAATCAGGGAGACACTCCATCACAAATTTGAATGTGCCCTATAATAAGGCCTAAAAGCAAGAAGCAAAATCTGACAGATATTAAGAAAGAAATAGATGAATCCATTGTCTTAATTGGGACACGCTAGTGCTCCTTGGAAGGAAAGCTATAACAAATCTAGACAGCATACTAAAAAGCAGAGACATCATTTTGCCAACAAAGGTTTGTATAGTCAAAGCTACAATTTTCCTGTAGTCATGTATGGATGTAAGAATTAGACCATAAAGAAGGCTGAGCACCAAAGATGTGATACCTTTGAACTGTAGTGCTAGAGAAGACTCTTGAGAGTCCCTTGGACAGCAAGGAGATCAAACCAGTCTATCCTACAGGAAATCAACCCTGAATATTCATTGGAAGAACTGATGCTGAAGCTGAAGCCCCAATACTTTGGCTACTTGATATGAAGAGTCAACTCATTGGAAAAGACCCCAATCCTGGGGAAGATTGAAGGCTAAAAGAGAAGAGAGTGGCAAAGGATGATAGTTAGATGGTATCACTGACTCAGTGAACACGAATCTGAGCAAACTCCAGGAGATAGTGAAGGACAGGGAAGCCTGGTGTGTTGCAGCCTACGGGGTCACAAAACGGACACAACTTAGTGACTGAACAACAAAAAAAAAGTGTCCAAAAAACACAAAACGTCTGTAAATAAAGTAACAAACAACAAGCAAAACCTCTACACTGAAAACTACAGAACATTAGGAGGAAGATTAAAGAAGACCTAAATAAATGGATAGGCCATATTTATGAATTGGAAGACTCTGTATTTTAAAGATGACAATTGCCTCCAAACTGACCTATATCTTTAACACCATCCCACTGAAAACACCTGCAGGATTTTTTTATATATAAATTGACAAACTGATTCTAACATTTAAAAGGAAAATGAAAAGGAAGTAGAATAGCCAATAACATTTTTTAAAAGAACAGAGTCAGAAGCCCGTCTTTTACGATTTGCTATGAAGCTACGGCAGTCAAGATGGCAGCACACTGACATAGGTGAGACAAATAGATTGGTGGAAGAGAAAAGAGACCAGAATAGACCCATGCTTCTATGGTTACTTAGTTTTAGGTACTGGAGCAATCCAATGGGGAAAAGAAAGTCTTTTCAACAAATGATGCTGACACAACTGGACATCAACATGGAAATTAACAAATGCCCCTATTTTATACCATACACGAAATTAACTTAAGATGGATAATAGACCCCAAGTAAAAGCTCAAACAATAAAGCTTCCAGAAGAAAACATAGGAGAATATCTCCAGAATGAGGTAACAAGCAATGATTCCTTAGAGAGGACATGGAAAGCAACAACCATAAAAGGAAAAGAGTAATAATTTAGACTTCAGCAAAATTTCAAACTGCTCCTGAAGAGATATCATTATAAAAATGAATAAGCAGGCCACACCTTAGGGAAAAATACTTGCAAAACATACAGCTGACTAAGGACCTGTATTCAGACTAGATAAAGAACTCCTATGAGCCAATAATAAAATGAAAATCCAAAAATTTAATGGACAAAAAAGTGGAACAGACACTTCATAAAGGGAGATATATGAATGGGCAATAAGCACATCAGAAAGTATTGTTAGTCATCAGGGAAATGTAAATTGAAACTATAATGAGATCCATGCTACACCCACCAGAATGGCTAAAATTAAAACGACTGACAACATTAAATGTTGGCAAGCATGTGGAGCACCTGGAACCGTCATACATTGTTGGTGGAAATGTGAAGCAGTCCAGTCACTTCAGGGGCAAAGTCTGCCAGTTTCTTTTAAAAGAAAAGATAGCACCCAACAATGTTCTCTTGAGCATTTATTCTAGTGATATAAAAACACAAATCTCAAAAAAAGATTTGTACAAAATATTCACAACCGTTTTATTCATAATAGCCAAAAATTGGAAACACACCAGATGTCCATTAAGAAATGGATAAACAGACTCTGGTACATTCACACAATAGATTACTACTCGTCAATAAAAAGGAAAAAAAAAAACTACTGATACATGCAAAAACATAGATGAATCTCAAAAACATGCTGAGTGAAAGAAATCTTATCCAAAAAAAGTACATGTGATAATGAATTCCCTTATATGAAGTTCTAGAACAGGCAAAAACAATCTGGTGAAAAAAATAATTGGAACAGTGGCTGCCTGTGGGAGGTGTGTATTGACTGGAGAGAAAAAAAAGGGAGGTCCTTTTGGGTTAATAGAAATGTCTATATCTAACAGACATGTCATGTGAGTGTACACATTTGTCAAAGCTCATCAAAAGGCACACTTCATATTGTGCATTTCACTGTATGTAAATTTTACCTTAAAAAGTAAATAAACAGTTCATAATATGCATTCCGAAACATTTAGCAGTGACATGTACTGTTATCTGCAGTTCACTATAAAATGCATCCAAAAGTAAGATGAACTGATGAATAGATACATGAATGGATATGTAATCAGGCAAATAGAGCAAAATGTTAAAGAGATGGGTATAAGGACATTGGCTATAATTCTCTCCACTTCGTGTTTGAAATTTTTCATAATATTAACATTGGGAGAAAAAAAAATGTGGAACACAGCTTAAGCACTACTTATGGAGAATTTTATTGTTTAAATGCATTTAACAGAAAACAAGAAAAATTAAAAATAAATGCACTAAGCATTTGTGCTACCAGTATCTATTCTCTCCTTCCTAAACAACACACCCCAACTTTATCACTGGCAGAAAACTGCTGAGTAATAGACCACCCGTCCCAGCCCCCTGCTCTAGGAGCAGTCAACAATGATGACAAAATAAACTGAAATTCTTCACAAAATACATCCAGGTCGTGGAAATATTTAAATCTCTTTTAGTCATCAGCAAACCAACGATGTGACCTTCCAGAGCCAAAAGGCTCTCCTTTCAAAATAGACTCTTCTCGCAACAGCACTAGCATCCCCACCGGGCTCTTAGCCAGGGCAATGGCTCTTCGTAAAGGATGCAAGCACCACCCAAATGAAGAGGTTTACTGCCTCACTTCGGAGCAATAACAAAGCAGATACCTTGAAGCATGGGTTGTTTGGCAGAGAAGAAAAAAAAAAAAACCTTTCAATTCCCAGTCAAAATATGCAAAACAGCCTCCACACTGTAAATCTTCCTTTTCAGTTCTAAGGAGATAAGTCGGACCTATTAACCTTCCATGCTATTTTCAACTTCATTATGTGGGCTGACACAACGAGGGAGCAGTGACGGCTCTTTCTGGCAGAGTGCATTAAATCGCTTTCTCAAAGGAAATTACTTCTCCGGCCTGAATGTTATTAATCTAAATTCTCTGTTAGTCAAATTGTTGCCCATAATAAATATGGAACAGGTTGTGATACTTATTGAGTGTGGCAACTTGGTGGCTGCCACATCCGTCAGTGGACCTGTCCTCTGGGAGAAGGGTGGTGGGAGGTGGGAGGTGGGAGGTGGGGCCCCCAAGGAGTGGTCCTCGGCTCTGCTCTAGTGTGCCCGAGGCACCTCCATCCCTCTTGTCCCCCTGCTTCTCCAGCCTCAACAGAGGAGAAAGCACCTCCGGGCCAAGGGGACCACTTCTGATGGCCTCCCACACTGGTACAGTATCTTTCAAGGAAAACTACCAGGAGGAAGCTTGAATCACCTGCTAAGGAGGATCTCCATCTAGACTCAGGTCTCCCTGACCGCCTGGGCAGCCAGCCAGATCATGCCCAGGCTGACAGTGGGGTCCTGGGCAAAACTCTCCACAGTACCACTTCAGTCACATTCTGTTCAGCACGACAGTCTTTGCAAATCACGCTATTGTCAGAATCTGGGGCAGAAGGAAGGACTTGGCTAATCTACATGTGGCCCAGCCCTACCCACTGGCCAGGCCCTGAAGAACTCTTCACATAAAGATGCTCATTTCCGACAGGGCAATCTTAGAGATGGAGAAAGCTGGCTGGTGTGAAGCAGGAGGGCTTTGGGGGGGTGGGGGGAGGGAATACAAAAAGCTTCTTTTTTGGTTTCTACTGGGGTTTTTTTCCAGGGTAATTACAAGAAGTTTAGGATCCATTCGGGGACTTGTAGTTCATTAAATGAATTTCCATCTGTGTCTCCACCACCTAAGAAGTATTGCTTGGTACAATACTCGGGTTTTTATTGTATATAAGTCAGATTGCTAATTTGCAGCATGCAGCACTGGAAGGATCATTTCAATAGCGCCTGATTATGCAAAATGAGACTGGATTTTCATTAGGTTTGGCTCCTGAGCTCCTTAACACTTGATGGGGTGCCAGGGCGCAGGAGGGAGCCCTGTACAGGAAAGAAAGCCCAGAACCAGCTCTCAGAGCATCCCAATCCTGTTCTCAGCAGAACCCTCCAGCCCGGCACACCCATGCCACCCCTCCACAGCAGAGGAGCCCATTTGAGCCTCTACCCCTACTCCATTCTCCCAGCCCTGCATGGCCCAGTGATGGCCACTAGGAGAACTCTGATAGGAAAAGAGAACTTGGGAAAGACGAACTTCTAGATTCCAGGCATGTCCTGGGTCTATTGATTTTAGTTAAAGGATAATGTTCCCGAGGAGGAGGGAGGGGAGGCCAAGAAGCCTCTGCTGATGGTTTAGCACCAGAGTCAAACAGAGATGAGCCCCACAGAGTTACAGGAGGAGATCAAAGATTATAGAAGCCAGCTCTCACTGCAGATGATGCTCACCAAGGGACCACAAGGCTGCGGTGGGTACCACATGGCACAGGCTGGGAATGGAGGAGGGAAGGAAGGCGTCATGAGGAGAAAGGGAAACCTGGATTCCTGGGACCAAGGGCAAGGCGGCCCCTTTTCACACCATCCTACGGGATCTGGTCCATTGCAGGCAAGAGGAAAAGGGGGTGACAGAAGATGAGATGGTTGGATGACATCACTGACTCAACAGACATGAATTTGAGCAAACTCCAGGAGATAGTGAAGGACAGGGAAGCCTAGAATGCTGCAATTTACAGAGTCGCAAAGAGTCAGACATGACTTAGTGACTGAACAACAACAAACAAATCCTTCATTGTGTCAAATAGCAAAGGCTATCTGCAAGATGTCCAAGGAGAGCAAGGAAGAGCAAGGGGCACTAAAAACACCCCCACTTGTCCATAGCTGAACTGTTGTCTGATCAGACCTACATTCCTCCAGCTAATGCATCTGAAGGGCAGTTCACCTGCCTGAGTGATCACCGGGGTTCTCCACTTGGGTTGAACATGGGATTCTTTAGGGCACCTTAGCCCCAGCTCAGACCATTTAAAGTCTAGTCTCTGAGGTCCCCTGGCACCAGTGCTTTTAAAAGTCCCCCCAAGCGATGATAATGGGCAGACAGGGATGAGAACCTGGATCAGATCATCTTTGAGAAGTCTGCTAAAATGCTCATCTGAAGTTAGAGACCCAAAGGAGCACTGGGGTGAACAGACCCCCGGGGTCCCTTATCTACTGGGGGCCCAAACAAATCGCAGAGTCTGCATCAGAATGTATAAGATCTTGACCCCTAAGTTACCAAGAGTTTGTGTCCTGAAAACAAACAGCCAAGGGAGGCTGGACTGAAAAATTCACCCCATTGCTGCAAAGGTGCGGGGTGAGGGAACATTTGCCCAGCATTAACTCCTATCCTCAGTGTTTTTGTAACCCACTTGGCGCCAAGTGTAGACAATACACCAGGAACCACCTTCCTAGAGACCAGAAGACTTACAGACTCTTCCAGGAAGACTTCCCTGATTGATGAGGTGACCTTGGATGGCATTTCTCCACATGCCCAGTGCTCACTATTATGGTTTGTATGCAACCACAGACAATTGTTAGTAAATAACCCAAGAATGCTACCCTTTCATCCACATCCTCAGCCATTAGATTATAAATCCCTTTGGGGCAAGCCCTGTGGTATTCAAGTCATTTGTAAAATGCTCAGCCCCTCTCAGGACAAGACTGTCCCCACGGGCAGTCAGTCTACCCTGACCCTGATCAGAGCCCATTTCCTTCTGTCTGGGATCTGCTCTGCCCAGCAAGCCCTGACCCAAACTCCCTCTGTCCCATGTGGGTTGTCTCCTTCCTTGGCTGGGGGACAGAAGGCTGCTTGACTTTTGCTAAAAGGAAATCTAGTCTTTTGGTAGCCTTTGTATATGAGTTCAGTCATGTCCAACTCTTTGTGACCCTATGGACTGTAGCCTACCAGGCTCCTCTTTCCATGGGATTCTCCAGGCAAGAATACTGGGGTGGGTTGTCATTTTCCTCCAGGGGATCTTCCCTACCCAGGGATCGAAATTAGGTCTCTTGTGTCTCCCACTTGGCAGATGGATTCTTCACCACTAGCACCACCTCCATCAAACAACCATCCCCTGATGCTGAAGGATCCCCACCCCACCTGGCAACTGGAGCACCTGAACAGGGATGGTCTTGGGAGGAGGCTGCCCCGAGAGGTGCTGTGAGACAGCAGAGCCCAGGCCTGTTCTGACCTGTCCCTTGGATCCTCCATCCTCTCACATCCACCCTTGAGGGGCCAACAGAGAAATGCATCCCAGGACGGCTGGATCTGGGAGCAACCCTTTACCAGTCCACCAGTGCAAAGCCTGTATTTCCAGAATGTTCTCCTATCCCGGAAGGAAGCAGGTCAGCCCAGGAAGAGTTAATCTGCCGGTCGTGAGAGGTGAAAAGACGAAGCTCTTGCCCACGCAGAGGTGCAGAGAGCACCCGGCACACAATAAATCTGAGAGTCCAGAGGCCTCTCTCCTCATTTGTTAGCCAGCGATGTGTGAAAATGTTAATGAAGGGAGTTATAATCTATGAGAATTTCACTATTAAAATGTAGTTCACGTCCGAAGGCTTCTGCTTACATGCAGCCCACTGTACATCAATCCTTCCTGGGTGCTGCTAATAACAGACGTAATTGCTTCACTCTGTCTAGCCACCTTCGCCCTGGCAATTCTAAGATTTGCTACAACTGTTATTGTAGAAATTATTTTCGTGCTATTAACTTTGAGTTTTATTATATGTGTTCTTAAAAGAAAATAAATGCAGAGAGATTGTAAGTGTATATCGGGCCCCCGATGAAAGTATTTTTAAAAATACAACGTAATGACAAGAGGCACTGAAGGAGGGTGATATAATGGTGCCTTCCCTTATTGAAACCAAAATTAGATTCTGCATTGTAAAAGCGCATAAAGAGGTTTCTTTCTTTTCATGGAGAAAATTCCTATTCTGAAATGGCAGCACATTGCCTGATGCAAAACTCGACTGGGGTGGGGAACAGCCAGGCTGGTCTGAAGAAGCTGGACTCTGGCTGCTTCCTGCTCCACGGTGGGCATCTGACGCACCCCAGGGCAAAACTATGAAGTCTTGACCAAGGGGTGGGGGGACACTGTAGGTACAGCCGCTGTCCTCTTCCCAAAACCAGGCCAGGCTCATCTCAGCTCTGCAGGTCAGCCCCACTGTCCCTTTGCTCCAAATGGGCATGTTTCCCGGGCTCGCAGCTGAGCTGGGACCTCACAATTAGTGCAGGCTTCCAGGCCTGGGACCTCACAGGCGTCCGGCCAGACGGTCATCAAATGGGAGCTAAGAACTTCAGCCAGAACTGGGAATAAGATCCACAGCCAGCATTTGATCCCTTTCTCTGGGAGGTGACCTCCACACCACAGGAGGTGCCCCCACAGTCCACACCTGTGATCCTGCCCCACCCCCGACCCAAGACTCTCTCCCCCAGGCATCTGGGACTGAATTTGAGGGCCTGCCAGTTTATGTGGCTGGCTTGATAAGGTATGAATAGAGGACTAAGGGATCAGTGTCCAGGCGTGGGACTGAGAACAGAACCAAGCCTGTCTGCCAAGAGACCAAACAAAGCAATGTGCAGAGAGACATGAAGGGCAGAGAGAACCTGGATGGCCTTCCAGTCTCCTGCTCCAGTTCCTACCTAAGCTTACTTCCCTCTGCAAGATATTCCTATATACTCACAAGAGAAGAGAAGTTCTTTTTTCTCAAGATGGCTCAAGTTTTCTTCTGCAATGTGTGACCAAAACAGTCAGAATACAGTTGGCTAATGCAGGATGGATTTAGAAACATTTTGAGATGCTTAGCTTAATTTTTATGGAATACCCCAGAAGTATTTGGTATCTTGTCATCTATCCACCCATCCATCTACTTATCAAGCTACCCATCCATCCACCTTCCCATCCTTCCGTTCATCCATCCATCCATTGATCTATCCGTCCATTCACCCAATCATCCATCCATCCACTCAACAGATCTAGTTATTGATTGACTACCATATGCCAGGCCCTGGGCTCGAGAGGTGCACAAATTATGTATACAGTTTTGTAGAGAAAATAAATATGAAATAAAACAAAACACTAAAATAAACACATAAAGACATGATGTGATGGTATGTGAAAGCACAGCACATGGTATGATGGCAGATTTTGTTGGGATACCTGGCAAGTTTGGGGGGTGAGATTTAAGCTGAGACTTAGTTAAGAGTTAACAAATGAGATAAGGGAGGAAGAAGGAGCGGGGTACCACAGACCTGAGCCTGGAACAGCATCAGTGCCTTGGGAACCTGAAGGTGGCCAGCAGAGCCAGAATGTGATGGAAGGGCTGGGGTGGGGGTTGGGAGGGACAAGGCAGAGGGAGTTACACAGGGCTTAAAAACTAGCTCCTAACGAAAAGAATAAAATACTTAGGAATATACCTACCTAAAGAAACTAAAGACCTATATATAGAAAATTATAAAACACTGATGAAAGAAATCAAAGAGGACACTAATAGATGGAGAAATATACCATGTTCATGGATCGGAAGAATCAATATAGTGAAAATGCGTATACTACCCAAAGCAATCTACAGATTCAATGCAATTCCTATCAAGATACCAGCAGTGTTTTTCACAGAGCTAGAACAAATAATTTCACAATTTGTATGGAAACACAAAAAACCTCGAATAGCCAAAGCCATCTTGAGAAAGAAGAATGGAACTGGAGGAATCAACCTGCCTGACTTCAGGCTTTACTACAAAGCCACAGTCATCAAGACAGTATGGTACTGGCACAAAGACAGAAATATAGATCAATGGAACAAAATAGAAAGCCCAGAGATAAATCCACACACCTATGGACAGCTTATCTTCGACAAAGGAGGCAAGAATATACAGTGGATTAAAGACAATCTTTTTAACAAGTGGTGCTGGGAAAACTGGTCAACCACTTGTAAAAGAATGAAATTAGATCACTTTCTAACACCATACACAAAAATAAACTCAAAATGGATTAAAGATCTAAACGTAAGACAAGAAACTATAAAACTCTTAGAGGAGAACATAGGCAAAACACTCTCTGACATAAATCACAGCAGGATCCTCTATGATCCACCTCCCAGAATACTGGAAATAAAAGCAAAAATAAACAAATGGGATCTAATTAAAATTAAAAGCTTCTGCACAACAAAGGAAACTATAAGCAAGGTGAAAAGACAGCCTTCTGAATGGGAGAAAATAATAGCAAATGAAGCAACTGACAAACAACTAATCTCAAAAATATCAAGCAGCTTATGCAGCTCAACTCCAGAAAAATAAATGACCCAATCAAAAAATGGGCCAAAGAACTAAATAGACATTTCTCCAAAGAAGACATACGAATGGCTAACAAACACATGAAAAGATGCTCAACATCACTCATTATCAGAGAAATGCAAATCAAAACCACAATGAGGTACCATTTCACACCAGTCAGAATGGCTGCGATCCAAAAGTCAACAAGCAATAAATGCTGGAGAGGGTGTGGAGAAAAGGGAACCCTCTTACACTGTTGGTGGGAATGCAAATTAGTACAGCCACTATGGAGAACAGTGTGGAGATTCCTTAAAAAATTGCAAATAGAACTGCCTTATGATCCAGCAATCCCACTGCTGGGCATACACACCAAGGAAACCAGAATTGAAAGAGACACGTGTACCCCAATGTTCATTGCGGCACTGTTTATAATAGCCAGGACATGGAAGCAACCTAGATGTCCATCAGCAGATGAATGGATAAGAAAGCTGTGGTACATATACACAATGGAGTATTCCTCAGCTATTAAAAAGAATACATTTGAATCAGTTCTAATGAGGTGGATGAAGCTGGAGCCGATTATACAGAGTGAAGTAAGCCAGAAAGAAAAACACCAATACAGTATACTTACACATATATATGGAATTTAGAATGATGGTAATGATAAACCTGTACGCAAGACAGCAAAAGAGACACAGATGTAAAGAACGGCCTTTTGGACTCTGTAGGAGAGGGAGAGGGTGGGATGGGTTGGCAGAGTGGCAATGTAACATGTGTGATATCATAAGTGAAACGAATCGCCAGTCCAGGTTTGATGCAGGATGCAGGATGCTTGGGACTGATGCACGGGGATAATCCAGAGACAGGGTGTGGGGCGGGAGGGGGGAGGTGGGGGTCAGGATTGGGAGTTCATGTACACTCGTGGCTGATCCATATCGATGTGTAGCAAAACGAATACAGTATTGTAAAGCAAAACAAATTAAGAAATAAAAATTAATTAAAAAAAAAAAATAGCTCCTTCTGAAAGCAACTATATTTTCTAAAGACACTGAGATAGAAAAGATTTCCAGGAATGTGGGTTTCCCAACACACACTCTAGGTTTCTTTCTGGAATTCACATTGGACGACCTGCCTCGGAGGAGAGTAACACAGAATAAAGACAGCAAACAGGACTCAAGCACTCAGCACATTCCATAAGCTCTAGTGACTCTTCCCAAACCTCATGACGAGTTTTGGAGGATGACCATCTAGAAAAGTATAAGAAGGACAGTTCAGAGGCTCCCCCACTCAGAAAGGACTTCAGAGTCAGTAGGCTGAAATCCCCATCTCTAGGAAGTTTGCCGGCCTGGACTCGTCATCTCCAGTGACCTGTTCCCCATCAAAGCCAAGGTCAGGCAGGCAGAGCTACTGAGACAGGCCTGCCTCCCCTTCTGCTCAGACCCTCTCAAGTGAGCATACTCACCTGGGGCCACTTCAGGGAGCTGCAGAAGGGCCCCTGCAGGTGGAGGGGAGGTGGCCAGGGGGTCCTCTCGAGGCCCCATGTCCTGCAGCTACTCTCTGCTACCTCCCTAGGGACAGGGAACCGGTGCCTGGACGATACTGGCGGCAACTCTGAGGAGGGGCTCTGGGTCCCGGGAGATGTACTTAACATTCCAACAAACAAACAAGGGGCTCTTGTGTGTGAAATACAGGTAATATAGGCAGGAAACAATTGCTTCAAGGGCTGTTCCACCCACTTGTGGGAAGCCTGGTGAAGACCTCCCTCTGCCCCTCCTTTCAGCAAACACATATGCAAACACACAGCTACCTCTCCAAAACCTGCCCTTGCTGTCCAAGCTGATGCAATTCTCAGTTCCCTGTGGCCCGCATAGAGAGGCCCATTCTCATAGGGTCTACCAGACGCTGGAGAACATTCCAGGAGCTAGGAGGATCTGCTGCGGGGGGAGAAGGAAGGGAATGGAAGTGAGGCAATGGTCTGACCAGTGGAGAAGCAGCAAGTGCTGTAGGCAGAAAAGCTCCAGGCTGAGAGTCAAACACCCAGCTCCCAGCACAATGCACTTCAAAAGGGCTTGAGAATCCAAAAACATAGAAAAGTGTTTATTTTGTAAAAACAAAGTGGAAAAAGTAGGGTACACAATTGTACACAGTAAGACTCCAACTATGTATAAATACAGAGATAAAGTTCAGAAACTGGTAAAATTGGAGGCAACTGCGATGTTCTTCTAAAGATGTATTTTTTAACCTTTCGATTTTTTCTCCAGGAGTACATGTCAGTACTAGACCTGGATGGACACATCCTTTATTGGAAATTGTGAAAGCTGAAAAGCTCAAGAAAGCCAGTTTTCTTCTTAAATTTGGCAGCATGTGCTGGTGAGACTTAACCTGAACTGACACAAGTCCTGCCCTTATTTACCCCACTTGGTGTGAATATTCATTTGTTTCACTGTGGAAATATCAATGAGTTTGCTTATTGGGAAAGACCTTGATGCTCGGAAAGATGGCAGGAGGAGAAGGGGGCAACAGAGGATGAGATTGTTGGATGGCATCACTGACTCAATGGACATGAGTTTGAGCAAGCTCCTGGAGATGGTAAAGGACAGGGAAGCCTAGCGCACTGCAGTCCATGGGGTCACAAAGAGTAGGACACCACTGAGCAACTGAACAACAACAACAATTGAAGTCCCTGGAGTTGAGCCAGAACACACACCCGTGACTCTTCCCAAATCCAGAGGATTCTGAACTCAGCAAACAACTGCCCCAAGTGCTCTTGATGAGAAACAGAAATGTAAAACACACATCAAGTCACAGAAAGGAAGCCCCAGGTTTTGACCAAGCCTTGGGTCTGTGACTGACTTGCTGTGCTGTCTTACAAGAGTCACGTCCCTCTGGCCTCAATTTTTGGATTCACACCACGAAAGAGGAAGGGCCTAAGTCTCTCCTGAGTCTGCTCCTGATTCCTGGTGCTGCCACGATGGCAGGAGTCCCCAAAAGAGACCATCTCCTCAGCCTATCTAAAGCCTCATCCATCCCTGCCTGTCCAGACAGAGGAGTCCGAGCCCACAGGAGGAGAGGAAGGCTTCTGGACATCTATCTGGTGGCTGCAGAAGGGTAACTGCCCATCAGGAAACGCAGTGCCTGCCCTTGACCCCACCCTGAACTCATAGGCCCCTCAATGGGCAAGCCCTAAGCATGACTGCAAGTGATCTGCGTCTTCAGTGAGTGCTCCTGCCAGATCATCAGTAAGGGGCAGTAGGGGGAGCTAGCCAGCTGCCTCTCCCAGGGGCTTCCTCCCAGGGTGCTTCTCCTTGGCAGAAAGCCCAAGGGAGACAAGTCCCAGCGGTAGGGTTCTAGGGACTTGAATGAAGTACAGGCGGGGCTGGGGGGACATTCCTTTAGGTCCCACAGTTCAAAGCACTAAGATACCCCCTCTCCACATGCAGGTGGTGACGCTCCCCACACCTGTGGTGTGCAAAGAAAGCATGATGAACTTGAACAGGATGGAGAAAGTACCCCACACACCAGGGGTCCTCTCCCCCAAATGACACCAACACCCCCACAGCTTTGTGATTTTTAATTTTCTTCTAATTTTAGGATCATCACAGCATTCTGAGAACCCCTCTAAGTGTTTCAGGGAGCAGTAAATGGTCCTACACTAAAATAATTCAACCAACACTATAATTTTAGTGCCACCATCAAAATGAAATAATGGCTGTTTACTATGTTACACCTTTCAAATGACCTTCATTTGAATACAAATTGTGGCTTGAAATTCTAAAAGCTGCTCAATTCCAGAAGGCTGCAAAATGCAGGAACTCAGTGAGGACTCCTCTACCCAAGCCTCCTCCCCAGGACCCGCAGTTTAAATGGATCTCTTTCTCTGGAGCTGCTGGAGACCCATTCAGTGCCTCCATACAGAATGGAAGGGCCCTGACCGAGCAAAGCAGGATGCTGGGGTAGGTGGTGGAACAGGTAGGGAGTGATCTGGGAAGCCCCACTGTGCTGGGACTGGTTACACAAGGGGCAAGCAAGGTTCAAGAAACTCCCTCAGAGGAGACAGATGCTGCTCTGCCATCACTGTCCACACAGTGCATCCCTCACCTGCTTGTTCCCGTGGCGTCCTCACTCACCTCCCTGCTTGCTCCCCACGCTGCCCCCACCACACGCCCTCCTCCACCCACATCGAACCCCTCACCCAGAGATCTCACTGCACTTTCTCTGCTCTGTCTTTGCTCAGAGGCCCACATGCCAGGTGGAAGAGAGAAGGAGCTCCTCAGGCCAACTGCTGTTTAAGAATTCATGCATTAGTTCAACAGTCGTCTCCTGCACAGCATGGAGGTGGAGAGAAGCAGGCAGGCTGTGTATATGAGGTTGTCCTTTCTCTGCTCATCCAGGAGACCTGGGGTCAGGAGGGTGTCTTTCTCAGCTTTGAATCCCAAATGCCCAGCCCCCAATTTGTGTTCCCTGAACTCAAATCTTAACTTGAGAAGCTTCCTGGTGCTAAGTTGCTCAGTCGTGTCCAATTCTTGGTGACCTTAGAGACTGTAGTTTGCCAGGCTCCTCTGTCCATGGGATTCTCCAGGCAAGAACACTGGAGTGGGTTGCCAATCTAGAAGCTTCCTAGACTCTATCTACTAAGTCTGTCCAGTCTAAAACATGCTGCCATTATCACTACCTTTCCTTTACACCCAAATGAAAGCTTTTTAAGAACTCAGGTTCGGCAAATTTTAGATGTATGACTTAGGATAAGCACTTAATTCCTCTAAATCTTAGTTTCCGCATCTGTAGAATAGTAATAATAATGAAATCTCCTCTGTCGGTGTTTCTTTGTTGTGCTGACACCACTCCACCTGCCCTGTAGGTTTTCTGAGCTTCTTTCTCTGCACAGGACAGGTTCCAGCCTAGGCTGGACCCACATTCCCTCTCTCCCATCCAGTGCGCCTGTTCCTGCTATTTGCCTGGCTAGGATCCAGAATATTCCTTCCCCTCCTCTCTGCCTATTCATGGCTCATCCATCCTTCAGAGGAAGTTTGGCTCTGGCCTCCCAGAAAGCCCCTGGAATATCCTGGTCTGTGCTCACCTCCCCGTGGGCAACTCAGCACCATCACAGACTGCCAGCTGTTCCAAGGGTCTGACTTTCAGGCAGATCCTCTCTCTCTCTCAAAGGCAATTTCCACAAGGAAAGAGCCCTTGTCTCCCAGGTCCTCCCTCCAGAGCCCTCTAGCCAACTGAACTCTGTACCTGCCATCACTCCAACAGCCAAGGCACAAATGAAAACTTGTCTCTTCTTGTTCCGGGTCCCTGTGCCCCAGGTCAAAATGCCAGCTCTATATCCCAGGTCCCTTAAACACATTGTAGAAGGTCCTACTCGTGTGTCTTCCTCAGTATCTTGCCTGCTCATGCTTCTCTTTCTTTTCCCTGGTTCTGACTTTCCTCACTTCTACCAAGAAACCCACATAAGCTTCCATGTTGACCTCTGTCTCCAGACACCCCATTTCATCTGATGCTACTGCCCACTCTGTGCGTCGTGTCTGACCCTTATTCGACCCTTATTCGACCTCACAGACTATAGCCTGCCAGGCCCCTCTGTCCATTGAATTTTCCAGGTAAGAATACTGGAATGGGTTGCCATTTCCTACTCCAGGAGATCTTCCTGATCCAGGAATCGAACCCGCATCTCCTGTGTGTACTGCATTGACAGGAGTGTTCTTTACCACTGGATCACCTGGGAAGCCTGCTGAGATTCCCATAATACCCATATGATTCAGTCAGGCTCCTGCCCCAAGAGCTTCAAGGTCCCTGTGCCTAACTTGGGTACATTCCAGATGCCCAGTCCACATCCACGCTGTCAACAGAAAAGAAGGGAGCCCTGGAAGACACCACAGTGCAGGAGAACCCTGAAAACCATACACTGAGTGAAAGAAGACGGGCACAAACCATCGTGTATTGTAGGATTCCATAGACGTGAAGTGCTCCGAGAAGAAAAAGCCAGAAAGACAGAAAGTAGATTGGTGATTGCTAGGGGCTTTGAGGAAATGGTGGGCTTGGGAGATGGTGTTTAAGACTGTGAGGGTTTCTTCTTGGAGTGATGAAAACATTCTAAAATTGATTGTAGTGATGGGTGACAACTCTATGAATATACTAAAAACCACTGAATTATGCATCTTAAAGGGCCGAATTCTTCTCATTAAAGCTGTTTTATGCTCCAGTCAGGCTCTATCTCCCTTTTTTCCCCATCATCCTCCCCTACCTGCCTGAACTGTGATTGGTCATTCCATTCAGTCCATCCAAAGAACACCCATCCTTCAAGGCTCACCCCTCAAATTCCTATGGTGTTCATTCATTCACTCATTCACTCAGGCATGCTTCCAACAAATGAGAACTGTGGACATACTGAGACTACCAGAGCTCCTGCAGTCTAATGACAAACAAACAACAACAACAAGAAACAGAAAAGCAAGTCAAAGGAGAGTGAAAGTGCAGTGGTGCTAATCATGCCGTCCCCTTGGTCTTTAACATTCTGAGTGAATTTTCCAGGTTTCTCTTGTTCCTCTTGAGAAGATCCTGAGACAAGAACAATTTTCTGCAGGTCTTCCTCCCACCCCCACACAAGTTCCACTGCTTGTGGTGGGTGGAGAAAGCACTGGAATTGGCTTCAGAAGACCCAAGACTGGCTTCCTGCTCCATCGACTGTGCAACTCTGTACACCCGCTTCATCTCTGCCCAAGTGTCCCCCTAGAATACAGCGATGGCATTTCCTTCACAAGAAAAGGCTGTGTGCAGCAGGGTGATCTACTGGGAATTTAATTTGGTGAGATAATCTGTTGAAAAGTTACCTGTATCTTGTAGACTCATCAGAAATGAAAGGAAGATGGTTTTCCCTCCTCCCAGGAGGATGGCAAGCCTTTTAGTCATTCTGACAAATTCTTGATACTTATTGGATGAGTGGATGATTCTTTTTTCTGATTATTTACCCCTATGGGAAAGGTTTCAGGGCTGGGAGAAGTTTGTCTGCCCTAAAGGAATATCCCTGGATAGAGGTGCCTGTAATTCCAAGATCTCTGAGCTGACTCCTGAGATGGGGGAGGGCTGAGGCTCCTTCCCGGGGAAGGCCTGGATCTGGGCATCGGCTTGTTCACAGTCTGGGAGGACACTAGTGGAGGGTCTCAGGGTATGGGGACCTGAACTTGACCTGACATGGCAATGCTGAGGTAGCAGGACATCAGAAGTGGGGTGGGGGCCTGTGAGGATCAAGTGTGTAAGCCAGGCTCACTGTGACCCTGCTTGGCAAGGAGTGGGACCGCTCAACCCCACAGTCCTCTGCTGGCCTGGGTGGAGCTGGGCAAGCCACAGTAGCCACACATGGAGGGGCTCTTCTGGACTCTCCTACAACTCTGGGGGAGTCCTAAGAACCCTGGATGCAGGGCCTACCTCTACTTGTGGCAGGTGGATCCTGGAGCTGGTTTTAAACAACAACAAAAATGTAACCTTGCCCTGCTCTTAGCAGCTTGGAACAGCTCCAACCTGACATTTAGGGGGATCCTCAAAGATGATTAATTCACAATAGCCTCACCAGTCAAGCACACTAGACCGGGAAACAATGGGGGTTTTAATTTTTTTTTTTTGAGACAATGACCAAAGAGCCATTCAGAAAACTGGAGCAGAGAGAAAAGTGGCCTCTCAAATGCTCTGGCTGGTTGTGGGGATCCCGGTGAAGTAAGGAAAGAAACAAGATGAAAAGGATTGAAGAATGTTTCAAAATCCTGGGACAGACAGACAAAGAGGCAACAGAATGTTCAGGGGGAAAGGCAGGAATAGAAGAGAGTGGCTGCTGCTGCTGTTGCTAAGTCGTTTCAGTCGTGTCCAACTCTGTGCGATCCCATAGACAGCAGCCCACCAGGCTCTCCTGTCCTGGGGATTCTCCAGGCAAGTACACTGGAGTGGGTTGCCATTTCCTTCTCCAATGCATGAAAGTGAAAAGTGAAAGTGAAGTCGCTCAGTCGTGTCTGACTCTTAGCGACCCCATGGACTGCAGCCTACCAAGCTCCTCCATCCATGGGATTTTCCAGGCAAGAGTACTGGAGTGGGGTGCCATTGCCTTCTCCGAGAAGAGAGTGAGGACCCCACTAAAAAGGAAAGAAACAAAGCCTATGATTCCAAATACTGGATAAGAGGTGAGTCACTTGACTATGATTTACTGGTTAATACTACTGAAATCTTAGAAGATTAGGATAATCCTGAGGACAGCCTGTAGCTGGGGGTCCTGCTGGCAGGGGGCCAAGGAACACATCATTGCTGTTGCCAGAGCTTAGGCAGGTGGCTGTGCATCTCAGTGGGAGAATCTTTTCCAAAAACGAATAGGTTTTATTATGGTTGCCAAGGAGCAAGGATCGGGGGAAGGGATAGTTAGGGAGTTTGGGATGAACATGTATACACTGCTATATTTAAAATGGATAACCAACAAGGATCTACTGTATTGCACAGGGAACTCTGCTCAATGTTATGTGACAGCCTGGACAGGAGGACAGTTTGGGGGAGAATGGATACATCTCCGTGTATGGCTGAGTTCCTTGGCTGTCCACCTGAAACTATCACAACATTGTTAATCAGCTCTATTTAGATATAAAATAAAAAGTCTTAGAAAATGGGTTCTAGACAGCAAAGGTAGGGATTTATACTCATGGGAGATGGACTAAGACAAATATCCCAATCAATGTGGCTCAGAACTTGTCCTGAATCCCGCTTCAAAACAGTCAGCAGAACACAGCGCCCTAGTGCGAAATGTGAGCCTGCAGCACCCCATTCCAGGGCCAAGGGACCACAGTCCCGACGCCAGGATGACCCTGCAGGACACCGCCAGGTGAAAGGCGCCAGCTGCCCAAAGCTTCCCTCTCAGGAGCTCCCCTGCCCTCTGGGGCCCCAGCGGGATACCTGCTGGCATGGACCATGGGGCCACAGGAGGCCGGTGGGCAGTTTCCCCTGCCAGCCCCCAGCCACCACCCAACTGCTCAGCTCACAGAAAGCCGTTGCACTGCACAGTGCCCAACAAAGCAGCGCGTCCATCGTCCTTGGAGCTTACTTAAGAAAACTTGCTTGCCTAAGACTGCAAGCCGTCTTGCTGTGGGCCACCCTGTTTAGAGTTTATTGTACATTAAATCTCCAAGCCAGAGACCCTCCAGTCAGTCTGCATAAGCAGAGTTATTGGTCCAAGTGTTTTTAAAAATAGATGCAACTCCAGACCCCAAGAAACTGAAGGGATATTATGGGAATACACAACTGTATTATTGTGTTACTCTATGAAAAATTGAGTTCTCAGCTCCTCTGTTCCCCTCCTGCTCCTCCCTCTGCTGGATCCTCACCTGAGAGTGCAGCTCCTGGCACCAAAAACAGTAAATATTACAAACTAGCTCCCCATCAGAAGAGTCCAGACCACGCTGCAGGGGACCAAGCTCCCCTGTGCGCCATACAGGGGGGCCAATAAGCTCCAGAATGCCATTCCAGCTCAAATTTCAACTAATGGTGAGCCCACAAAAAAATCAGTCACGTGCATCCTTGGTGGCTCAGTGGTAAAGAATCTGCCTGCCAATGCAGGAGACACAGTTTTGGTCCCTGGTCTGGGAGGATCCCACATGTCACAGAGCAACTAAGCCCAGGAGCTGCAGCTACTGAGCCCACGTGCTGAAACTACTGAAGCCCACACAGCTAGAGCCCAAGCTCCACAACAGAAGAAGCCACTGCAATGAGGAGCCCACTCATCACAACTAGAGACTAGCCCCTACTCGAAGCAACTAGAGAAAAGCCCTCACAGCAAAGTAGACCCAGCACAGCCAAAAATAAATAAAATCGTTAACATATATATATATATATGTATGTATGTATCAGCCACAGCTTCAAGCTGGATTCGGGAATCACACTTCATCACAGGCCTCCCAGGCAAGCTGGTCTTGACAGAAGAAGTCCATCTGGACTCTGAGATTTGGTGTGAAAGTTCCTTCCAGGGCCAGACATCCTCAGTGTGGCAGCTTCTCCAGGCCAGGCTCCCCGCCAGCCACAGCAGAAGTCATAAGAGAGGAGCCTTTATTCCCGAAAACGGCCCCAGGAACAGCCAACGCTCACAGCGGTGGCCACAGTCACAGTTCAGGCTGTGTCTGGATACAACAAATAAAGCCCACTTGACTGGGCTTCCCTCTACTCTCAGCCCCAGCTATAAACCACACAGTGAAATCAACCCTAAGGTGACGTGTTAGGTGATAGGGCCTCAAGAAGGTCCCGAGTGTGAATGGGATCTCATGAACGGGATCTGTTGTGGTGGTTGTTATTCAGATGTTAAGTCATATCTGACTCTTTGCAACCTCAGGGACTGCAGCACATCAAGCTTCCTTGTCCTTTACTATCTCCAGGGGTTTGCTCAGATTCATATCCATTGAGTCAATGAGGCTATCCAACCGTCTCATCCTCTGCCACACCCTTCTCCTTCTGCCTTCAATCTTTGCTAGCATCAGGTCTTTTCCAATGAGTTGGCTCTTTGCATCAGGTGGTAGTGTCCTTATAAAAGGAACCTGAGAGCAAGACTCCCCAGCCTTCAGAATTATGAGAAATAAATGTCTGTTGTTGATGAGACACCTGTTCTGTGGCATTTTGTTACCCTAGCCCAAAAAGCTAAGTTCCCTTAACCAAGATTTCCCTAGCCAATTGCCAGTCCCTTGGGTAGCTGGAAAGGCAGTATTTTTCTCAGAATACAAGCTTGATGAGGGCAGAGACCATGCTTGCCTCATTAGCCACCCTAATGCCTAAGTAAAGCAGCCTGGCATGCATCAGACACTCAGTGGAATCAACCAGAATGAATAAAGTTTCACTACAGACACTGGCACAGGAAAGTGCTTACTAAACACGAATCCTCGCTCCAAATGCAGAAATAGTAAAAATTCAGCCAAGTGTCGAGTGTCAGATCAACATTAAGTTTACTTACAGGCATGAGTAAATACCTTAAATGAGGCTTTTTTGTCTTTATTAAAGATGAATGACCAGGTATGTCACTAAGAGTACACATAGGACTTTAAGCTGCTTCCTTTGCTTCCCTGTGATTTACAGAAGCTTACACTCCCTAGACACTCTAGAAACCAGGTTCCCTTCCCTCCAGAGCAAGGGAACAGTTCTTCGCTTCCCATGAGATGCTGCCTTGTCAAACCTTCTCTTTGAGGATCTTCCTCACTAGGAGGTAGGGAGGAGGCACGGCTCCTTCCAAAACCCACAGCATCACCTCCTGCTCTTTTCATTCCCTCCAACGCCAAGTGCTAAGCTGGGCTGGCACTGTGCCTGCCCTTAGGCATGGCGGCGAGACCATCCGCCTCCTGCCCACAGCCTGTCAGAGACACACACAATCTCCTCTCAAAAAAGCAGCCAGCAGCTCCACCGGGAGGCTGAGGGGCAGGGTAGAGGGTGTGCCAAGTCACACCTGGTTGGAGCAACGATGCCATCAAAGCACCTAGGAGCCCCACACAGACAAGCCCGCCTGCTTCTCCAACACAGCCCTGTCCTCCACCTGCAGGGACCAGGAACTCCATCCCCATCATTTACGTGATAATGATGGAGAACAGTCATGGGTGTTTTCATTCTGGCCTCAGACACTATTATCCTGCACCAAATCGACTCTAATGCAACAAAGATTTAAAAGTTATTAAATGCCTTTTCATCAAAGGCCTGCCTGTGGATCTATTCTTCAGTTAGAAATCTACCCAGGAGGCGATTTTGCCACTGTTCAGCTCATGAGACGACCACAAAATTTGTAGTAAGGTTGGAGTGGAAAGAACACTGCCCCCCACCCAACCCCATGCTGCTGTGCTTACCAACTCCTTAGGAAATTACAACTTCAAGTTCTGTTTTCTATTTATTTGTAATCCTAACTGAAGTTGCAGCAGAATGACACAATACAACTGCACATTCTGCTATTTGATTACCTACTTTCTCATAAGCGTAGTGCCACAAAGCAGAAATTTTGGCACTCCAGCAAAAGAGGCGTTGCTATAAACACGCCCACTCCCAGACACCTACAAGTAATTATTCAAAAAAATGAGGAGGATGAGGAGACAGCAAGGACCCATTATATGCTTTCCTTCTTCAGAAACCTTTTGTTCTCCTTCTATTCATTACTTTCAAGGTTTGCTCTGCCTCGGCTCTCTGCTCCTTGACAGTCCGAGGATGATGGTGAACCAGCAGTGGGGTGATCGAAGAGGCAGGCCACTCTGAAAAGCAGAAGCCTCAGAGCCCCAGGAGGACAGAACCCACCACCTCCCCTCCAATGCCTGGTCTCTTCCCCAGCCTCCATTCCCCTGCAGTATCCCCAACCCTGCCACCCGATGCTACATCCCACGATGCTATTTGCGTCTCACTGCTCTGCTCTCCCAGCATGTATGGAGAATGCATATGGGATGTCAGGCAGAAACAGCAGGATATGAAATTCTATACAGAGAAGGATTGCAAATACATTCAATATATGCATACACACAAAAGGAGGCTAGAAGATGTACATCGGAACGACAGTTGTGGGTGGGCACATGAAAAGATGCCCCACATCACTAATTATTAGAGAAATGCAAATCAAAACTACAATGACGTATGACTTCACACCAGTCAGAATGGCCATCACCAAAAACCTACATATACTAAATGCTGGAGAGGGTGTGGAGGAAAGGGAACCCTCCTACACTATGGTGGGTATGTTAATTGGTGCAACCATTACGGAGAACAGTATGGAGGTTCCTTAAAAAACTAAAAATACAGTTACCATATGATCTAGCAATCCCAGGCATATATCTGGAGAAAACTGTAATTCAAAAAGATACATGTACACCAGTAGCAGTACTATTCACAATAGTCGAGATGTAAAAACACTAACTGTCCATAGAGAGATGAATGATAAAGAAAATGTATCATATATATGTGATATATATATATATATATATATATATATATATATATATGGGCTTCCCAGGTGGCGCAATGGTAAAGAATCTGCCTGCAATGCAGGAGACACGAGAAGGTGTGGGTTTGATCCCTATGTATATACATACGAATATATGGGCTATAGCCCATGTATATGGTGTATGTATATATATATTTCCTCTATTTCTCTGCATTGTTCACGTTAAAAAGCTTTCTTATCTCTCCTTGCTAGTCTCTGAAACTCTGCATTCAGTTGGGTATATCCTTCTGTTTCTCCTTTGCCTTCCGCTTCTCTTCCTTTCTCAGCTATTTGCAAAGCCTCAACCACTTTGCCTTTCGCATTTCTTTTTCTTGGGGATGATTTTGGTCACCACCTCCGTAAAATGTTATGAACATATGTCCATAATTCTTCAGGCACTCTGTCTACCATATTTAATCCCTTGAATCTATTCATTACCGCCAATGTATAATCAAAAGGAATTTGATTTAGGTCATACCTGAATGGCTTAGTGGTTTTCCCTACTTTCTTCAACTTAAGCCTGAATTTGGCAATAAGGAGCTCGTGATCTGAGCCACAGTCAGCTCCAGGTCTTGTTTCTGATGACTGTATAGACACCTGGGGCTTCCCAGGTGGCGCTAGTGGTGAAGAAAACAGCTGCCAAAGCAGGAGAGGTAAGAGACGTGGGTTCAGTTTTGTGGTCAGAAAGATCCTCTGGAGGAGGGCATGGCAACCCATTCCAGTATTCTTGCCTGAAGAATTTCACGGACAGAGGAGCCTGGCAGGCTACAGTATATAGGGTCACAAAGAGCCGGACACAGCCTAAGTGACTTAGCATGCGTGCACACACAGACCACCTGATGTGAAAAGCTGACTCACTGGAAAAGACGCTGATGCTGGGAAAGTTTAAGGCAGGAGAAGGGAGTGACAGAGGATGAGATGGCTGGATGGCATCACTGACTCAATGGACATGGGTTCGAGCAAACACTGAGAGATACTGAAGGACAGGGAAGCCTGGTGTGCTGCAATGCATGGGATTGCAAAGAGTCGAACACGACTTAACAACTGGACAACAACAATAATATACCTAGTGGGATATTTATATGGGTGTATATATATATATATGGCCACCTCATGCGAAGAGTTGACTCAGTGGAAAAGACTCTGATGCTGGGAGGGATTGGGGGCAGGAGGAGAAGGGGACGACAGAGGATGAGATGGCTGGATAGCATCGCAGACTCAATGGATGTGAGTCTGGGTGAACTCCGGGAGTTGGGTGATGGACAGGGAGGCCTGGCGTGCTGCGATTCATGGGGTCACAAAGAGCCGGACACAACTGAGCGACTGAAGTGAACTGAACGATACATATATGGGTAGCAATATTACAAATATTACAGCCAAAGAAAAGAATGAAATAATGCCATCTGCAGCAATATGGAGGGCTTAGAAATGATCATACTAGAGAAAGAAAAATATCATATTCTATTATTTATATGTGGAATCTTAGAAAACAATAGAAATGAACTTACAAAACAGAAACAGACTCACATAGAAAACAATCTTATGGTTACCAAAAGAGAAAGGTGGCGTGGGGGGGGGGGGGAAGGTGGATAAATTAGGACTCGGGGATTTGCAGATATACACTACTATATATAAAATTGATAGACAAGGGAATTCCCTGGTGCTCTGTGGTTAGGATTCCATGCTGTCCCTGCTGACAGTGTGGGTTCATCCCTGGTCAGGGAACTAAGACCCCACAAGCCATGCAGTAAGAACAAATAAATAAATAACCAAAATAAAATAGGTAGACTATAAGGACCTACTATAGTACAGGAACTATATTCAACATCTTGCAATAACTTGTAATGGAAAAGAATCTGAATATGACAAGTGAACTAAAATGGGCCAGAATGGGAGAATTTAATTCAGATGACCATTATATCTACTACTGTGGGCAAGAATCCCTTGGAAGAAATGGAATAGCCCTCATAGTCAACAAAAGAGTCCAAAATGCAGTACCTGGACGCAATATCAAAAATGACAGCAGGATCTCAGTTCATTTCCAAGGCAAACCATTTATTATCACAGTAATCCAAGTCTATGCCCCAACCAGTAATGCCAAAGAAACTGAAGTTGAACGATTCCATGAAGATTTACAAGACCTTCTAGAACTAAAACGAAAAAAGATGTCCTTTTCATTATAGACGACTGGAATGCAAAAGTAGGAAGTCAAGAGGTACCTGGAATAACAGGCAAGTTTGACCTAAGAGTACAAAATGAAGCAGGGCAAAGGTTAATTAGAGTTTTGCCAAGAGAACACACTGGCCGTAGAGAACACCCTCTTCCACAACACAAGAGAAGATTCTACACATGGACATCACCGATGGTCAATACCAAAATCAGATTGATTATATTCTTTGCAGTTGAAGATGGAGGAGCTCTATACAGTCAGCAAAAACAAGACCAGGAGCTGACTGTGGCTCAGATCATGAACTCCTTACTGAAAAATTCAGACTTAACTTGAAGAAAGTAGGGAAAACCACCAGGCTGTTCAGGTATGAACTAAATTAAATCCCTTATGACTATACAGTGGAAGTGATGAATAGATTCAAAGGATTAGATCTGATAGATAGAGTGCAGGTTTGTAACTTTGTACAGGAGGCAGTGATCAAAACCATCCCCAAGAAAAAGAAATACAAAAACACCAAATGTTGTCTGAGGCATCCTTACAAATAGTTGAGAAAAGAAGAGAAGTGAAAGGCAAAGGAGAAAAGGAAAGATATGCCCATTTGAATACACGGTTCCAGAGAATAGCAAGGAGAGAAAAGAAAGTCTTCCTCAGTGATCAATGCAAAGAAATAGAGGGAGAAAATAGAGTGGGAAACACTGGAGAGCTCTTCAAGAAAATTAGAGATACCAAGGGAACATTTCGTGCAAAGACGGGCACAGTAAAGGACAGAAACAGTCTGGATCTAACAGAAGCAGAAAGAGGAGAAGGAGAGGAGAAGGGGATGACAGAGGATGAGATGGTTGGATGGCATCACTGACTTGATAGACATAAGTTTGAGCAAGCTCCAGGAGTTGGTGATGGACAGAGAAGCCTGGCATGGTGCAGTCCATGGGTGTTGCAAAGAGTCAGACATGACTGAGTGACTGAGCAAGAACAACATGAAAAGTATTAGTTGCTCAGTCATGTCTGACTCTCTGCAACTGCATGGACTATAGCCCATCAGGTGCCTCTGTCCATGTAATTCTCCAGGCAAGAATACTGGAGTGGGTATCCATTCCCTTCTCCAGAGGATCTTCCCAACTCAGGGATCGAGCCCGGGTCTTCTGTGTTGCAGGCAGATCCTTTACTTTCTGAGTCACCAGGGAAGCCCATATATATCTGAATCACTTTTCTGACATCTGAAACTAATACGACACCGTAAATCAACTCTACTTCAGTTAAAAAGAGAAAATTTAATAGTGGATGACATAAACTTTAAAAAAATGACAATGGTGGCTGTGTGTGGCAAAGTAACAGATATATTTTCACATTCCTAAATTTCTGGAAGATTATTACTATATATTATTATGATTAAAATAAAGCCATAATTTAAAATGATCTTACTGAGATGGAGAACAACTAGTGGTTGATTGGGTTAGAAACAGCAGCAAGGTGGGGAGGCTGACCATGCACTGTAGGCTGATTAGCAGCATCTTTGGCCTCCACCCCAGATGCCAATAGTACTCTCTTCCTTTCCAAATTGTGACAGCCAAGAATACCTGCAGATATTTCCAAGTGTCCCTTCAGTTCAGTTCAATCGCTCAGTCATTTCCAACTGTTTGTGACCCCATGGGCTGCAGCACACCAGGCTTCTCTGTCCATCACCAACTCCTGGAGCTTGCTCAAACTCATGTCTATCAAGTCAGTGATGCCATCCAACCATCTCATCCTCTGTCGTCCCCTTCTCCTCCTTCCCTCGATCTTTCCCAGCATCAGGGAAAGATGCTCTTCTTCTCCAATGAATCGGCTCTTCGCATCAGATGGCCAAAATACTGCAACTTCAGCTTCAGCATCAGTCCTTCTCCTTGTGGTCCAAGGGACTCTCAGGAGTCTTCTCCAACACCACAGTTCAAAAGCATCAATCCTTCTGCAGTCTTCTTTATGGTCTAACTCTCACGTCCATACATGACTACTGGAAAAACCATAGCTTTGACTATACCCACTTTCTGTCAGTGAGGCCTTTGCTTTTTAATATGCTATCTAGGTTTGATATAGCTTTCCTTCCAAGAAGCAAGCATTTTTTTAAATTTCGTGGCTGCAGTCACCATCTACAGTGATTTGGATCCCAAGAAAATAAAATCTTCCAGTGCTTCCACTTTTTCCCCATTTATTTGCCATGAAGTGATGGGATGGGATGCCATGATCTTAGTTTTCTGATGTTGAGTTTTAAGCCAGCTTTTTCACTCTCCTCTTTCACCTTCATCAAGAGGCTCTTTAGTTCCTTTTACTTTCTGCCATTAGAGTGGTATCTGCATATCTGAGGTTTTTGGTATTTCTCCCGGCAATCTTGATTCCAGCTTGTGATTCATCCAGTCTGGCATTTCACATGATGTACTCTGCATAGAAGTTAAATAAGCAGGGTGACAATATACAGCCTTGACATACTCCTTTCTCAATTTTGAACCAGTCAGTTGTTACATGTCTGGTTCTAACTGTTGCTTCTTGATCTGTGTACAGGTTACTCAGGAGATAGGTAAAATGGTTTGGTATTTCCATCTCTTTAAGAATTTTCCACAGTTTGTTGTGATCCACATAGTCCAAGGCCATAGCGTAGTCAAGGAAGCAGAAATAGATGTTTTTCTGGAATTCCCTTGCTTTCTCCATGATCCAGTGAAGGTTGGCAATTTGATCTCTGGTTCCTCTGCCTTTTCTTAACTTATACATCTGGAAGTTCTTGGTTCATGTACTGCTGAACTCTAGCTTGAAGAATTTTGAGCATAACCTTACAAGCATGCTAAATAAGTGCAGTTGTGCAGTAGCTTTAACATCCTTTGGCATTGCCCTTCTTTGGGACTGGAATGAAAATTGACTTTTCCAGTCCTGTGGCCATTGCTGAGTCTTTCCAATTTGCTGACATACTGAGTACATATAGCTAATTCACTTTGCTGTACAGTAGAAACTAACACAATATTGTAAAGCAACTATACTCCAACAAGATGAATTTTAAAAAAGAAACATTTGGAGGCGAAAGCAGGTTGACCATGAAGGGTGAAGGGAAAACTTTGTGGTTCCAGATCTTGACTGTGGTGGAGACTACATAATCCATACATGTGACATGAAGTGACTAGACATATGTATGCAAGCTGTGTTGACTCCTGGTTCCCGCTTGTGACACAGCACTACAGTTTGAGAGAGGCCCCTGGGGGGTGGGAATGGGTGAAGACTCCATAACATCTTGGAATCCCCTGTAATTTTCTAATGATTTCAAGATAGAAGTTTGAAATAGATCTAACTGGTATACATCTCATGTAGAGAAAGACAGGTGAAGCCTGAAGTGTGGGTCTACACTCGCTTTTAAGGCCAATAAACACCCACTTGACCTGCATCTGATAAACGCGGAAAGACCAAGATGGCACACTGTCCTGTTGTATTTAGCCTCCAAGAAACCCAAAAGGTAGGTCCCCATGTTACAGATGATGATACTGAGGCAGAGAATGTTCACGGAGCTCGAATAAGCCCATCTGTGCATGGTCTGCATCCAAAGACCATCTCCTGGGTACCACTTCTATCCAGCACATCACTGAGCCTCAGTACAGTCTTGGGGTATGGAGCCCCAACAGGTCATGGTGTAAGAAACAGCACAACTCAGCTTGCGGGGCACTCCCACCCCAGCCCAGCTCCACTCAGGTCACAAGCATCCTTCTGTACCTCCACCGACCTTGAACACTACCTCCTTCCTGCGCAAACTCCAAGTTCAGGCCTACAACCTGTATCCTGTTCATAAGCAGCCTGATTTAGCCTGGCACGGGCTGGTGGGAGAGTGCACTTGATGGTGGATGAGGCAGCTGGTTTAGCTCACACTGCAAACACTCACAGATGCCAAGTAAGGACCCTCCCCCCACACCCCACTGACCCAGCACCAGTGCATCTCAGCCACCAGCGTTGCCTCTTTGACCCACTCACCAAGATGCAGCCAGGAGATTTCTAAGGAAAGACAAGGATCCCCCTCAGTAGCTCCTCTAATCTAGGATAAAACCCCAACTTCTTAAATGTCCCCCAACCCTTGGAAACAGACCCCTGCAGATCTCTACAGCCCCCCTCACTACCTCATACCTCCCCTCACTCTGTGCTGCACCATGCATTCACCCCTCCAAGCCACGCACATTCTACTCCCTCTGCCCTGCGTGTTCTTCCCTGTACCCCACCCACCACCTCCACCCTCCATCCATCCACCTCCTTCTGTCAAGGTGTCCCCAGTTTATCTCAGCACTTCTTAGGGGACTCTTTCCTGACTCACCAGCACTGGATTATATGCCCTGAGCAAGTGCTTCAGGAACCGCCCACCACCCCCTCCCCATAGGCTTCTGATGCACACTTTGATCACATGCTTTATTCTGCCTGCTTGCTAGTCTGCCACCCCCAGCAGCCTATCAGCTCCAAGATGGCAAGGACTCCATGCACTGCCCAGCACAGCACCTGGCACACAGGAGGGATGGAGTAAATAACTGTCAAATTCATAAATTTCAGACAAATAAGCTGACACGACTTCCCAAGGCCACATTCACAGGAGCAGATCTGGGACAGGAACTCGGGTCGTGTCCACCGTGCTGGCTGTGACCTTTCCAACTTCACCAAGGATGTAAAGGATCAAGGTCAATCCTGTCAGCCTTGATTTCTGGCCTTGCCCAGCATAGACAGAAGCAGGGGGCAGGCTAGGCCACGGCACAGCCCTCTGCCCTCGGGAGAGACCAGGGGCCTGAGGCAGTCAGCCAGAGCCTCATTACGAGGGCTCCAGGGACTCAGGAAGGGGGCAGACAGCTGCTCCTGAGGGTGCCATCTGGGGCGGGTCGAGCCGAGGGAATTATGGGGATCTGTGGCTCAGGACGGGGAGTGGTTTCAGCAGCAAAGGGAACAAGCTGCCGAATGCTGCAGTTTGGCCATTTATCGATGTTCTTGGAGTTAACGCATTATTATTAGTTTGCATATTTATAATGTGCCCTCTAGTTATTAACGGTGATATAATGCCAACTGAGAAAACCAAGAGACCTCAGAAATATTTACATAGCAGCATAATTAAGACTAAAAGCTGAGTCACCCAGGGATCCTACTGATTTTCCTGGGAGAGGAAAAAATGGGACATTCTGACTTCACATGCTCCCCTAAGACACCCCGTAAATCTGCGTCACGTAGAGCCCCCTGCGGTCCCTCTGGAGCACCCTCTGACGTCAGCAGAAGATAGACCCTCCATGAAACGCACACGTACAGCACCCCCTCAGCAGACTCGCCCAGACCTTCAAAAGGAGGATGCCCCACGTGAGCAGCGTGGCTACAGCTTGTGGAGAGGAGGGGCCCAGGACAGGAACATGAAGCCCCCAACCCCAGGACCCTCTCCACGCTGACACCCCCCAGGGAATGCTTGAACATAGCAGCTGAGGGGCCCCTTCAATACAGAAAGCTCTCTGAATGACAAGCAGTAAAGCCCCCTGGGAACCCTCCCATCAACTATGGGGTCACTCCCCGCGTGACCTTGGCCAGGTATGATGGCAAAGAATCAGCTCCGTCTTCTCAATAGGAAATGTCATTCCAAGACCCATCACCCAGACCCTCACCCCATTCTCTTCTTCTTCCCTGAGCCAGAATTCCACTCTTCAATGGGAAAACTCAGCTTTGTCCCAGTGAGATAAACCATGATTTTTCCACCAGCATCTTCTAAAACAAAAAAGGAAATGGGTTTTTAAAGCGAGGGAAACCCTCTTACACTGTTGGAAATGTAAATTGGTGCAGCCACTATAGAAAATAGTATGGATGTACCTTAGAAAACTAAAAATAGAGTTGCCATATGATCCAGCAATCCTATATCTGGCAAACATCCAGTGAAAAACAAGATCCAAAAAGATATATGCACCACAATGTTCATAGCAAAACTATTCACAATACCCAAGACATGGAAACAGTACAAGACATGTATGTGTGTGTGTATATATATATTTATATACACACTGGAACCCTCAGTCATAAAAAAAAATGAAATAATGCCATTTGTAGCAACCTAGATGGACCTAGAGATTGTCATACCAAGTGAAGTAAGTCAGAATGAGAGAAAGACAAAATCATACAATATCACTTATATGTGGAATCTAAAATATGATACAAATCAACATATCTATGAAACAAAAACAGACTCACAGATATAGAGAATAGACTTGCAGTTGCCAAGGGGAAGCGGGTAGGGGAGGGAAGGATTGGGAGTTTGGGATTAGCAGAGGCAAACAACAAGGTCCTACTGTACAGCACAGAGAATGATATCAATATTCTGTGACAAACCATAATGGAAAAGAATGTGAAAAAGAATACACACATGTACACATAACTGAGTCTTGCTGTACAGAAAAAATTAACACATTTTAAATCAACTGTACTTCAATAAAAAAAATTTAAATGAAGGAAATCAACTGATGAAATGAAAATAAAATGTGGTCTATCCATACAGTAGAATATTATTCAGCTACATAAAGGAATAAAGCACGGATATAAACTACCAGGTGAGAGTACCTTGAAAGCATGATGCTAAGTGAAAGAAACCAGACACAAAAGGTCAAAGACTGTATAATTCCATAGATACGTAGTGTCTGGAGTAGGCAAACCCACAGAGACAGAACCTGGATTAGTGGTCATTGAGGGCTAGAAGGGATTAAGAGATTAGGGGTTACGGTCAGGGGTGTCTTTGGAGGAGATACAAATCTTCTATAATTGTGGTGATTGTGACACAGTTCTGGGAATACACTAAAAGTCATTGCATTGTACACTTTAAATGCGTGCATTATTTGGGGGTATATGAATGATATCAATTTAAAAAAAGAACTTTGAAGAAATTCCTGTTTCTCCTGCATGGGGCCTGATTCTTGCTGTGGCAATGTCCCTCAGGTCAGTCTCCGACAGACACCGATGCAAAGCGTAATGCCCTGTCCTGTCCAAGGCGGCCCCGTGCCTCAACCCCATCCCGCCTCTGCCCCCACTCCCAAAGCCCTAGTTTGCTCTCGACACCGGAAGCCGTTGCGACAGTCCCAGAAAGATCCCCAGACTGAAAATCTACATTCCACAGGACACAACAAGCAGTAACTAATGCCAGACACGCGGCATCGAGCTTGCAATAAATGTCATCCTGTTTGGCTTCTGAAAGGGTCTCTGATATGCAGTTAATGCCGCATTCAGGCTCCATCCAGCCTCCATCACGGGCGGTATGCAAATGCGGCTTTTGTCACAACCGGCACTAACTCTAATAACTCCCAAAGTGAAAATGTTCCCATAAAAACCACCATAAAAAGTCCTTATTTTATTGCCAGCTAAGTTTTCTTTACTTGTTGTCAGGACTTTCTCCTCACTGTTGATTAGCTAACAGGCGGCACGCCGTTCTTTTCTCCTTTAGAGAAATAGGGGCTGGAAGTCACCGACCTGTTCCCTCCCTCCATCTGGAGTACGGCTGGTTTCAGCTGCCACCACTGCCCAGCCCCCGCTGAGCCAGAGGGGCTTATAAACCACATTTACCTTCCCCCACGGGCAGCTGAAATGCATTACCTTCGGTCTGCTAGCTGCCCTTCCTGGTCGACTGGGAATAGAAAAATCAGTCTTATTTATAACAATACAGTGTTCCATTCCCCCAGTGAGACTGGCCCAGCCACACACACGCATACATGCACACACAGCACACACCTGAACATGCACACAACACACAAACAGAAGCACACACAGGCAAGTGCACACATGTGCACATATGCACATTCACACACACACACACACACACACATCACGCTGCTTTTCCCAAAGCATCACACATCACATACTCCCAGCTGGACCCTGCCTCTCTGTGCCTTGGTGGAGAAACCTGCCTCTCCTCCCTGCTCCCATCCACCCCAGGCACTACACACCCAGGTAAGAGAGGACCAAGACAAGGCCCATCCTCTGAATGAGAACATAACTAGACCTCCACCTGCTGCTCTGAGATCCTTGGAGAAAGGCCTTGAACTCCTCAACACAGAATGGTTCTTTCCCTGGCTGACCCAGCCTCCCCTCTCTGAACCCTTCCAGAAGATGACATGATGGAAGATGGTCCCCTGCTTTCAGCCACAAAGGCCCGCAGGCTCACGCCTGACTCATCTCTGCAGAGACAGCTCACGGTCCTTCCAGAGAATTCCTGGTGGCAGCCCACGAGCAAGACACACTCCCTACTCTCACCAAGCTGTCCCGTGGAGAAGAGAATGTGGACTCCCGCCAGGCTTTGCACAGGGACTAAATGGCATTTGCAAAGGATGCTTACGGAAATGTAGACAAGAACCAGTGAGTCCGTCACCATGCCAATGGGTGCAGGATAGAGAGGACACGTAGCCCCTTAGTGTCCAGCGCCCATGTGGACCACTGAGCAGACACTGCTCTCCTTCATGGGCAGGGGAGAGGGGAGCCTACACGACTGCCACCCAAGTAACAAAGACCTCTGGCCTCAGGTTATGTGGGACTGAGGCACAGTGATCCTCCCAGGCTCTATGCCAGTCCCCAGGTCCCTGCATACAGGACACCAAGAGTTCTCAAAACTCTCAAAACCCCCACCCAGGCTCCTAGAACACTGGGCCCCCACCAGGCACCCAGGACAGGGCACCCTTTCCAGGGCAGTCTAGGGCTTAGTTCGGTGACAACAAGATGAAGCAGGATCCCCAGCCTTCACATGGAACCCTCCGCAGTCCCCCAGAGGACCATCTTTCCCCACTAATGCCACCAGGGACCTGGATGTGGTGAGGATCGTGTCCCGCTCACTGGCTTTTCGCCCAAGATTGGTGACCACTTGCAGGAACAGGTATCAGGGTACAGGTCACTACCTCTCGTCCCCAGCAGGGGCCACCAGTGTCCCCACCCCCTCCACCCCGCTGAGAACCGCATCCCCATAGCCCTGAGCGGGCTGGGAGGGGTGGTCAAAAAACCCGCTGGTTAGGTGCAGCCCAGTTCAGGCGCCGCCCGCCCCATTCTTCTCCTGGCAGCTTTGATTCCTTTACTTGGGGTTTTAAAGGTCATGTTCTCCGTCAGCGGAAACATTCTACGTGACACTTCTGAGGCAGAGGCTCCTTTCAGAGGCATTTAATTCAAGAGCGGGCACCCTCTGAAGAACAGGGTTTATAGGTCACCGCCCAGACTGCCTTATAAATCACTCCGGCTCCCGTGGGCGGCCGGGCGGAGGCGGGGCAGGAAGGGTGGGGCCAGAGGGTGGGGTGGGGCCATGGAGGGAAAGGCCAGAGATGTGT
>SJXQ01004706.1:493828-539174 GCA_006408695.1 Aepyceros melampus
TCGGGGAGGGGTCAGATAAGAGGGCGGGGCCTGGAGGGGAGGCAAGAGGCCGGAGGGAGGGGCCAGAGTCAGGACCGCACAGGAAAAGAAGGGTGGGGTAAAACGGGCTTGATGGGTGAAGCCAAATGGGAGGGTCCTGCCACGGAGGGGCTAAAGCAGGAGAAGAAGGGTGAGACCATACAGTCAGGGAGAGGCCAGGAGTCCTGGCCCCCGACTCTTTGGCCCGGAACTCAGGGCTCTCACACCTAGGTCCACTTCCTGGAAGGGCGAGCTGACTTTGGCCGGAAGTGAAGCAGGATCAGAGGAGAGGTTACAGGAGGGGCGGGCATCTCACCCGGAAGACAGTGGGGACCTGGGCTACCTGTCTGTCTATAAGCAGAGACCCTGTCCGCGCCCCTTCCCATGAGCCTCTGTGCCGAAAACAGAGCAGACGCTCCTTGCCTATCCGTGTAATGAATAAATAAAGGCGCCTTGGAGAGGCAGGAAAGCCATCGGACCAGCAGGTGCTGATGCTCTGGTACGATAGACACCCGGGAGACACAGCCCGGGCCTGAGCAGGACCGGGGAAGCCTGTTAGTGGGACAGCATGCAGGAGCAGCAGAGGCTGGGGGCATTGACGACACAGGGCAAGATGATTCCCTCCCGGAAGACCCTGGACTGAGTCCCAGGGAACAATTCACAGTCGCCCCCTCTATCACTCTGGGAAATGGGTCCCCCCACCCCACTCCTCTCTGCTGCTGCTGCTAAGTCGCTTCAGTCGTGTCCAACTCTGTGCGAACCAATGGATGGCAGCCCATCAGGCTCCACCGTCCCTGGGATTCTCTAGGCAAGAACACTGGAGCAGGTTGCCATTTCCTTCTCCAATGCATGAAAGTGAAAAGTGACAATGAAGTCAATCAGTCCTGTCCGACTCTTAGCGATCCCATGGACTGCAGCCTACCAGGCTCCTCCGTCCATGGGATTTTCCAGGCAAGAGTACTGGAGTGGGGTGCCATTGCCTTCACTCCACTCTAGACCAGGGCACAACATGCAGCAACCTCTGAGAACGGTCTGCTCTGTCTGCTCATGGCCCCTGGGACACCCAGCCTGACCCCACTTCCCCAGTTTTAGAGGCTGGCACCATCTTAGTGAGAAAGAATCCATCTAGCCCTGGTTTACCCCCATCTCTAAACCTCCAAGCTGGGCTGGACCTGCGGTATTCCTGTCCTTTGGAGGCTGAGAATGAATGGGCTTGGATCAATCCAATCAATCCCCTGAAAATGTTAAAAACCTACGAAAGGTCACTGCCAGTGAATATTCCTTTCGGGGAGAATCACCCTGCCCACCCCCAACTCCACGACTACGTCTCAAGGAAATATGATGGTGAGCCTTGGGCCCTTGTGCCCCTGGCCCCATGACCACAGGGTAGGAATGGAAGGGGGTGGACAGAAGGGTGATAAAGAAGCACTCGACCGCGGTCACAGTCCTAACAGCGCCCTGAACAGCTTGGGTCTTTCCCATGTCACGACACGGGCACAGTGGTGAAGGGCCCCCCAGCCAAGGAACCCACACAGGGGTGGGGGAGTGGTGACATGAGGACAGAACAGGGTGAGTGCACCTGGCAAGTCTATCTTTGGCTCCTGCTAGGAGTTCCGCCTGGCCTTCCCAAAGCCCTTGCTTCCAGCATATCCACTCTGCATGCTACTGAGATCCTCACATAGAATCCACTTTTCCATAATGTAGCTGGAGTTGGCTTACAACAAAGGAAACTTAACTGCATCACAGCTCAAACCTACCTAAATTCAGATATTTTTGTAAATGAAATAAGAATTAATTGCAGAAATTCCCTTGCTAAGAGTCACCACTCGCTATCAGAATGGGCTGATCTGCAAGGCTGGTTTAAGCAGATGTGTCCCCCGAGATAGTCTGGGGTCTAATCCCAGAGCCACCGTTTACTAGTTGTGTGATATGGAGAAGGTGCATAACCTCGCTGGGCCTCAGTTTCCTCACCTGTAAAATGGAGACGATAAGAGAACTGATCCCACAGGGCTGGCACAAAGATTAAAAGTTCATCCATGTGAAGGACTCAGGGCAAGTACTATAACTACTGTAATGTGTCAGTCATGTCCAACTCTTTGTGACCCCACAGACTGTAGCCCTCCAGGCTCCTCTGTCCATGGCATTTTTCAGGCAGGAGTACTGGTGTGGGTTGCCATTTCCTCCTCCAGGGGATCTTCCCAACCCAGGGATCAAACCCACATCTCCTGCATTGGCAGGTGGAGTCTTTACCACTAGCACTACCTGTGTCTGTTGAATTAAATCAAACTCAATCTCCTCTCAGTCTGTCATTTCTACCCTCATCATTTATTTAGTTCCCACTGCATACATAGCGCTGCCTGGGGCACAAGGACACGAAGGCAGGGTGGCCGGGGACTTGCACCCGAGAAGTCTCTGTGAGCTTGAGAGAGACTTGTAAACACATAAATCCGAGTCCGCTGTGATGAGACTATTCTGGAGGTACCACCGGAGCTGTAGAAGCAGAGAGGAGGGTGATTAATTTTGCTTCGGGGGCTGGGGGAGTCTTTGCAGAGGAGGTGACATTTGAGCTGGACTTTGAAAGACGAGCTCTCCGCTGAACTAAATCTGGACCCAGTGCCAAGAGAGTCATCCTGGAAAATCAATCCAGCCACCCAGGGGGAGGGGCCGTGGGCTGCCGGCCGGCTGGGCTCCCTGCCCTGAGGACTGCTGAGCCCAGCCCTCCTTGGAGACCCAGCCAGGCCTCTGTTGACACCTGCCATCTCTTCCAACAATCCGGGCATCCACTCATCTCCAGCTGAGACTTCCCTGTCCCAGACAACCTCCCCTGGTCTCTGCCCCTTGAAGGCAACTGGCATTTTCTTCCTCCAAAAATAAAAATAATCACGATTGCATCTAAATTACATCCTTCCTTTGTAGAATACTTTATAGATTTCAAGAGAGAAGAAATGACAGGATATTGGTCAAGGGCACAGCTTATACTTATTTTTTTCCCTTTTTGACTGTGATGCACAGCATGTGGAATCTTAGTTCCCCAACTGGGGATCAAACCGCACCCTCTGCAGTGGAAGCACAGAGTCTTAACCACTGGACTGTGAGGGGAGTCCCAGTGGCAGAGCTTAATCCCAGCTCTGTGGTCAGTGACCTGGTAACCTCTGACTCCTCAGGTGACGATAGCAATAAAGAACCTGCCTGCAAATGCAAGAGACATAAGAGGCAAGAGTTTGATCCCTGAGTCAGGAAGATTCTCTGGAGGAGGGCATGGCAACCCACTCCAGCCTCTTTGCCTGGAGAATCTCATGAAGAGGAGCCTGGTGGGCTTCCTCTGGAGAAAGGCATGGCAACTCACTCCAACCTCTGCCTGGAGAATCCCATGAAGAGAAGCCTGGTGAGCTACAGTCCATAGGATGGCAAAAAGTCGGACAAAACTGAAGCGACTTAGCCCACATGCCCACCTCAGTTTCCACATGTGTAAAATGGGGTAAAAGGTTGCTGTGGGGATGAAACAATTCAGAGACAGAAGTTTCCAGAACAGTATCGGTCCAACAGTGGCCATGAAGGGACTTCTGCTGGGCTCCTGTGTGCCTTCTCCCACCCCAGTCTCCGTCCTACTGTGGCACCCTGTTACTTCATGATCTAGTGCAGGGGATCTGCAGGAGCCCAACCTGGATTGATACCCTGGCTCAGCTCTGCACTACGTGACCTCAGGCAAGTGCCTAATGTCCCCAGGGAAGATGGGACATCAGGGGCCACCCCCAGATGATGGGAAAGCCCTAGGAGAACGCAGCCCACACATTTCACACCTGGTATGCAAAACACACTTGTACACACACTCATAAACATGAGCTATTTTTATGAACACTTCATGCTTCCTGGGCACTTGACTTCTGTGCCTTGTCTCCCCAGTGAGATGGCGACCTTCTGGAAGTCTGGGATATGTCCTAACCAGCGCTTGCACTGTTGGTCTGATTCTCAGGAGCCCTGGACCTGCTCTGAGCAAGTGGTCCAGGTCAGGGTCAGAGGGGAAGCAGTGGTGACATGGGGCTTCCTGTAGACCCCGTCAGGGTGTCCCCCGTCCTATGGGGACCCACCCTGCCTACACAGGCTCATCTTCCCCTCGTCTTACTTGAATTGCCTGCTGGGAAACGATTCTGGCTCCCCTTTCCTCCCAGAACACACTGTGTACAAATCTGTGATTTCCCCTGGAAATCTAGATCATTTTTTCTCAACACAAACTGAACCAAGGATGAACATGTTTTCAGGACTCTCTGCAGAATTGCTGATGTTATTTTCCAATTGTTGGCAGCAAGGACTCCACCAAAATACTCAAGGTCAAGAGACCAGCATGGTTCTAGGCAATCTGTACCTCTTAAAACAGTGACAAATATGTTATTTAATTTTAATGAGCTTTTTTGCATCTCAAATCTAATTACAGCATTATCAAGTACTGCTTTGAACTGCAGGTGGCTTCTCATTATGTGTGCGAAGCCTGCCACGAGCATTTTTCGTGAATACTAATAACTGCTTAATTTTACTATCTGCTTAAAAAAATTTTTTTTAAAAACTTTCAGCAACTTATAAGGCTGGGCTTTATAAGGCATCTGTGGAGGGTGGGCCACACAGCAACACAGGTTAATTAAAAAAAATAAATACTGTATGTGGCCACCCTCAAAGATGACAGCTCAGGAGGTTGTGGCGGTGTGGTGGACGGGGGCTGGAAGAAGCTGCGCCTCCCGCACCTCGCGGAGGCTCTGTTTTATTGCAAGCTTATTGCATCACATTCAAATCTCCCAATTTGCTTGCAGTTCAGAGAGAACAGTTCCGTCAACAGATTTTCTGGGTGACGGACTTCAGTAATAGGCCTGGAGCTGGCGGTCCCTGAGGACACGCTCCAGAAATCTGTCATGTGGACGGGGTTCAGGGAGATGCCTGCAAATCATTGCGAGAGCTATCTGTCTGAGATGAGGGTCCAGCTGCCTCTTATCCCAGCTGGGTCAGGAGATGAGGACGGCAGCCCATTGGTCCACGGCAATGCATGGGAAAACACTGCAGTCCCCAGATGGGGAGTTATCAAGCCCATGGTCAGGACTCCCATGAGGGTCTACGGCACATCTGTGGTTTGCTGTGGGTTCATTTATTTTGAAAATTGTTAATGGCGAAGAGCCAATTCCTTGGAAAAGACCCTGATGCTGGGAAAGACTGAGGGCAAGAGGAGAGGGGGGCAACAGAGGATGAGATGGTTGGATGGTATCACCGGCTCAATGGAGTTTAAGCAAACTCCAGGAGATAGTGAAGGACAGGGATGCCTGGCATGCTGCAGTCTGTGGGGTCACAAAGAGTCGGACATGACTTAGTGACTGGACCAAAAAACAGAACTCAGTCTTGGAAAGCCAGCTTCTTCATTTGCACCTTCTCCAGGCAGGTGGTCCAGGAGGAAAAGATGACCACAGCCCCTCCCCACCTGTGATTTTCATTCAGGAAGCTTCCAGCACAGTCCTTGACATGTAGCAGGGGAGGAGGGTTGGTACTCTGCTCCTGGATCTGTTCACGCAGGTTCACAGTCTGTCTCTGACCCGGAGTTCTGAGAACAGGCAAGTCACATGTGCAACGTAGACAGTCCTGTGCACGGTTGGGCCGTGCCACAAGTCCAGCTGCACTTTCTTCTTTCTGATTTCAAGTAAGACCAGCTCGGCTCTACCTTGCTCAAGTGCAAGCCCACCAGTGCTAAGTTCAGAGAGATCAAACTGCCCCATGACCCTGCTCCTCACTGGCCTCTGGTCAGGAGAAAACCACCCCATACATCATCATGCTCAGAACCTGTGAATGTTACACAGCAAAAGAAAATTCAGACTGCAGATGCAGTTAAGGCTGTTAATCAGCTGACCCTGACATGGTAAGATTATCTGAGGTACAATGTAATCACATGCCTCCTTGAGAACGGAAAAGAAGAATGAGGCAGGAGACAGGGTCAGAGAGAGATGATGGGAGAAGGATTCCATCATTGCTGGCCTGGAAGATGGAGGAAGGGGCCCCGAGCCAAGGGACACAGGTACCCCTAAAGCTGCCCCACCCATATCTTGTTGATTTTAGCTGGGTGAGACCTAAGTCAGGCTTCTGCTCTGGAGCCCTAAGATAATAAATCTGTGTTGCTTTAAGCCACTGAGTCCAGGGTAATTTCTTAGGGCAGCAACAGGAAGTGAAAGCATGTTCAATAGGTATATGGAGAAAGAGATTTGGGCCTCCTATGACAGCGTCACTGAGTCAGATGCCAACTGAAGTCAGCAGGTGGGTTGGGAGGGAGGCAAAAATCTGTTACCACCTACCAGTCTCCATCCTCCTTAGATCTCTACTAAGCTTCAGTACTTTGGCCACCTGAAGCAGAAAGCTAATTCATTGAAAAAGATCCTGATACTAGGAAAGATCAAGGGCAGGAGGAGAAGGGGGTGACAGAGGATGAGATGGTTCGATGGCATCACCAACTCAATGGACATGAGTTTGAGCAAGCTCTGGGAGAGAGTGAAGGACAGAAGTGAACCCTGGTGCGCTGCAGTCCATGGGGACTCAAAGAACCGGACACAGCTGAGCGACTAAACAACAACAACAAATATGATGTTTGCTTCCAGATAACCAGTTGGAAGCAGGCCTTCTTCATCCTCCATTGAACCTCACAGTGTTACAGCTCCCAGATCCTCATCTATGGTGCCCTGCCCCAGGGATATTGTCTTTAGTGGGTTGTCAAGTTTCAGAGTGGCAGACGGATTCCACCACTGGAATCCTTGCCCATCTATAGCCTACAGAAGCTCACCTGGACCCAGCAGTCTCCACGCCAGCCACCCACCACTCACTAAATCACACCCAGGCCTCACGCTGACACTGCCTCCATGTGAGGCTCTGAGAAGGCCACCCCTCAAGGCAGGAGTGGATCCCTAGTGTCAACTAGTCAGACGACACTCTGCCGCCCCATCCCTGACAGACAGAGGGAGTTAATGGGCCAACACTGAGCCCTTTGTTTTTATAAGAGAACAAGTGGTTTATGGCAAAGAACAAAGTTTCCCTCTTTACGAGGCCATCCTGGGTGCTCCCTCTCCAAGCCTGTTACGCCTAGTTATCTCCCTCCCAGCCTTGCCACACAGGTACCGCGCCACCGACAAGTTCATTTAAGAGAATTTATAGCCTAATTGTGCAGCTGTTGCCTTCTGAGTCAGTTTTAAGAGATTGTTACACAAGCAGTGTCATAATTTAGTCATGTTTTCATCTCACAACTATACTGTAATTACTGTTGTTAACAGTGAATGGTAAACAAGAGAGTGAGGCAGACTAGCCAAGAGAGCACTAACAAATCATGGATCAAGCAGGGCAGAGGGAGGGCGGGCGCCTGGGGCCCTGAACAGCTCTCCCGGAAGCCCATTCTGCCCGGCAGACCCTCGAGTGGGCCGTGAACTTTACACATGTGGTGTGCACCTGAGCACGCACCTGGCCGAGGGGAGGGGCAGAGTGCTGTCTGCCTCCCAAATTCCTGTGAGGAGCTTGGGCACCCACAGGGCTGCTGAGGGCAGGAAAGGACAGGACTCCAGTGGTTCTGGACCCTGAGAGTAGGGAGCCCCAAGCAGGGTGCCCAGAACAGAGTGGACGCCCAAGTTGTATATGTCTAGTTGAAAAAAAGATGAGCTCTGGCTCCTAAATGAGACCCTACTGAAGCACCTTCTCAATCTGAAAATGCTGGAAAGTACTGCCGCAAAGGAGCTAGGGGCAGCCCGGAGCAGTCCTGAACCTCACTTCCTCTGGTGCCTCCCAGCGCTGCCTGGAGGATTGTTTGTATGCACAGAAAGACCCAGTGGAAGAAACCTCCCTGAGAGCTCCGAGTCCTCTCCCACCGGCCAAGGGGCAGGAAGGAGTCAGACCCCACATCCTGGCAGCCTCAACCCACCCCATCCTAACCACTCCCCTCCGACAGGCCACTAAATGGGGAGCCTCACACCCAGCTAGAACATAGCTGGGTTCAGTGACCCACAAGCCAGGTGCAAAGCCAGGGGCGGGGGGCGCGGTTATGGTCCCACTCCTCCACCACAATGACAGTGACGTAACTCCGAGTGCCATCAGCCACAGCAGCATCAGCACCGGTGCTATTACCCTCCTCCAACCCAGGCATAGAGAGATAAGGAGGGCCTCTTCCCCGAGATCTAATTGACCCCTGTGCCATCTGTGGACCTGGGCGTATGGCTCTCAACCAGCAGCAGCCCCTCCCCAATCCCACATCTGACTCTGAACCTCAGCAGCCCCTGGACGTGATAGGGGACAAGTGTCTGTGGTCCCTTTGACCCTGGGCAGAAGAGCGGAGCTGGAGAGGTGGTGGGACAGGCAGCAAGCATGGTGCCTGGAGCCTGGTGTCACCCATCCCTCCGGGCAACCCCCAGCGCTACAGCCCCGGCTCCCCGCCCCAGCTCACTCTGAGCCACCGGCCATGACTAGTTGGGGCTGATTAGGGAAAGGTCGGATGCTCTTCAGAATACAGTGGCTAACGAGGCTGGAAGACTCATTTTCAGACTGCAGGAGCTGCAGAGAAAAATGAAAGGTCCGGAGACAACAATCAATAAACACCAAGCCCTTCTAACGGAGGAGAATAAAGACCGGGACGTGAAGAGGAGTCAAAACAGTGACCTAGAAACAGGAGCACACGACAGAGGAAGGTCAGGGTAGTCCTGAGACGGGGCAGCTAGAGTCTGGCCAAGAGGCTGGGAGAGGTCAGCCCACCCTGCTTCCCACCCTGCCCACCCTGCCAAGGAACCACCCTGCCAAGGAACCACCCTGCCCTGGGTGAGGAGAGGGAGGGGGGTGCACCGGGAGGTGGCCAAGTCGAAGCCAGCCTCATCCACTCAGAAACACATGCTCGCTGGCATTGGGCCAACTCCCAGCTGCCCAGGGGTCCCACTGGGCTTTCCAAGGGGCTCATCCTTGGTCTTTCTGGGCTCAGGGCCTGTCTCCTGTGTGGCCTTGGTCAAGTGACTTAACCTCTCTGAATCTCTCATGGTCTCACTGACAGAGTCCCCATCACCTGAGCTGCTCCATACCAGATACAAGCTTGGCACAGAGCAATCAGGCCATAAACAGGAATGCTTATTCCTATTCTGCAAAGCAAGACTCAGACCTCAAGATCTGAAAACCAGTTGTGTGCAGTTTGGGGGCTTGGGAGGTGATCTGGGAGACCCACTTTGGATAATGAGGTATCAGAACCTGCAGGACTAGAGGGACGGCACTGTGGTATGTGGAGTCATAGTTATGAGGGTACTGAGAACTGAGTCCCCATGCCCATCCCCACAGATGTGTGCTCACCCACCCTGAGCACCTCAGCACTCTACTGGGGACCTCCCAGGTGTGTGTACCCTCAAATCCCACCATGGTCTGGGCTCTGTGGCAAAGCAGACACTGAAAAAGCACGACGTGGGACCAGCTTTCCCAGCCTGGCTCACAGAAGCAAGCAAACTGCATGAACGATGAGAAAATGGACAAGTTTACAGCGTGTGCAGCTGACTGGAGGTCAGGGTTCAAGCCGCATCAGAGTCACCCTCCAGGAACAGGGCCTGAGCCTCCCACCCCCGGGACCTGGGGTCAGCAAGGGCACGCCTTGCCCTTGAACCCAGATTCCCCTCAGGACTGGAGAACTGCGGCTTCTCCCACAGAAGCAGATCTATAACTCCAGGGTTGTTCACATCAGCTCTGGGTTTTTACGCCAGTGTAACGTTCAGCCATTTCATGTGGGATTATGTGCTGTGTGTACCAAAAAGCTCATAAAAAAAAGAAAAAAATTGAATGAACATTGTTTTTAAAAGGCCCTTAAAAGGCTATAAAGTGCAGTGACTTTCATACCCTTGGGTTTTTTCCATCATGTAGGAGAGAGTTCCTCCATCAAAGCTGCCTCTGGGTGGAAGAAGGTAACAAGGAAGTGAGGAGAGTGGATTCCAAGGTCGGGGAGATGGGAAATTCCAAGCAGCCTGGCTCCCCAGGGTGCGAGCTTAGATCCACAAGGAAGACAGCCCGGAGCCAGGAAGACAGGTCACTGGGTGATCTCTGCTTCTCTAGGCATGCAGCTGTGATGGTGAGGGTGCCCCCGTCCTCCAACCAGGGCTGAGAGGAACATGCCCTGGGGGAGGGTCCACAAAGCAGGGGACCAAGGACACGGAAGAAAGAAACACAGAGGGCTCTAGTCTGGCCAAGTCCCCAAGGTGAGACCCTGGCCCCTCCACCTTCTTCCCATCTCTGTCCAGCTCACACTGGCCAGGGCTGTTCATGGTCTCTTTAGTTTCTAGAATCTTCCTCTCTCTCATATTGGGCTAGATTCACTCCACAAAAGGAATCTATACTGAATTCCTCAAAGCTAGAACAGCGACCTGTATAGAAAGTGACCGGACGGCTGCAGGATGGGCTATTAGGCAAACATTAAAAACAAGGTTTGCAAGAATACTTAATGACCGGGGAAGTGCTCACAGTAGGTTGCTAAATGAAAAAGTAAGCTATGGACAACATGACCCCAATTTTATGAAAGAAAATAAAGTAACACAGGCCTAAATAGAAAGGGGCAGGAAAGAAGTCAACCACAAAGTCAATTTGTGTCCTCTGGGTGGGGAAGGCTCCACATTGGCCCATTAATGCCCTCTGTCAGGGATGTGGTTGGTCAGCCGAGAAGTGGGAACCGTGCCGTTTCCTTCTCTGGGGCCCTTGTCCTCAGGCCCCATGGAGACTCTTGACCCCAGAACAGCTACAGAAAGCTCATCTGCAGCTCCCAGTCTCATGCTCCAAAGAAAAACACAGTGGAGTTCATTCTGCAGCCTCTTTGTTCTGCTCCAGGACAAAGGCTGGGCCCTGTTTGCCATCCCTCCCTGAGCAGAGACAACACAGACCCCTGCTGGAGGCCAGCACAGGCCTCAGGGACACCTGCTGGACACCTTGCTGGCTGGGCAGCCTGTGACGGACCATGTCCCCACCTCTCAGAGCCCTCCCATGCTCTGCCGCCTGTGGTGGTCATCACTGCCATGACCCAAGCTCCTCTCACAACATATGGCAGGATTGCCCTTTGGTCCCACCCCAGTTAGGGGTGGAGGTTGGGGTGGGACTAGTTCTGGCCAATAAGTTGTGAAGTTGCCCATCCCTTCTGCCTGGCACATTTCATACCCAGGTCAGGACACCAGGGCTCTCGCTTGCCCACCAAAGCAGTGACCAGCACCCCGGAGGTGGGCTGCTCCATCAACCGTGTCCCAGAGGGGCCACACAAGCCCTGTTACCTACGTGACCTGAGGCAGGTGCGAGCATTCACCTGCTACTCCTCCTAGTCTCTCCTGTATGTCCTCCAATCTGGCAAAGAAGGCCCTCGGAGTCCTTTCCCACCACGCCAAGTCCCCAGATTCTCAGCCCTGGATGCCAAGGGAACACCCCACGTCTATAATCTAAACACGTAACATACAACACCCATCAAGTTAGGAGGCTGCCAAGATGTCTCAGGAGCTGACAGCCTCCACAGCCCCATGCTCCTCTTAGCAATAAGGTGTGGGTGCAAATAGAGAGTAAGCGGGGTGGTCTGGGAGCAGGATATGGCCACCCACTTCCTCGCCGCCTCCCCTCCAGGCTCCCTCAGCCCACCCTGGGCCCTGCCCCAGGCAGAGGAGGCCCTTGCTCAGCACCAAGGAGGGAGTGGTGGTGGTCAAGCAGAGAGCCATCAGCAGAGAGAACGGGCCAAGGACTCACGCATCCATCGTGGGACCCACTGGGCCTGGAGTCAGGCACACATGAATTCCCGGTTTTGCTTGTGGCCTTGGCAGAGGAACCCACCCACTTGAGTCTCTCCTTTCCTGTCAAATGCAGTAACACCAGCCCTTCTGAGGCTGGTGGTGAGGAGTGGAGAAGAGAGTGGACCCAGAAGAGCCCAGCATATCATGGGCAAGCTCACTACTCTGCCCTCCTATCACTAACGTGTCATGTGGCTTCAGCAGTATTCCTCAATTTCAGTATCTTCTTTTGAAAAATGAACTTGGACAAAGTGACCTCTAAGATGAGAAAACTGAGGATCAAAAATACAAAATCACTGCTGAAGGTCATACACAGAGTGAATTACCCCGGGCTCTGAGTCCAGTGTCCAGTTTCCACATACTCCAACCTAGGTCTCCAGACTGTGAGGGTTGGGTGGGCTGGAGGGGTGGATTCCTGGCCAGCAGGCTCTCCAAGCATTTCTCAGTTTTGTCAACTCTGTCCCTTCCTAGAGGAGTTTCAGTGGGGATGGGAGGATAGCAGTAATTTTTAAAATTTATTCATACTGAAGCTCCAATACTTTGGACATGATGCGAAGAACCAACTCATTAGAAAAGACCCTGATGCTGGGAAAGATTGAGGGCAGAAGGATAAAGGGGTGACAGAGGATGAGATGGTTGGATGGCATCACCAACTCAATGGACATGAGTTAGAGCAAAGTCTGGGAGATGGTAAAGGATAGGGAAGCCTGGTGTGCTGCAGTCAATGGGGTTGCAAAGAGTCGGACACAATTTAATGACTGAACAACAAGATAGCTAATTTACAATGTATTTGTAATTTCTGCTCTACAGCAAATTGATTCAAATATACACACATATGTATTCTTTCTTATATTTTTTTCCATTATGTTTTATCCCAGGGTATTGAATATAGTTTCTTGGGCTGTACGGGACCCTGCTGTCCATCCATTCTACATGTAATAGTTTGCATCTATTAACCCCAGTTGGGCTTCCCAGGTGGCTTAGTGGCAAAGAACCCACCTGCCAAGCAGGAGATGCAGGTTTGATCCCTGGATTGGGATGATCCCCTGGAGAAAGAAATGGCAACCCACTCCAGTATTCTTGCCTCGGAAATCTCATGGATGAAGGAGCCTGGCAGATTATAGTCCATGGGGTTGCAAAGAGTCAGACAGGACTTAGCAACTGAACAATAACATTAACCCCAAACTCCCAGTCCATCCCTCCCCTACCCTGCAGGGATTTCCATAATCTTGGAGCAGAATCTTGGCTCTTGGAATACAATGTGAAAGGAAAATCACAGAGGCCAGTCATCTTCCCAGAATTCTCACCCACATCTTCACCAGCAAGGTCTGTAAAAAGAGGCCCACCTTGCGTATGTCTGTCACTATGGCAACCAGTGCTGACCTAAGCATCCTAAGGGAATCACCTTGCCGTCAGCAGAAGAGGTTGCAATTCCCACACAGGATCTGGATCTGGCCCCGGGCCCGTCTGCTGGAAACTTTGAGATCCCAGCAGTCAAAGACCCACATGCCTACCAGGCAGCAGGCCTATACTGCCCTCCTCCCTTAACCCTGCTTGCCCCTAGGGAACAGCCAGGTGTGGGGACCAAAATGGGACTGACTTAGCCCATTTCAATTAATCATCCGTTCTAAAGATAAAGTCGGGGAGTGGATTAGTCACAGGGACTGGATTAGTCAGACTTCTCTCAGAAAAGGCAGGAGTTCGTGTGAACAGGTCTCTGCTTTTCTCTGGAAGGTTGTCCAGCCTCTCTTGACAGCAGCTGATCTGCAGTGGCGAGAGGAGGGGTGGCACAGGGAGGGGACACCTCTTAGGGAGGGACGGACCCTGGCAAGGCTGGCCTTCTGGGGTTGTTCTTTTTCCATGTTTGTTTCCCCTTTAATGAATTTCCTTAATCATCTCAGGCCTCAGGCATTTATGGAGTCACTCACTTGGCCCCTTTACCCATCAATTTTCTGAGCAGTATCAAGGGGATGGTGATGTTGCCTGAGGATTAAGTACAAACGGTATGTAAAATGTCTGGCAAAGTGTCTGGCACCTGGAAGATATTCAGTCCACATCAAACTCCCATCCCTCCCTACCTGGCCAACACTTCCCAGCAGCCAGGCCAGCCATTCGCCCTTTCTGAGCATCAGCTCTCTATCAGTAAAACGGGGACAATGAGACTCAGCCCTCTTATGTGACAGGGTTGCTGGAGAAAGAAAGGAAATAGGGAAGAGGAGGCCCTTGCAGTGTCTCAGTCTTCTTTTTGCTTTCTTGCCTACACATGTCTCTATGGTGGCAGGGTGGAGCAGACATCCAGCCCTACAGAGAGGGGCTTAGTGCTGCTAGTGAGACTTCCAGACTTTGTCATTAAACTCTCTGGATGTCATCAGCCAGCTTGGCCTTGGTCTTGTCCGAGTCCCCACCATTTATAGAGGTGGTGCTGAGGGAGGAGAAGGCATTCCTACAGGTAAACTGAGGGCAGCAGATCTGGGCTGGCCCCACAGCCTCCCACCTGCCAGCTGTGTATCCTCAGAAACCTATTCAACCTCTCTAAGCCTCAGTGTGGCTACCTGTCGAATGGAAACAAAGGTTATAGTTGCTTTACTGGGGCTTCCCTGGAGGCTAAGTCTCCACCCTCTGGGTTAGATCTCTGGTCAGGGAACTAGATTCCACATGCCGCAACTAAGGGTTCTTCACGTGCCACAGCTAAATATCCTACACACCGAAACTAAGACCTGGCACCATCAAATAAGTAAATATTTAAAAAATAGAAACAGAAGAAAGGAAGGGTATCACTGTGCAGGTTTCTGTCTTAATCTGCCCTATGGATAAGAGTTTCACAAGATCGCCCTCTTTCTATTCCTGGTATAGAGAAGGCGTGTGTGTGCTCAGTCACTCAGTCATGTCCAGCTCTTTGTGACCCCACAGACTGTAGTCCGCCAGGCTCCTTTGTCCATAGAATTCTCCAGGCAAGAATAGTGGAATGGGTCGCCATTTCCTCATCTTAGAGGATCTTCCCAACACAGACCCAGGGATCAAACTGCAGTCCAGACTTCCTTTCAAATGGAAATTTCCTTTATAAATGTAAATCTGACTCATGGAAGAGACATCTTGACTTGGGTTTCAGAGATTATCACGTATCCTCTTCAAAAAAAATTAATCAGCCCCAAATAATTCTGAAAGTGAAAATGAGTCATTCAGTCGTGTCCAGCTCTTTGTGACCCCATAGGATACACAGTCCATGGAATTCTCCAGGCCAGAATACTGGAGTAGGTAGCCTTTCCCTTCTCCAAGCGATCTTCCCAATGCAGGGATTAAACCCAGGTCTCCTGCATCGCAGGCAGATTCTTTACCAGCTGAGACACAAGGGAAGCCCAAGAATAATTCTGAGGCCAAGGATTAATTAAAAATTCACTTATTCCTTCCATCCAACACTATACTTAAGGTTCTAGCCAAGGAAATTGGGCAAGAAAATAAACATATCCAGACTGGAAAGGAAGAAATAAGACTACCTCTATTTGCAGATGAGATGATCTCATATATAGAAAAGCCTAAGAATCCTCACAAACAAATCTGCTAAAACTCATAAAACAAATTTAGTGAGGTTGCAGTATACAAGATCAAAATACAAAAATCAGCTTGTAGACACCTGCAATGAACAAGTCCAAAAATGAAATTAAGAAAACAATTCCATTTGTATTAGCATCCAAAGGGTAAAGTATTCAGGAATAAATTTAACAAAAGTAGTGCGAAACCTACACTCTGAAAACTACAAAACACTGCTAAGAGAAATTTAAGATCTAAAAAATGGAAAGACATCCCATGCTCATGGAACAGAAGGCTTAACAGTGTTTAGATGACAATATTCCCCCTTACCGACCTACAAATTCAACACAATCTCTTTGAAGAAACTGGCTTCTTTGCAGAAATTGACACGCTGATTCTAAAATTCATAGGGAAATCCAAATGACCCAGAAGAGCCAAACAATCTTTAGTAGAACAAAGTTGGAGGTCGGAAATGGCAACCCACTCCAGTAGTCTTGCCTGGAGAATCCCATGGACTGAGGAGCCTGGTGGGCTGCAGTCCATGGGGTCACAGAGAGTCGGACACGACTGAGTGACTTTACTTACTTACTTACTTACTTACTACAAAGCTATAATAATCAAAACAGTGTGGTACTGACATAGATCAGTAGAATAGAACAGAGAGTTCAGAAATAAACCCTTGCATTATGGTCAACTGGTTTTCAACAAGGATACCAAGACTGTTCAATGTGGGAAAGAATCGTCCTTTTAATGAATGGTGCTGGGACAACTGGAAATCCACAAAAGATTGAAGCTGGACCCCTACTTTATACCATATACAAAAATAACTCAAAATGGGCCAAAGAATGTAAGAGCTAAAACTATAAAACTCTTAAAAGAAAAGATAGGAATAAATGTTCATGTGTTTGTATTTGATGATGGTTTCTTATATTTGACATCAAAACACAAGCAATCAAAGAAAAATAAATTAGAATTTGTCAAAATCTAAAACTTTTATGCTTCAAGGAACAGCATCAAGAAAGTGAAAAGACATGCACAGAATAAGATGAAATGTTTCAAGTCATAAGGAAACTCGTGTCTACAGTATACTTAGAAACTCTTACAACAACAATAATAAAAGATAATTTTTAAATGGGTGAAGGATGTGAATTGACATTTCTTAAAAAGAGATAAGCAAATGGAAGGCATACAAATATACAAATAGAAGATTCTCAAAATCATTAGTCACCAGGGAAATACAAATCAAAACCACAACGGATACCACCTCACACCCAGATGGATGGTTACAATCAAAGAGAAAGATAATATTGGTGAAGATGTAGAGAAATTAGAATTCTAATATATAGCTTGTAAGAATGTAAAATAGTGCAGCCACTGTGGAAAACGATCCAGCAGTTCCTCAAAAGCTTAAAAGTAAAATTTCCATATGACCCAGCAATTCCACTCCCAGGTATATGCCCAAGAGAAATGAAAACATATGTCTACACAAAAGGGATTGTGCATGAATGGTCACAGAAGCATTATTCATAATGGGCAAAAGTGGAAATAACCCAAATGCCCATCAGTTAGTGAATAGATAAACAGAAGGTATCTGTCCACTGGAATATTATCTAGAAATACAGAAAGGAATGAAGTAATGATACCTGTTATGACACGGATGAACCTTGGAAACATGGTGCTAAGGGAAAGAAGCCAGACACAAATGACCACTTACTATAGAATTCCACTTATATAAAATGCCCAGAATAGAGCAATCTATAAAGTCAGAAAACAGATTAGAGGTTTCATAGCACTGGAGAGACTGGGGAGTAACAACTAAAACTTTTCTTTGGAGGGTTATGAACATGTCAGAGCAGGCTGTGCTGATGGCAGCACAGCTCTTGGAATTTACTAAACCCACTGAATTCTGCGCTTTAGGGGGCGAATCATATGTTTTATGAATCATATCATAATAAAGCTGTTCCAGAAAAAAAGAGCCATGTATTCATTCAACAAGTATTTATTGAGTAACTATTATATACCAAGCACTGTTTTAGGTACTCGGGAAACATCAGGAACAAAACAGAAAAGACTCTTGCCCTCTAAAAGTAAGAGACAGATAATCCACAAAATATATAAAGTAAATCACATAATATGCTACAAAGTGATCAGTGCTATTTTGGAAGCCCACATGTACTGATAACATTTTTAATCTTTTTTTTTTTTAAAGTATAGTTGATGTACAATATTTCAACATTTTTAAAGGTTATACGTTGTTGCTATACTCCATTTATAGTTATTATAAATTATTGGGTATATTCCATGTTCTACAACATGTCCTTGTAGCTTATTTTATACAAAAGTTTGTACCTCCCATTCCCATACCTACCTATCTCTACCTTGCCCCTCCTACCTGTAACCACTAGTTTGTTCTCTGTATCTGTGAGTCAAGTTTGTTTTTTTTTTGGTCATGTTCACTAATTTGTTGTTTTTATATTCCATATACAAGTGATAACATATAATATTTGCCTTTCTCTGTCTGAATTATTTCACTTAGCATAATATCCTCCACGTCCATCCATATTGTTGAAAATGGCAAAATTTCATTCTTTTTTATGGCTGAGTAGTATTTCATTATATATATGTACCACATCTTCTTTATCCATTCATCTGCTGAGGAACACTTAGGTTGCTTCTCTATCCTGGCTGTTGTAAATAGTGCTGCTATGAACATTGGGGTGCATGTATCTTCTCAAAATTTTTGGTTTTTCCAAATATATATGCAGAAGTGGGATTGCTGAATCTTATGATAGTATGACTTATATGGTAACTCAGTGGGTGAAGAATTCGCCTGCAATGCAAGAGACTCAGGAGATGTGGGTTCAATCCCTGGGCTGGAAAGATCCCCTGGAGGAGGGCATGGCAACCTACTCCAGTGTTCTTGTCTGGAGAATGCCATAGACAGAGAAACCTCGTGGGCTACAGTCCAAAGGGTTGCAAAGCATTGGACATGACTGAGCATGCATGCATTTGTTTATTTAATTTTTGGCCATGTCTTATGGCATGTGGGATCTTAGTTTTCCAACCAGGGATCAAGCTGAGTCCCCTGAAGTGGAAGCACAGAGTCTTAACCACCGGACTCCCAGGGAAGTCCCCTACATGTGTTTTAAACAATCATTCTGTATCTCTGGGCACCCACATTCATAGACCATTGTTCATAAAAGCCAACGGTAGACACAACCCAAGTGTCCATGGACAGATGAATGGACAAACCAAATGTGGTCCAACCACATGATGGAATGTTATTCATCCTTAAAGAGAAGGAAGTTTTCACACAAACTACAATGTGGATGAACCTTGAAGACATCATGATCCGTGAAATTAGCCAGTCACAGAATGACAAGTACTATATGACTACACTCACATGAGGTGCTTAGAGAGGTCAGAATCATAGACAAAGAAAGTAGATGGTCAGGGCCAGGAGCTGGGGGAGGGCGAAACAGAGGGTCAGTGTTTAATGGGACACAGTTTCCGTTTTGCAAGATGGAAAGAGTTCTGGAGATGGATGCTGGCAGTGGCTGCACTACAGTGGGAAGGCAGTTAATGCCACTGAACTGCACACTTAAAATTGTTAAAATGGTCAGTTTCATGGTATGCGTATTGTAATTACCATAATTATAAGTAATTTAAAAGAAAGAAAAGAATCACTCTGGCTGCCTAGTCAGGAAGGGACTGAAGGGAGGCGAAAGCAGGGGTGGGAAATGAGTTGGGAGATTGGCGGTCAGTGGTGTCCATCATCCATTTCTGGCATGTTCCTGGAAGCAGTAACATTCCAGAGTATAGCAGCCCCAAGGGAGTTAGTGGAGTGAAAGGGCCCACAGCCAAGCCCTGAGGCCTCAAGTGGAGACAGGGAGGCAGTGGCCACCCACCCAAGTGGGACAAAACCAGAAACTGTGGTGTCCTGGAAGCCAGATGAACCACCCCAGAGAGGAGGAGGGATCAGCCGTGTTAAACGCTGCTGGCAGTCAAATGATGTGAGGACCATCACCTGCATCAGCCATGGGCAGGTCACTGCGACCTTGAGGAGGGGTAACACCCTAAGAGTGGTCTGCACAACTCCAGCACGATCTGATGAGGCCCTTGGAAATTGCTGGAAGCTGGAAGGGCTGGGCCTCCCTGCATTGATGTTCTCATTCTGCCCCGAGGCGCCATTTCGTGCCCCACCCCAACATCGCGCAGGCTGTCCAGATATGCACTGGCGGCAGCATCACAGGCCCAAGACCACGGCCTGAATTCCCACCTCCCAGCACACGCACAGTGGAATCATCCGGCCGTTCTCAGGGACCGGGGGTCTGCCTGGCCTGCAGGTTACCCTCCTCCTCCTGAGCTCTCTCCTTTCTCTGCTTGTTGCACAAAGAGCCCACAGTTTTAACTCTGGGGTTTATCCACCAGCCAAATGAAGAGGAATATTTTATGGAATTATAATACTGCATGAAATTACTAAGTACATATATAAGGCTAATGTCATTGTAATATTAAAATACTAAATTCATTTATATACTTTTTATTTAAATTGCTGGGGCAACTTGCCATCATTGATTAAAAATTCTGAACAGGGTGTATTGTATGGGCCAATTATGAAATAGGGTGTAAGCGCTGCGAACGGCACTTGTAATGTGCAGGAAACCATTTGTAAAATGAGATTTTTTTTTTTTTAATGGTGAGAAGAGAACGAGGCCATGGAGACAGGCCTGTGTGTAGCCCCTGGAGTTGCTGGGGCACAAAGACCCACGCTAAGCCTGGGGACAAGGCTTCTCCCAGTAACAGCAGCACAGCCCCCCAACGCACCCCAGTCCTGCAGCTCCAGCAAGGCCAGCTCACTCCCCTGCTTTTCAGACTTTGGTGGCTGAATTTCTCATGACTCAAGCCTCCCACCTCTCCTTCTGGGATCCTGGGAAAGAGCCCCGAGAGGCCACACCTGACTTCTGCCCACCCCACCCCCCAGGCACTGCCTGGCCAGGCAAAGCTACAGGGCAGCCAAGTCCTTCTGTCCTGCCTCCACCTGCCCGGAGGTCACCTACAGACCACTCCAAGCATGTGATCACTGCTCTCAGGACAGGCTCAGTTGGTCTTCAGGGCTGCCAGAAGTGCCCCTGGGCCCATGGGGGCAGAAGCTGGTGGATCACTGCCCCGGCTTCATCACCCTGCACTGGGGCACTCTGTGGTGTGCTCCAGCTATCTCTGAGCCTAAGCGCTAACTGCTCAGTAACTCTGGAGGGGTCACCACCAACAAAAAGACAAATTGGTGCCTCCAGGTCCAGGGACACGTGATGGCATCAAGGCCTTGTACTCGCCAGACCACAGCCTCCTTCATGTTGGGTGGACACACTGGCATCTGGCCCCAGAGGGACCAGGATCAAGGAAGGGCTGCTGGAGGGCTGGGGACCCAGAGATCGCAGGTGGCAGGGTCTCCCGATGGTGTCCTGCAGCTTTGAGCATGTCGGCACCCAGCGCCCATGGACAACACTGAATTTGACTGAGTCGTTGCTGCTGGGAGCCCCTTACAGTTGTGAGATGCCCCTGGGGTGTGCCCGGAAAGGCAACAGCAGAGGGAAGAAGGAAGGGGTCCCAAGCCCCTCCCTGCCCTGCACTTACTGCCAGGTAGGCTCCCCTGCAGGAGGACTAACCACATCCACTTTTCAGGAGACACTGAAGATGCTACAAACTGGTGGGGTTCGTGCCGGCCTGACCCTGGCACGAGAAGAAGTAAGTGATGACGGTGACTCAGAAGGAGACAAAGGCAACGATGACACCTGCAGAGTGGACACTGGTCTTCCACGTCCTCCCTACAATGACTCTCATCATACCATTGCATCCCTGATCCTACCCCCTAGAGTCCCTGGATTGTTACTTGTTTTGGACTCTTGGCTCCCCAAAAAGCTCAGAAATCTCTTCTCTATGCCAGATAATCCGCAGCCTCTAGCCCAGTACTGGTTGCCCAACAGGGGCTCTGTAGTGGCCTACTCGTTGGACTGTTTAAGGCTCCATGCTGATGCACGTGGAGGCACTGCTTGGCACTGCCTTCCAGGAGCACATAGTCCTGGGGAGCAGACATTCGTTCATTCATTTATTCATCCAATAAATACCTGCTGCTTGCCTGCCAGAGCTGTGCACTGTGCTAGTTGCTAGAGATGCTGGGATGGACAGATCTCATGGAGGTCCCTGATCTCATGGCGCTCGATGGCAGTGAGGAGACAAATGCTGAGCAAAAACCCTCCAGGAGTAAATTAGCGCCATCAGGAAAACAGACCTCGCCCTGGGATGAAGGTTACTTGGTTTGGGCAGGAAGGCTTCCCTCAGGGGACACCTGAGCAGCAAGAAGGACCTGTGTGATATGTCCATGATGAAGCAGAAAAGGGTGCGGGCAGCAGAGGCCCTGCAGCCCAAGACGAGGGGCCGGGCAATGCCACTGTCCTGCAGCTGGGGCAGCACTGGCTCCAGAGTCCAGACCTTGGGCGGAGCTGGTGGCTCACAGCCTCTGCACACATCACCATGGTGATTCCCTTCTATTGGAAAACAATCATGTTTATTTTCTTTTCAACCTCCTGGACCGAGGCCATATGATAATTACAAAACTCACAACTCATAATGTGTTCTAAACTGTCTCTGCATATTCAGTGGTTATGGAATAATACATAAAATGCTTAATAAAAATTAACGTGGAAAGGAGTCATCAGCCCCACTTGGAAATAAAATCAGTATTAATTTCTTGTGTATCAGCTTATCCTGATGAGTTAGTCCTGACATGGCCTCTCCTTGGCCTCTAATAAAAACCCTAAGGGAGACACCTGTTCCTCTGGCCACAGCCGCAAATCTCACTGGCCCCAGGGTCTGGTGATGCCATTGTAAATGTGGGGGCAACCCTGTGAGTCAGCAGGACCCCCCAAGTTTCCTGGCCTCCAGCAGACAGGTGACTTGTACCTGCCAAGAGCTGGCCCCTGAGACACAGTGCGGTCAGGCCCTCTGGTCATGGGGAGTTGGTGCAAACCCGAGGCCCTGCTGTGAGTGTGGGGTGGCAGGCAGCAGAGAGTGCAGGGTGTCCCCTCTGGGGGCTGCTACCTGTCACAAGTCCAGGCAGCTCAGTCAGGAACACGGAGTCACTATCCCACTCAGCCTACACTGCGGCAAGAGCCCCCAACGGGTCAGCTGCTGGGCACCAAAGAGTCAGGAGAAACACAAATGTTGGGCCTCCTGGAGGCCAAGTGGCCAGGCTGGGGTAGGTGGGGGGAGACCAGGGTGCAGGCCACTTGGCATGACCCCGCCTGCTCGGACTTCTCAAGGAAAACAAGCGTCACCACCAAGACCAACACACAGCAGGGACAGGGCCGTGCAGCTTGTGATGGATGGTGGAGACCACTTAGGAAACCTGGGAGGACAGCAAGGTGGAATGTCTGTGCCCAGGCCTGCCAGGCCAGCTCCCAGGGCCCCGCCCCATCCTACTCCAGGGGCAATGGCCCCAGCACTGCTAGGACCAAGCAGAGGCTGCCCTCCAGCTAAAGCTCACCCCTACTGGCTGAGACTCTCCTGGGGAGTCCTGGGGCCAGGACGCCACAGCACCCCCAGTCAGCCTTCTCCTAGGGGTCCTAGTCCCCAGATGGAGGAGGTGTCAGCCACATGGGAACAGAAACCCCCAAGCATCAGTCTTCAAACTCAAAACTGTGATGTCTTCAAAGTTTTTCTTGAAAAGAGCAGAGTTGGCTTTCTCTTTCTTTTAACCTAGAAAATGAAATACATATATAATGTATGTGTGTGTATGGGTACACACAAATTTAAATTCCATACACACACACACACACACACACACACCCCACATATATTTCCTTAATGAAAAAGTCTAATTGAGAGAGTGGGTTCTAGGGCCTGGCTTAAGCCCTGGCTCTGTCATTTACCTAAACTTCAGTTTTCTCATCTGTGAAATGAACGTGGGATTATAGGAGATGACAAATTTAAGACTCAGCCAAGAGCCTGGTACATAAGAGTGGTGATGGTGATAATGATGGTGATGATGGTGGTAGAAAAGATGGTGGCCAAGAGGATGGACTCTAATTTACAAGCAAGATCTGATCCATACATTGAAAGCTTGGTGGCTAAGAACTCTGCTTGCAGCCCAAATCCCTAAGCCAGAACTCTCTGTCCTCCCTCAAACCCAGGTCCTGCAGGCTCAGCAGATGCAACCTTGCATCCTTGTTCATCAAAGAGAAGGTCAGAGGAAGTGCTCCCTTTGACAGCCCATGTTCACAGAAACCTCATCCCCTCCTGCCCCACCCACAGGCATCCGCCTCCAGCCACCGGCAACAACGGGCACCATCAGAAACACTCAGCGTCGTCTCCCCCTGAATCACGAAGGCTAATCCAGTTATTGTATTTTACTTTCAGTGGAAACTCTATCGCTCTGTACTAAATCCCACCACATACAAAACATCGAGTGGCTTCTCCTGATAAGGAGAGATACAGCCGAAATATTGCCACATTATGCACTGCCTATCATCTGGGCTATTTTTGTTGAAAATTGCCTCATCTTCAGCATTGTCTAATGGCACAGGCTCCTGACAGCCACACCAGAGTCCCCCTGGCCTGCACTCCGTGAAATCTGACACGCCCCACCCAAGCTAGAGTGCTGCTACCCTGCCCGGGGTTCCATCACCCAGCAGGCTCCAACAGAAGACAAACCGGAGGGCAGTTCTGTGAACTGAACTCTGAGCCCAGGCTCGTTCCCCCAGACAGCTGGACCACTTGCAGACACAAGTCATAAGCACACAGAGGCTTCCCAGGAGCCAGAGGCCAGGCCTCCAGTCCCAGACCTCCACCCTCCAAACCCTGACACCTGCCCTCTGAATTCTGTACCCATCTGGTGAAGAAGAGGGTTGGGTCCAGCCAGGGCCTCTTTAGGACTTCCCCCACCCCGCATCTGAGATGTTTTCCCAGAAATGTGAGCATCCACCAAAACCATACATTTCAGCTGAGAAAGGCCACGGAAAAGTTTACTTCCTGCAAATGTTTTCTTTCCAAGAGCTGATATGATATGGGGGTGGGGGGTGCAGATGAGACAATTAAAACAGGCACATGGAATACAAATCTGCATTTGTTCAGCTGGGTCTGGAGGAGATGGCCACCCCTTCCTCCCACAAGTCAATTTTCTCAGAGCAAGCAGCCTTCGCTCCAGATAAGCCATTGACTTTAAAATAAAGTGGGTACCAACAGCTGCAGCCCTGTGACTGGAGCAGGCAGAGATGTGGCATGGAATGATAATTAAATATATTTTCATCATCCGTCATTTTTTTTTTTTTTTGCTGCAGGTGCCAGAGTAATAAATCTGGACTCGCCTCTTTTGTCAGCTGGCAGTGAACACATTTTATCGTGAAATCTCCTGGGAGGAATTAAGAGTCACTTGGCCTTGTAAAGGAGAAAGGGTTTTACTTCCAAACTGCCAAGTGGGGAACTCACAGCTGATTGGTTTCATAATACTTTATTATTTGACAATATATATGCCCCAGGTTGTATTTCAGAATACCACACCTATGGGATACCCAGTGCTCTGGGAGGTCTGTCATCCCATTCTAGAGTAAAAACTTATTTGGGGAGATTTTCACCACTATTTCCTTTTATGAATCCCAAATTTCATGTATTATTGACTAGGTAGATTCCAGTATTGTTAAACTTTCCCTCCATTTGTTAAATTCCCCAACAGCCTTTCTCCCCTCAAAAAAACCACACTGTGGGGTAATCTGTTGCCTTCGCTGCCTGAGGTCTGAGTTAAGTGCTCTCGATTGGCCAAAGGAATTTGGTTTACTTTCTATTTTGACAGTTTAACAGCTCCTTCTCCCCAGGGGCAGCCTCTGGTGTGCAGTCCTTGGAAAAGCCCACTGAAATGGCCCATCAGAGCTTTCCTGGAGCCTTTCTTTCCTTGCTGATCACACGGCCCCTGGAGAACATCTTGCCTGAAAAGCTGATCCAGGAAAGTGGAGGGAACAGGGCACCTGCCACAAGGCCTTGGCCACGTGCCACTCCTAGAAGGAGGTGAGGAGCTCCACGCACACCTTAAGGCCAGGAACACAGAGGCACGTGGCCAGCCAAGCAGGACTGCAATGACCAAGTCTCCTTCCCCCTCAAAGGAATGTTCTAGAAGGAAACCCTTGCCTGGTGCCTTCTCACAGGGTCACCTGTGGCTCCACCTAGGTCAGTGGGCATTCAACTTGTGGAACCTCAGACAGGCAACCTGGGTGGATTAGAACTCCATGGCCTGACCCTAGACCAAGAGCAATGGAAGCTTCCACAAGCATGGTGGAATTTGTCAGGTCTGCACTCCTCAGCAGGGATCCCACCTCAGCAAAAAAAAAAAAAAAAAAAATCACATCTTGACATATAAGCTCAATGCAAAGTATCTTCAAAAGCACTTTATAAATACTAACACCCTCTCCTTCAACTGACTGCAGTGCCTTCCCACTCAATCCCTCATTTGACCCCAGAGCTGCCCCGTGTAGGGGGGACCAGGTGACAATTCCAGAGGAGAGAACCCACAGAGAATACAGCATGGGCCAGGATCCCAATCACAATCTCAGCAGGCTTTGTTTTAGAAATGGGAGCCAATTCTAAAATCCATATGGAAGCGCAAAGGACCAGGGCTGCCAAAATGCTCTGAAAGAGGAGAATCAAGTTGGAGAGCTAACATGGCTCTGAGTCTAAGGATCTCAAGACCCGTTATAAAGCCACAGCAGTCAGGGCAGTGGGACTGGAGCAAAAATAGACAACCGATTGCTGAAACAGAACAGGGTCCAGAAACAGACCCTCATGCCTGTGAGAATATGCCAAGTCACTTCAGTCATGTCCAACTCCTTGCAATGCTATGGACTGTAGCTGGCCAGGATCCTCTGTCCATGGGATTCTCCAGGCAAAAATATTGAAGTGGGTTACCATGCCTTCCTCCAGGGCATCCTCTTGACCCAGGGATTGAAACATTTCTCCTGCAGTGGCAGGTGGATTCTTTATCACCGAGCCACCTGGGAAGCCCTCATACCTGCAGATGAATGCTTTTCCATAAAGTAGTAAAGGGCAACTCAGTGGAGAATGGGAGGTTTTCCAACAAATAGTGCTGGAATAACTGGACATCCACATGCCAAAAAAGAAAAAATGAACCGACCCCATATCTCACACCATAGACAAAAATGAACTCAACATGGCTTATAGACCCAAGTTTACATCAGTAAAAGTTGGGGAGAAAACTCAGGAGAAAATACTTGTGACTTTGGGTTAGGCAAAGACTGCTTTGATATGGCACAAAAAGCATGAGCTATGAAAACAAAATGATCCATTAATTGGACTTAATCAAAATTTCTGTTCTTCAAAAGATACTGTTAAGAAAATGAAGAAAAGTCACAAACTGGAAGAAATTATTTGTAAAGCCTGCATCTGCCAACTGGCTGTACAGGGAGGCCTGGTGTGCTGCAATTCATGCGGTCGCAAAGAGTCAGACACGACTGAGAGACTGAACTGAACTGAAACTATATATAAATAACTCTTGAAACTCAATAATAAGAACACAGATAACCCAATGTTTTTTTAAATGGATGAAAGATTTGAACAGGTATTGTACCAAGAAGATACAGAGGTGGCAATTAAGCACTTGAATATCATCAGTTATTAGAGAAATGCAATTAAAACCACAACCAGACACCACCTATGACCTGTTTCAGTGCCTACAATTAAAGTAAATTGAATCCAAAGCAGAAATAGACTCACGGACATGGAGAACAGACTTAGAGTTGCAAAGCGGGAAGGAGGAGGAGAGAGTGGTAGGGTGGGAGTTTGGGACTAGCAGATGCAAACTGTTATATGTAGGATGGATAAACAATAAGGTCCTACCGTATAGCACAGGGAACTATATTCAATATCCTGTGATAAACAATAATGGAAAATAATATGAAAAAGAACATACATATGTACAACTAGGGCTTCCCTGGTGGCTCGGATAGTAAAGAATCTGCCTGCGATGCAGGAGACCTGGTTTCTTCCCTGGGTTGGAAAGATTCCCTCGAGGAGAAAATGGCTACCCACTCCAGTATTTTTGCCTGGAGAATTCCATGCACAGAGGAGCCTGGTAGGCTACGTTCCGTGGAGTCACAAAGAGTCAGAGACAACTGAGCAACTAACACTATGTATAACTAATGACTTTACAGCAGAAACTAAGACAACATTGCAAATCAACTGTATGTCAATAACATGCAGTTTTGAAACATAAAACAAAGTGAATGACCATACAAAGGGGTGGCACAGATGTGGGGGAACAGGGACTCTCATGCCCTGCTGCTGGCATGTAAAACAGTGAGGCCACTCTGGAAAGCGGTCTTGCAGTTTCCATATGATCTGGCCTTTCCACTCCTAGGTATTTACCCAAGAAAGGAGACGGCATATGACCATACAGAGACTCATAGGCAAATGTCCACAGCAACTTTATTTGTAATAGTCAAAAACTGGAAACAGATGTCCATCAACAGGTGAATGGACCAATCAACTCCCATCCACACACGTGTAACACTGCTCATTGATGGAAAGAAATGAACTGATACACACAAGATGGAGGAGCCACCAAGTAACTGTTTGGAGTGCAAGGCAGCTCAAGTAAAGAGTGCAGACTGTATGATCCTATTACCATAAAATTCCAGAAAATCCAAACTAACTATGGTGATGGAAAGCACAACAATGGTGCTGGGAGGGAGGCAGGGAGAGCCTGGGATTACATAGGCATCTGGGACACTTCTAGGGGCTGGATGTTTCATTCTCTTGAGCCAGTGATGACAGAACTCACCAAGGTGTATGGAGATTTTTTGTTTAATTTTTTTAAATTTTCTGGCTGTGATACATGGCATGAGGGATCTTAGTTCTCCAACCAGAGAGTGAACCGGCACCCCTTGCGGTGGGGGCATAGAGTCTTAACCACTGGACTGCCAGGGAAGTCTAAGGTGTATGTTTTAAATACTTGCCATGTATCACACGTCAATGATGCTGTATTTAGATAAAGACTAACTTCAATGTGAAGGGGCCGCTGGAACTGTGGGAGGGGCTCCAGAATGTGCAGGTACTGTGAGCAGGGAAAGGAAAGAAAAGGAATCAACAGAAGGAACAGTAATCGACCCATGCGAGAGGAGGGAAAGCTTGCATCGGAATTCATTCATTCATTCAGTAAATTGGTGTTCCCTGAGGACACAGAAGAGAACAGGATACGGTCCCTCTCCTGAACGAGATCAGGAGAAGAACCCTGATGGTGGCTGCATCGTCGTGTATCTTCACCATAAAATCGCACCGTGTGTGCAGGTGTGCGGTGTGAGTACACAGCCTGGCTGCCCAGTGGACTGACTTTCAGCAAATCACACCTGCACTCTGCCTTGCTCCCTCCTCTGCGAAAGGAGGACAACAGTGTGTCCACCCCACGGGGTTGTTAGGATTCAATAAACTAATATCTGTGTGATTCTCAGAAGGGTGCATCGTAAGCTCTCAACGCGAGAGCCACATTTGGTGCTCTAATTGTCGCCGCTCTTATGACTAAACCTTCTTAGAGACACCCACCAAGACGCAGAGATAAATCCAGGTGCTCAGACAAATGACTCTGATTCTATTTGTTTTTCTGTTTTTCCTTGCTTTTCCTCATTAAACATGTATTGCTTTTAAACTGAAAGTTTTAAGCAAACACAAATACACAAATGAACAAATAACTGAGAACGCTAGACAGCTCCAGGAGATACCAGCCCACTTCCCCGGGCGATTCTGAACAAGCTCCCTGGGGGTGCTCAGCCTGCACCCTCCCTCCCTCCTCAGACATCCTAGACGTCTCCCAACAGAGGCCCAGATCGGAACCTTTACCTGCAGCAGGTTCACATGTAGGAGGTGTTGATGGGGGTTTCTCTTGGCCCCCTTCCTTGTGGCTTTGCTTTAATTTATGTATCTGGCTGCGTCAGGACTCAGTTGGTGCATGCAGGATCCTCATTCCATCTTGCAGGATCTTTCATTGCTGTGCACACTCTCCAGTCCTGGCACACAGGCTCCAGAGCTCACTTGTAGCACATGGGCATACCTGAGCTCTGTGGCCTGTGGAATCCTAGTTCCCCCTGCAAGGATCCAACTCATGTCCCCTGCATTGCAAGGCAGCCTCTTAGCCACTGGACCACCAAGGAAGTCCTGTAGGCTTTTCTTCTAATCAGACTGAGGGCATCTGGACTCTGGGCAAGGGTTGTTGCATGGAACAGAAGAATCAAAGCCATGTGGGGCTTGGCCCACCTGCTCCCGCCTAGTGAAGGGTGAGGCCGTGGGATCCTGGCTTCTCTGCGGAGCCTTGCTCCTCACATGGCCCCGACAGCATATACAATAAACCCCAGAGAACAGAGACGGCTGCTGGGGGTGGGGGAGGGCGAGGGCAGCCCAAGGGTCCCTCAGCCCCCAAGAGGGGTGTAGAAGCATCTGAGAAAAACCTGGCCCTGGAGAGGCCTAGTGTGGGGATGAAAGGGCAGAGCAGTGACCCATTCCAGGTGCCAGCCAGCCAGCCAGACCCCTCCCTCCACCTGCTCCTCACACACCCACAAACCCAGCGGTGAGTTAGAGGAAGATTTAAATTGGCTGAGAAAACCCAGAATTAAATGAGATTATGTTTCCACAGCTGGTGGAAGGAGGGATTGAAATAGAATCTAAATTCAGTTATCGAAAGGGAAAGAGCTCCATGTCGCCTACCCTGAGCTGTGGCAGAAGCTGGTCCCTGCCACAGACTTGTCTGTGGCCACCATCAGCAGAGGGGTCACCTTTGATGGACTGAAGCAGCACTCGGCACAGATAGGAACGTGTATGCCTGCCTCGGCACTGAGCAGAGAGAGCCTTGGACCCAGCCTGGGCACCAGCCATCCATCAGGGGGACAGGCGAGTAGAGGAATGAGGACAAGTCACCAGGGAGCAGAGGGAGGCGAGGCCGGCTCACAGCTTCAGGAAAGGTCGTCTGGGCGGATCTAGAAGCTTCCAGAGGCCAACACACGCATGTGATGCACAGAAAAACCAATTGCAGTCTACAAATATGGTCCCCAAGGGGGATGGGGTGGGATGAATGGGGAGATTGGGACTGACATATATACACTACTACATATAAAGTAGATAACTAATGAGAACCTACTCTATGGAGAGAACTCTACTCAGTGCTCTGTGGTGACCTAAATGGGAAGGAAATCCAGAAAAGAGGGGATATATGTATGCATATAGTTGGTCCACTTTGCTGTGTAGTAGAAACTAACACAACATTTGTAAAGCAACTATGCATGCATGCATGCTAGTCGCTTCAGTTGTGCCTGACTCTTTGCAACCCCATGAACTGTAGCCCACCTGGCTCCTCTGTCCATGAGATTCTCCAGGCTAGAATACTGGAGTGGGTTACCATGCCCTCCTCCAGCGGATCTTTCCGACCCAGGGACCAAACCTGTGTCTCTTGTGTCTCCTGCATTGGCAGGCGGATTCTTTACCACGAGCGCCAGCTGGGAAGCCCCAAAGCAACTATACTCCAATAAAAATAAATAAGAATAAAATGTGGCCCCTCCACCAGAAGTTCACAGCCAAGTGAAGGGGACAAACGAAGGAGAAGGAAACAAGGACAGTGTTGGGAGGGCGAGTGGGGACTCTGCCAAGTGCTCACTGCTGGACACTGTCGTGTCGTGAGGATGTCTCTCCATCCTTCTCGAGATGAGGAAGCAGATAAGGCAGCACATGCTCAACAAAGCCAAGCTGGGGACTTCCCTGGTGGTGCAGCGGCTAAAACGCTGTGCTCCAAACCAGGGGGCCCGGGAGAGACTCCAGGTCAGGGAACTAGGTCCCACCTGCCACAACGCAGAGCTGGCACAGCCAAACAAAGCCGAATTGACTCCATCTAAAGAACTGTCCTTTATCCTGTGTCCTTTATCCTGAGATTATGTCCTTCCAACTTTTCTTTTACGAAATGCTGATGATATATGGTGGCTGGAATTTTTCGAAGTCTTACTTGGCAAAATCAAAAGGTGGCGACCCTGGAAATCCCTTTCATTAAAAAAATCCCCTGCTCTAAGAAAGTGCTCACTCGTGGTGCCCACGGGGGCCGGCCTCGGGGCTGGTGCCAAGCAAACAGCACAGCACAGACAGTGCCTCTTCCTGGACCAAGTCATGGAGAGTGGGCAGAGGGGCGAGGGGACTTCTTTAGACAGGGGGCTCTTTGCAAAGCGACATTTAAAGTGAGACCTGGAAAATGAGATGGGGCGGCATGGGAGAGGCTGAAGACAGAGAGGTCGGAGAGGTGGGATGGGTGAGAAGGAGCCAGTGAGATCCTGGGCTGACTCAGGGGCAGGAGGCAGGGTGTAGAGGCCACAGCTGGGACTGCAGGGACGGGCCTGTCTGGAAACAAGGCAGCCAGGGGCATTTTCCCCAGGGGGAGACGAAGGTCAAGATGGGAAAGGCAGGCAGGAGTAAAGGTGAAGAGGAAGGGCTTGTGAGAGCAGGAACTACATAAGCAAAGGCCCGGGGGCAAAGCAGCTCTTAAGTAAGACGCAGCCCAGCCCACCTGGTTTACAGTCCACCTAAGACACAGGCACCTACTGAACAGGAAGGTGTAGACACCTGCTTGCCCTCTGACACTTGCAATGTGGGCACAGCATTTTAGAAATCTTTTCAGATTCCCTGTCTCAGAAACCGAGTGGTCCAGCGAGCTCCCTGCCAGTTGAAGCAAACTATTTCCGTACTTTGGGCAGAGGAGAGGACACTGTACCCACTGAAACAACAGTCTCAACTCGGAATGGCAAGCATGATTTTTGTGTCAGCAGCATGGCCGCGACTGGAGAGCATCTTGTCCCAAGGGAGGGCTTTCTGAAGCTGGATCCTGGGCTCTCCCACGAGCGTGGAGAAGATGGCCCTCTACGCCCCCACCCCTGGACTGACGCCCCAATGGGAGGCGGAGAATGAAACGCAGAGGGAAGAGGGGCAGGGAACAGCCCTTCCTGTCCCCAGAGATGGGGAGGGGCCGAGAGGGAGGATGCAAGTGGGCATGAGATCCTCATCACCTCTGCTGCTCACACCGCCCCCCAGATGGGTACCGGGGGTCTGAGGGCCTGAGAGCCCACGACCTGCTTCCTGGGTGACAAGGAGAAGCCAAGGTCCTAGGAACGTGGTTCCCAAACTGTGTATGCAGGCACCCCAGAGAGCCCCTGTAAACCCATGAGATGACAGGGTATTTCAAGTTATTGAGGGAAACAAGCAATGCTAAGTATCTGTCGGACCTGGCAGACTCCACTGGAACCACTGGCTTGGGGCAGGTGACAGTGTCACTGTGAGGGGAGCCTATGTGCCTTTTGAGGCTGCGTGTCACTGTGAAGCTGGGCTTTCAGTGGTTGCTGAGACAGAAAGGAAGGACCTGGAAAAAATCTGAATGGAACAGGAGGTGGAGGTGGCGGCACCCCACCTGACTCTGGAATTTGAAAAGTTGTCCAACCTCTGATGGCAGCACGTATCCCATTAGTAAATGATTTGGTAAGTTAAGAATAAAATAAATTATCAGTAGGATATTTTCAAGTGGCTGTTATTAGGACTCAAATACTTAAGCCATTTGATCTAACTGCTTCATAAACAGAACTGTTAAGTATCCTTTGGGCCTAAGAATGCCATGATAAAAAAATCACTGGGGCACCCAGGGTGCCAAGACCCAGGAAAGTTTAGCCATGTCTGCTCTGGGGCAGGTAGAGGGCCAATAAGAAGAGCCGTGGTGACTGACAGACCCACTCAGAGTTCACACTCAGGCTGGCGGATGCTATTCAGAGCCTCTGACTTGAGTCAACTGTTTCCTTCTCTAACAAACCCTTTTGCCTTGAAGAGGAAACAGCTCCTGAGCTTCCCAGGTGGCGCCAGTGGTAAAGAATTTGCCTGCCAGTGCAGGAGAGACAGAAGATGAGGGTTCAATCCCTGGGTCTGGAAGATCCTCTGGAGGAGGAAATGGCAACCCACTCCAGTATTCTTCCCAGGGAAATCCCATGGACAGAGGAGCCTGGCGTGCTACAGTCCATGGGGTCACAAAGAGTCAAACATGACTGAGCATGCACACAGCTTCTACACAGAGGGTGCAGGCTTGGCTGAGTAAGTGACTCTGTGGGTGATGACTACTGTCACTGTTATTATTATTATTACCTTTATTATTGACATATGATACACCTAGGAGGTGTGGGCACAGAGAGGAAGTAAGCGTCAGCCCCCCACTGTTCAGCTAATGAGGGGAGGAACTACCAAAGACCTGCCTCTTACCCGCCACACACCCACTGCCCCTGGTGGATAGAACCCCTAAGGCCTGCTTAGTGCCCTGCGACCTGCAGGCCCCACGCCTCGGCCGGAAGAGGAGGACAGGCTGAGACTTCTGACCACCAGGATGGAGAGGTTGCCATGAAATGCCAAGGTCAAAGTGGATGGGCGGAACCTATAGGGCTGCTTCCTCTGAGGTCCAGGTGGGCAGTGGCTCCTGGGGCCCACCCATCCAGTCTCTCTGCAAGCAGCACCCCAGGACTTGTCCGCCAAGCTCAGGGACGCCCTCCCTCAGCCACCACCAGGCTGGGAGGACACATCCCTCCCCAAACCCCACGCAGCAGGAGGGAGCAGGGGAGGGGGCACTCGGAAAGATTGGACAGGAACCCGAAACAGCCAGACAGAGGCACATTCCCTCAGGGGCAGCTGCAAGCCACTCGACTAAACCCTTGCCATGGACCCAAAATCCAGGAGCTCAGCCCTCCTCTCTCGAAAGCAAGGCCAGCCACTCAGGGTGAATGAGGAGCACTCCATATTTTCTGCACACACTAGGTGGGAGTGAGCGAGTGGAGGAGCCCATGGCACACAGGCTGAGGCATGAGAGACAGAGGACTTGGGAGGAGGGGAGCCCTGGGCCTGCCATGGAGTGGCCTGAGGCCCCGGTCCGCCAAGGGATGGATGATGATGTTGCTCAGTCACTGAGTCGTGTCCGACTCTTTATGACCCATGGACTGCAGCATGCCAGGCTTCCCTGTCCTTCACTATCCCCCAGAGTTTACTCAAACTCACGTCCATTGAGTCAATGATGCCATCCAGCCATCTCATCCTGTCGCCCCTTCTCCTCCTGCCCTCAGTCTTTCCCAGCATCATGGTCTTTTCCAATGAATCAGCTCTTTGCATCAGGTGGCCAAAGTATTGGAGCTTCAGCTTCAGCCATCAGTCCTTCAAATGAATATTCAGGGTTGATTTCCTTTAGGATTGACTGGTTTGATCTTGTTAGTCAAAGGATGGATGAGTGATTCTGAAATTCCCTAAGACCCCAGGCTCCGGGAGCCACCATCCAGGAGACCCACAGTCCAGAGGGCCCAGTGGGACCACGGTCAGACATGTTCAGTAGCCCACCGCTCCCAGGAAAGCTGGACTAGGTCTCACAAAGAAAACACCCAGAGAAATCTGACCACAGGCAGTCAGGCTGCCAGAGTTCATCAAAATCACTATTTGCAAGATTTCTATCTGCCCTAGTTGACTCGTTTCAAATCCGAAGCGCCACATTCCCCGGTATAGTAATAGAAAGGGTATTCATAGGCACTCTGGCTTCCAAGAAGATGCAAAAACTTAGCTCACATTTTTTAAAGTTTATAAATAGCCTTAGAAAAGGAGCTGGAACACGCTTCTTAGTAAATACAGCTGACCCATTTTCCTCATTCTTCACCAGGAATAAAGCGAGTGTTACCACGGAAAGTACAGAAGACTCTAAATATATATTTCCTCCTCACAGGCACCCAGATCAGAAAAGCAATGTCGACACCCAGGAGGTGAGGGAGGGAGAGGCCAGGCCCCTGGTTACCACCCCGCACTCCTGATGGCCAGGGTGGGAGCGGGCAGCCGCGAGGGAGCCCACGTCCCAGGCTCAACTCTCGGCTCCTACAGGCCCTCCTCAAGGCCACCTAGCTCCGTCAGGCTTTCCCCGACTGCCTCCTACCCAGCAGCTTTTGTGTTCCCACTGTCTGTATCCCCAACTAATAGGAAAGCTCAAGAATGGGGATTTTGCCCACTGGGTTCACTACTGACACCCATTCCTGGAACCTGGCATGTGGTAGGTCAGCACTATGAACTGAGCAAGGAGGTGATGGCCGCATCTGTTGACTTGTGCTCACAGCGCTGTTTCTAATCCCCGTCAGCTGCCATTTCCTTTCTGTGTGGGATGTACCCTCATCACCCCTCCACTTGGGAAGCTGCAGGCCAGCCTGCCTAAAGACCTGGGAGAGGGCCCTTGTTTTTGATGAATTCCATACGTAGTGGTATCGCTTCTTCCCTTCCTTTTGGCAGAGGTGATGGTACAAAACAATTATGCACCAACCCAGCAGGGCTCAGTCATTCAGAGAAGCAACGTGACCTCTGGGCAGTCCCTGGGGAAGTAGGTGTGTCTGTCTGTCCAGTGCTCTATCCTTGGAGCTGGCACCTGTGTCAGCTTCCCTGGGACCTCGCTCACCGCCCCAGTGCTTCATCTGGCACTGGCAGCAGACCCCTCTCTGGAAGAGCAGTCTCAGGGGGCTGCAGGCAGGGCAGAAACGAAAAGCCTCCTGTGCTGTTCTCCCAAGAGTCACAGGGGATGCAGAGGAATAGCAGGTATGCGGTGGGACCAGCTCTGCAAGACTGCCTGGGGCTGTGCCTGCCACCCTGAGGACGGACGCCCCTCCGGGGTTCAAAGGACTGAAGTCTCTGGGGTGCCTGCCAGCCAAGCAAGGAGACACGTGAGCAGACAGCCGATGGAGCAGAGACCAGGGATGCCCTAGGAGCTTACACTGGAGCTGGGGTCCCCATGGAGCCAGGACCCTGGGCCAGACCCGGGGGAGGGCACCCGGTTTCCAATAACCACTAAACAACAATGGAAGTGGACTGCCCCAACTGACCCTAAACACACCCCAAATGGCCAGCTCATCCCCACGGAAAGAACCATGTGAGACCCTTCCCAGGCTTCCCAATCCCACCCACCCACCTCCACTTCACACAATGGGGCTTGACCAGGTGGCCAACCCCATGCTGTGTGCTGAGCTGTGGGCGTCCCCACAGGATCTGGCTGCATGACTGTGGGGGTGGCTTGTTATTCCTCCCCACCCTCCCAAGAACCCTAACAAACCTCCCTGAATGGGAAACAAACCTCCCCTCCCCGCCAAGAGCCGAAAGCCAGCAGCCCACTACCCCGCCCAAGCAGAGGCACTTAATATGGGTCTGCTGTCCCCACCTCCCACACTCTGGGATACCCCCAGTCTGATCATGGATATTCAGAGCTCAGGATCGCAGCCCCCTCACCCCTCCACAGCACTGGAGCCCCACAGTATTCATCCAGTGCCCTGCACACAGGCACTCAACCAGGAATGCAGGCCTCCTTATAGAGTGAGTGCCTGGAATCCTGGGAGTTTAGGCCGTATTTCTGGAGCTCTTGTTCTTTATCAGTTATTTCTCTAGATTGACTTTGGAATTCATCATCTCGCTTATGATCATAAAAGAGCTTAATTGATACTTATTTGATGGAATCTACCTTATCCAAGAAATTTATGACTTCAGAGAAGTGCAAGCAGCGACCAGCAAGCGGAACTTGCCACCCATCACCTGAGAGCCACCAGCTCCACCCTCCACCAGACTCGTTCCTGGAACAGGCAAGGGGAGCCACTGAGATCCCAGCACCCCTGACTGAAACCTGGCTCTCAGGGGAGCTGGGGACCCACGTGGTGGCTTTAGAGCATGTGGGCAAACCCTTCAGCAGTTCTCCCAACAAGCGTGCATGCACGCATGCTCAGTTGTATGTGACATGGAACCCCATGGGCTACAGCAGCTGGCCAGGCTCCTCTGTCTATGGGAATCTCCAGGCAAGAATACTGGAGTGTCTCCCAACAAGAAGAGGGTGAAACCCACCCCCTCCTTGAAGACATCAGAGTGATGCTGTGTTGTCATGAGGTTCTCCGTCAGGACCCTCACCTCTGGGGCCCCCACGAAAATGCTGGCCAGTCTGCAGACGCCACGGGAGGCCCAAGGAGCTGCCGCTGCTCTGCCCCAGAGGCTTGCATCTTTCCAGATAAGGAGTGAAGGGCCCTCCAGACAACTCGGCCCAGCTACTCAGTGGGCCTCAGTGGCTCTGGGACCCCAGGTGAGAGCCCCCGGCCCAGTCCACCAACCCCCACAACCAGGACAGGTGACCATGATAAACGATTCTGCTAAGATTGGGGTGACGTGTATGAAGCCAGAAACAGTTGGAACGGTACACAAGCCTTGCTGTCTGTAGGACCCTGGTCAGACACCATTCCTCCTTCTGCTCATCTGAAATGAGGGGACTGGGGACCAGGAACAACAGATTTTTGCTACCTTTTTAAAATTAAGATGAGGGAAAAAAAGAAAAAAAAGAAAGGTGCAATGGAACAATTTTTCATAAAGCTAAATTTATTGTTTGAAGAAATACTCTATTTGAAATTATGTTCCTCTTAGATTTTTGCTGTTGGAATATTCTTCCACTTATGGAATGATATAGTAGCTCGCCCCTGGCTTTTAAATGGCCTCACTTGGTCAAATTTAAATTTTTAAAATTTGACCAGCCTCTGACATTCAAAGTCAGGGATCCCCCTGGCCTCAGATCGCTTCCACATCTGATAGGCTCTGATTTATGAAATTCCCTACAGAAAAGGGGAGGTGCCTCTTTTCCCACCAAGGAGACTCTACAAAGCCCAGCCCCAGCTTATCAGCTCAGACACCTGGCTCCGGTTTAATATAGCTCATTGGTCACACACAGTCAGTCCTTAACAGGCCTGCAAGCCCTTCCACCCTAGGCAGTCCCCTGCCCACCTGCTGGCTTCCAGTGGTGCCCACTCTTCCCGCCAGGCCCTGGAAGGCTCCAGGAACTCTGTGTGGAAGGAGAGCTGGAAGCTCAAGCAGACAGAATCCCTTCAAGCCCAGCATAAAAGGCCTTGTCTCCTATGCTAGTGCCTCCTCCAGCAGCATCTGGTCCGTCTTGAGGCAGGACGACTCACTCCGGAGAGAAACACACAAACCTCCAGAAAAGAGTGTCAGCAGATCCTGCACTTTCCAAAAACAAAGTGTTTTCAGGTCACAGAACAGAGAGATGCCAACCAGAAAATGCTGTGGGCTTGATTTCTCAAACAGTGAAGCAGGCTTGAAGCATCTGACTCCCTGGCCTGGCTTCTCTGTGGCCGCCAGAGATGCTGCGCCTTGCAGCCCAGCCAGGTTCACATCCTTTTCTCCTCTGCATCAAAGGGTCTGTGGCCATGGAAAGGGGAGGTGCAAACCCCTCCAACCACAGGATGATGACCAGGGTACCACGGCAGGATTACTGGGCTAGAGTATTTCCTAACCCTCAGGGCATCAGTCATCCTAAAACACATCCCTGTGCATGTGTGCTAAGTCGTTGAGTCATGTCCTACTCTTTGTGGCCCCATGGACGGTAGCCCGCCAGGCTCCTCTGTCCATGGGATCACCTGGCAAGAATACTGGAGTGGGTTGCCATTTCCTTCTCCAGGGGATCTTCCCAACCCAGGGATCGAACCTGCATCTCTTATGTCTCTGACACTGGCAGGCAGGCTCTTTACCACTAGTGCCACCCGGGAAGCCCCAAACACATCCTTCCCTCTACCCAACTCCAGGGGTACAGTGGTCCCCGGTGCTGAGGCCCCTGGTGGGGGAGGGGATCCAGGCTTCCTTGGGAGAGGCCGTGAGCAGGATGGGCTGGTGCTGGTGGCTTCCTGAACCCAGATAAATACCACTTTGAAGCCCCCACAGTATTTCTTGGGCACAAACAGTACAGTGAAGCCGGGACATTTATATGCAATTGGGAGATAGTTATCCTGAGACAACATTCTATTCCAATGACTTTTCTATTACCGCCCATGATTAATGATGGAAATTCTGTCACTTGGGATGATGGATGCGGGGCAGCTGAGGGCCTGGCATAGATTACCCAAGCCCCAGCTTCCCATTGGCTCCCAGGACAATGTGGCCTGTGCTTCAGTCAAGCATAAGCGTAAAGTTCCTTTAGATTAGAAGAAAATTCGCCCTCTCCTCTGGAAGCAGCTGGCTCAGGACTGGGGGAAAGGTTCCGCCCCCCTTAAAGCTGCTTTCTCTCACAGCGGGTGCAGTGGGGGCCAGGGTGCTAGTGCTGCTAAGATGCCCTCTGGTTAAGAATAAGTGCCTAGTGCATAATTCTTCACAGACAGGAGCTAGGAAGGCGGCCTTTGCTAGAGCAGGAGAGTTAAGAGATGGCCAAGCAGGGCTCGGGTATTCAGGGCCCCAGTGCTGGGTCTGCCGTAGTCCCTTCTCCCCCAGCCTAGGTCCCAAGTAGACCTTCCCTCCTTCCCTGCCACTTCTGGAGGTCAGGGCCTGCATCTTTTCCCAGGGCCCCAGGGTCTCTGAGGTCCTGCCTCTTTCCTGAAGCTAAAAGGCTTGCAGACATTGCCCTGGAGGAGGCCTCGCTGGCTCTGCTTTGTGGTCCTGTCTCTGTGTCCCTTTGTGCCTTTGGTGGGGGTGGGGGCACACGCAGTGTCTGAGATTTTCCTTCCCTCTCACCCCATTGCACCCCTTGGGGGTTTTTATTTGCTCCCCCAGCTGTAGCTGCTGCTGACTCCCGAATCTGCATCTCCCAGGCCCTCCTGGATTGTGAAGCTTGATGCTCCCCGATCCCACTGCCTGTGTCTGTGGGCCTCCACCTGCAGACTTGTGTACGCCAACCCCCACCACCACCCTCTGGTGCCACGGGCAGTGAATGCACCCTCCTCCAGCCCAGTTGGCTAAGACGGAAGCCCTGGAGCTGCCCTGGCTCCTCTCTGGCCCTCACCCTCCAGGTCCAATTGATTCCTCTCCTTTACAGCATCTTGAATCTGTCACTTTTCTCTCACTCTGGCCCAGTTGTCACCTGGATTAATGACAGCAAGATCAGGGTCTTGAAAAGTTTTCCTTATGCAGTCTTATCACCTTGGGCTTTCCTCTGAGCAAAAGAAATCTCATCAGCTTCCCGGTCCCTGGGCTCTCCCGTGCCTCCCCAGGCACGTAACAAAACTGGCCACCGCTGCCGTCTGGCCTCTGCTCCACCTGGGCCCTGAGACAGCTCCAGCCCAGCCTCCTCCTCCTTCCACGTTCCACGCTCTGTACTTCCTATGGCTTCTCGGACACACCACACTCTCTCTGGAGGTTGCATCTTCACTGGGCAAATCCTCTTCCACGGAACAATGTCCCCTCCCAGCCCCCTTCACTTGGTTGCCTCTCGTTCAGCCCGCAGGTCTCAAACATCACTTGCTCAGAGAAGCTGCCCCGACCCCCACCAGACCACAGGGGCTTTGCTGAGGACTCTGGGAATGCCTGTGATCCTGCCCTCCCTGTCACACCTCCTCCTCCCTGGGGTGGGCTCGGAGTCCACTAGGGGCTTGGCCTTCAGCGTGGCCCTGGCACGTCAGAACAGAGCACATGTCCATTACAGGAGCCCTCAGTGGGGTTGCCGAATAGGGAACTTCTCTGCACTTGGGCTTCTCCCACCCTCCCACCACCAGAATGCAAACTCCCTGAAGCTTAGAACTGTGATGAGTCCATCTCTGGCCCCTGGGGGAGCCCGTCATGGGTCTTGTGCAGAGCAGGTGTTCAGAACATGTTTCTGGAGAAACCAGCAGAAGTGAGAGAAAAAGATCTCATATCGAAGTGCAGGGAACCTAGAAAATCAGTGGCCTCATTCATAAGGCAGAGGCTTAAAAGTTTAAAGAAGGAGAGAGAATGGATGTGAAGTGTGCGAGGAACATGCCGGCCTGTAAATCAAGCTGTTGTAAATGCCACGGGAGAGCGGGAGAGCGCCGGCTTTCTCTGCAGAAACGCAGAAAGCAGCTGTAATTCAGAGGGGGTGGGGCGCCTTACAGGAACTCGCGGGTCTGGATTCCTGGCACTCCTAACTCAATTTGGCCATCTCTCTCTCAGCGTCCTTTCTTGGAAAACGGATGCGCTTTCTGCTCTGCGATCCTGGGAAAGGCCTGGCTCTGTGCTGACGGGTGGGGGAGCCCCAGCCAGGGGACACCCGGGGATCTCTGCTGTCCTGGGGATTCCCACCTGGCAGCAGGAGAAAGCACAGAGGAAGAACACAGGGACACCCCATGCCCTGGGCCCCTCCCCAGGCAGCAGTGTGGTCACCTCTGAGGCATCTGGGCCTGGCAACAGGAGGGCGTTCACAGGGTGTGCCCTGGAAACTTGGGGGCTCTCCAAACACCTAGACTGGGTGGTGGGCAGATCGGTCGCACACTGGAGTGGCCTGATGGTGGGACCACACTACCGATTGTAAGGATGCTTGAACGCCGCTGACTCCCATTCCCCAGACTCACTGGAGCTGGAAGCCAGAGGATCACGGCTGCCTCTCCTTCCCCACCTGGGCCCTCAGGCCCACCACTGCTCACCTCCTCCACCCAGCCCCAGGTTCTGCCCCCTACCCCATGGACCTCCCTCCAGCAAGCCTCTCCTGGCAGACCACCTCCTCTAGCCCTCCCTCTCCGGCCAGGCTGCCCTGGGCTCCCCCTGTGAGAAGCAAGTTTCAGGCAGCTCTACTCTTGCCCCACCCCTGCCAGCCCTGGCTACTCCTCACCTTCCTGGGAAGCTTGTCAAACTGAAGCCACACTGCCACACCACCACCTCCAAACCAGGAGGCCGGGCAGAAGAATTCAAGCCCAAGTTCCCTCGAGGACAAGACAAAGGAATTTTTATGAAATGCAGAAATTCAGAGACGTTCTAAAACTGCTGTATTTCTTGGTTGAGTGAATGCATGTACCCCACAATAACAAATTATTTTCCAAATTTGGTTTTTAGGTTCCTGAAGGAAAAGGAGTGAAAAATCTAATTTTTGAAACCTTCATAAATATATGCATTTTTTTTTTAATAAAACTACTTAAATGAATCCACTTTTGCCTGACAAAGTGGAGAAACCCAAAGCTCCTGGATTTTAAAAGCTTCCATTAAAGCAGGTTTTTTTTGAAAAAAAAAAAAAAAGATGAAAAATAAATCAGAAGGCTTAATTAAACCCAGGGCCAATAGGAGATGGCCAGAACGAGGCTCCCTGACAAGTCCAGGAAGCCCAAGCAGAGCTGTGTCTCCTGCTTTTCTTATTTCTGAAGCAGCTCCAACCAAAGGCATGCCTCTGAATCGTACAGAATTAGAATTCTGCTGGGTTTTTTTTTTTTTTTTTTTCAGGCAGTACAGTATGTCTTCATTGGTGCTACAGCAGGCTCATAAATTAAGATAAAAAGGTGGTGAGATGGAGACAAGCATGTGTTCCTGGGGAGGGAAGAGAAATCAGAACATTGGCCCGGTGTCTGCAGCTCTGGGCACCTCCCTGGCTAAGGTCTCCCTGTTTCCTCGGACCTGCTAAACTGAAAGCCTCAACTTCCACCGGCCAAGCCTAAGCTGGCTGCTTCTCAACCGGGCACACATGCCACCCTCCCCAAGGGTCTGCCTGGGACCAGATGCACAGAAGGGGCGGACAGCGCCCCCACAGCCTACATGTGGTACCACTGGTCAGAGGGCACAATAAGTGGCCACTAGCAGGCGCTCTGTGGCTGTGTGCGCTTGTGGATTTGCTCCGCCTTAACCCAAGTGCATGTTCACTCACTCGAGAACTTATTCAGTACCTGTTAAATCTATCAGGTGCTGCCCATAACACCAGAGATACAACAGTGAAAAAGTCGGAATGAAAATGCCTTGCCTTTCCACAACCTACATTCAACAGGCGGAGACAGGCAGGCAGTGGCCAGAAGCCCTCAGAAATGATCAGTTGTGATTACGCTCAGCACCCCTGAGGCAGTTTGAGACGATGTGAGCGGAGACCTTTGCCATAGTGCAGGGCCCTTGCCCCCTCTCAAGATGCTGACACAAACCCTGTGCTCTAGACGAAACGGACTATTCCTTTGCCTCCAAACCCATCCTTGCCACTCCCCTGCCTGCATTCGTGCTGTTCCAGCAGGAGGGGCCCTCTTTACTCTCAGACATCCTCATCTGCCTTTAGAACTCTGCCTCCTCCAGGGGCCTCCTCAGTCCTCTCCCCTCCATAGCCCCACCACCACCCGGCACATTCCTCAGCATGGTCTCCAGCATGGAACACAGAGCCTGACCCAGAACAGTCTCTGGGCCTCACATAGAAATGTCCACACATAAAGCAACTTGAAAACTGTCAGGATGAGCAGCACAGCACTGAGTGTAGGAAACTTCTGGGAAAAACCTGACCTGAGTCTTGGCTGCGGGAAGCTATGTGGGTGAAGAAGCAGGGTTTTCTGGGTAGGGGCCAGGAACTGGCCAACAACTCCTCAGATCAAGCAAGTGCCGGCCACCAGGGGCAGAATGCCTCCCTGGCTGTGATGGCACAGTGCTTGGGAGGGCATCCCAATAAGCTGGAGGAATGAGGAACCCCAAAAGCAAGAGGCTCTGGAAGGTTCCAACAGACTCCTCAGCAGAGCACTCAGCAACCTGATGGAGCTGGTGTCCAGCAGTGTGGGGCTCACAGGTAGCGGGTGAGGAGACTTAACCTCCCCAAGCATCCAAGCCAGAGGATGTGGTGCCAAGCAGTGGGGGCCAGACCAAAGATGAAGGCTCAGAGCTAGGGCCCAGGGGAGAAACTGGCCCCAGAAATCCGGCTCGCCCTCTATGGCCTCTGTCCCCAGGGATGTCCACACGTAGAGGGAAGGATGGCACTTGGGCCCTTTCCGGCAGGGGGAACTGAAGCATAGGTAATGTGATGCACCCAAAGTCACAGCACATGGATGGCAGCTTGGACACTTAACCTCACAGAGCCTAAGCTGCCTTCCCTGCAAGTGGGAACAGAAATGCCTCCCCAGCTGCACAGTCGACATGGTTGCAGTGGGCGGGAGGACAGGTGATGCTCTCACACACACACACACACACACACACACACACACACACACACACACACGGTGATTGGCGGTGGCCTGGCTCTGCCTAGAGCAGCTACGATACCACATCCCCTACAAACTGGGGTCAAGTCTCTGCTGAGAGGGCGGCAGAGGGGACCTGGGGAAGCTGGGAGAAGGCGTCAGCCTGGAGGAGAGTTGCTGGGAGGACCGATCATAATCCACACCACCCCCCCAACCCCAGCAGAGGGAGAGCGCCTCACCCCAGCCAGCCACCAAATGTAAATTACGAACTTCTCTACTGTAGCAGCAGAAATACCAAGGTTATTTTGAAAAGTACTAAGAAATGTGAATTCCCTGGGGCTCTTTCTGTAAAGAGAGACTAGAATCAGTGGCCCCCAGGAGACTGACAGGAAGAGAGATGCACTTTAATATTTCATTAGTGTCCCATTAGCAAGATAACACACATTTTCACACTTGGTGACTTCTTGGGAATAATATCTCATTCAGAAACAAACGGGAATGCCACCGCAGTTTACCCCCGCTGGCCCACTAAGCATCCTGAAGCAGCCAATCGGAAAGGACTTGACCTCAGGGTTACAACTACTCAAGCCAATAAACTCAAGAGTATGCAACTTCCTGGGAGGCTCCCACAAAACCTATTAATCCGGACAAAAGCCAGGCTGCTGAGCTGAAAAAGTGAGGAAGTGAAGCCTTTCTTTTGCTCTCAAGCCAGGCTCACAGCGCTCACCCCTCCAGGCCACCCATCAATGAGGGGACCCAAACCACCCTTCAGTGACAGCTCCGGTGGAGGGCGGGGGAGAGGAGCAAGGGGGCAGGGATTCAGGAAGACAAGAGTGGAGTGTCCTTAACCATCAATGTGCAAATCATCGTCACTTTCATTTGCTCAGCAAATATGAGCATGTGCCAGGAACAGGCTTGAGGCTGCACAGGGCAGGAAGCACACAGACAGCAGACATGGAAGCAGAGAAACAATGAAGCTATAGGTTCGTTTCAGAGACCCAAGAAGCAGTCTCCGTGTTCCCATTTTTCAGATGATGAAAACAGCTCAGGGAAGGCAACTGCCTTCTGTGGTCCCTGCAA
>SJXQ01004706.1:539546-574732 GCA_006408695.1 Aepyceros melampus
GGCGGGTGGGAGGATTGCTCAGCCCCCTCCTCCCCGTCACTCAGAAGGGCACAAGGTGCCAAAGGAAATGACCCCAGGCAGGGCCCCTGTGGCTCAAATGAGCCACCTTCCTACAAGAGGCCTCCTGGTACCTCACTTCCTGGTCCTGAGCAGAGGTCATCACCCACACCCAAGGAGCAGGGGGCACCTGGCCTCCAGGGACACCCTCCCTGAGTCCCTCCAACTCAGTCTGTTGTTAATTTAAGGCAGAAGAAGCTGCCCGAGTGGTAGACACAGGGGATGGCTACGAGCATGTAATTAACGCGGCTGCTCTGAACACAAGGTGACGCCTCATTAGCAGGTGTGCAGTGATTCAGGATGACAGGCTGGAGGGCGGTGGGGACGTGCAGCCCCCTTTCAGGTCCGTGCCTCAGCCAGCGCTTCAGTCTCCTCACTGTCGAGCAACGACCATCACAGCTCTTGCAGCAGAAGGTTCTGGGCTGCCAGAAGACCAAGGAGATGCTGGGACCAGAAAGGCTGGCGTCCTGGGGGGCCAGGCACAGAATACCCCAGATCCAGCAACCACAGGGTCCCACACAGAGAACTGTTAGGCGACAGGAGGGCACAGCTCAGTCTTTTAAATTCATCCCCATTAAAGATTTGGCAAGGGCTCCTGACCTCATTCACTGTGCTCTGTAAACACAGGAGAAGGTGAACCATGCAGATGCAGCAACCTCCCCAGCTGTGGCCTGCTGCAGGGGCACCAGAGAGCAGAGAGCAGAGAGCTATCTCCCAACAGAGTGAGCTCCCAGCTGTGGCCTGCTGCAGGGGCACCAGAAAGCAGAGAGTTATCTCCCAACAGAGTGAGCTCACACCGAGTCATCTTAGCATCTTCCCTTCAGGACACAAGACCAGCTAACCAGTAAGGAGAAAGAATATGAAAAAGGATAGATGGGGAGACAGATGGATAGAGAGACAAATAAATAGAAATATAAGTAGAAATATAGGTAGATAGAAATACAGATTAAAATACAAATAGAGATGAAATATAGAAACACAAATAGAAAAATAGAAATACGGACAGAAAGATAGAAATATAGAAACGCAAACAGAAATATAGACGTACAACTGAACCACTGTGCTATACGCCCGAAAGTGACAAAACACTGCAAACCGACTACATTTCAATAAACAAACAAGAAACGGTGGACTGGATAATGAAGAAAGGAAAAGAAACAAAACCAGCATTTTTCTCCACCCCACCAAAAAAAAGAATCTGGTACTGGCTTCATCTTATAAGCCTCAAAGGTTGCAGAAATATCTCAGCAGACAGGGTTAACCCTGTAAAGCTATGCTCCAGCCTGGCTCTGAAGGGACACACCAAGGTGTGGGGTCAGCCTGGTGACCCCATCACACAGGAGCTGGAAGATAAGAAGAAAGCAAGTTGCCATCTTGGTGCTTTGAGACAACAGTTCTTCTTTCCTTTCCCAGGACATCACCTAGGAAAAGCCCCTGGTGGTTCTGGAACCCTCTGGATCATGAACTTGAATGGTGACCCAGCAGAAAGGAGATGCACAAAAGTGCTCCTTGGGTTGCTCAGCAGCCACCTGGGCCCAAAACAGGTCCCACGGCCCTAGCACATCTGCTCCACAAGGACAGTGAGGGGCTGTGTCTGGACCCCATGATACCGTCCATGTACAGATAAAGCCAAGAGCCAAAAAGGGGCGGCTGCAGCCTCCACATGGGCACATCAATTTGGGGATTGGAGAGTGGGACAAGGCTGGCCAAACAGAGATCCATGCAAGCTGGGCTGTGCTCCGGGTGAGCAGCTAAAGACGAGGGGGAGATCTTCCTTGGTGTTGGGGTCACACCGGGGTGGGAATGGGGGGACCCAAAAGTCACCATCCTCCCTAAGCACTGAGCCTGAAAGAGATCTGGAGAGTTCACTTGTGTGTGTGTGTGTGTGTTGTTTAGTCACTCAGGGATGTCCGACTCTTTGCAACCCCATGGACTGTAGCCAGTCAGGCTCCTCTGTCCATGGGATTCTTCAGGCAAGAATCCTGGATGGGGAGCCATTCCCTTCTCCAGGGGAATCTTCCAATCTTCCCGACCTGGGGATCGAACCTGAGTCTCCTGCATTGCAGGATTCTTTACTGTCTGAGCTAGCAGGGAAGCCCGGAGAGTTCCCTGAGGGGAGGTGTTCACAAGTCTTTTCCACACATACAGACTAGTTTCACCTGGTCACACTCATGACCAGAGGCAGGTGGGACACCTGGGCCTCACCTGCCAAAGGACGGCCTCCTGCGGGAACCCCCACCTGATGCACTCAGATCCACACTGCAAACTGAGAGCCCCACAGCCTCACCGGCTCCTGAGACAACTAGAACCTTCTCTACCCCCTGGGTTCTCTCCCTCTAGCACAATTGTGCCTCTGCCAGGTACAAGCTCATTCCTCAGCTGTGGCAACAGGCCCGAAGGTCTGCTCTAGGGCCCAGGTCAGGGTGGAGACACCGGTTCCCTAGGAACTGCGCCCCCTGCTGGAAAGGCCCTAAGTAAGTAAGTAAGTAAGTAAGTGAAGTCACTCAGTCGTGTCTGACTCCTTGCGACCCGTAGCCTACCAGGCTTCTCCAGGCAAGAATACTGGAGTGGGTTACCATTTCCTTCTCCAGGGGATCTTCCCGACCCAGGGATCGAACCTGGGTCTCCGGCATTGGAGGCAGACGCTTTAACCTCCGAGCCACCAGGGAAGATGCCCTGGGGCGCAGCAATCCTTTCTGGCTGTGAACTTTCAGACGACGCCTATTCCAACCTGCCCCAAGCGGCCAGAAGCGTTTCTACTTAGATTCTGCTTAGGAAGAATAGTGTTTTGTTTTGTTTTTTATTCCAAGTGCAGGTAGAACAGGGAGGCAAAAATGACCTTTCACGTGAATTTTACATTAATTCAGAAATACTCTATCCAAATAAAGAGTATTAGGTGACTTATGCGCGCCCTTTCATCTGACTTATTAAAAGTCCACATATAACAACACGGGATGACCAAAGCAGACAAACACGTTTTCTCTTAAGGCAAGGAAACCTCATTTTCTGAGAGTAAAAGAGAATGGGGCAAGTTGGCCTGCTTAACCCTCCTTGCCGCCACTGAAAAAATAGAAAAGGATTATGATGTAAAATGACCAAGATGCTTGTGGTTATTATTGTACTTCTCAATGTTATTCTTTGATTCGATGCCTTTTAATTAAATTCAAATTGATCAAGCAGTTTCAGCAATGACTTCTCAATACTTATGTGTGATTCTAAGATGCTGGAATCTGGCTAAATTAATACTGCACGCTTACCTGCCAATAACAACTCCTGGTGAAAAATTGCACATTCTGGAGCCTCGCAAAGCCTGTCCTGCTGAGTGGTGCTGGAAGGACGAAGCTGGGAGCACCTCAGGACAGACCCCAGCTATCCGTGGACTCTGGTCTCACAACACAGTATGCACTGCCTCGTGAATCCTATTTTATCCAAGCTCAATCAGGGCATTTTAAAAAAATTTTATGTCCGCCTTCCCAACTCCACTCCAAGAAAAAAAAAAACGGATGCAGGCAGTGGCTCATGACTATGAAACCTGGAGAAGGGTGACAGGACTACTGTCCTAGCAGGCTTGAGTTTATGAGGAGAATCAGGAGGTGAGCGAGTTGTCAACACGCGGACACACAAAACCCTTTTCTGGAGAAAAGTGCACTAAACTTTCAACCTGTTTCTTGACTATTCTAGCTTAGCATCTGCAGTGAGCAGTGAACAGCATTGTGTGTGCCAGGAAACAGATAAGCTGTGGGTAGACAGACTGCATGGTGGGTGCAAGACAGAAGCCCCAGCCACCCGCCTGCACGGCACAGTGATGGGGAGTGCCCCCGGAGGCCAGGCGCCTACTCTGCCAGGCTCGGAAGCCAGGCGCCACGGTGGCAGTGGGAGGGTGACAGCCCCTTCTTCCCATGCCTCATCTCCAGACACGGACAAGATACAAGGAGAGGATGCCTGTCAGGCAGCTGAAACACCTGGAGGAAAACTCGCCGACAGGGTAAGGGGTGCCCTTCAGGTGGGGTGGTGAGGGGAGCCGTGTGAAAGGGTGTCTGAGGGAAGAGGTGAGAACCGCCTAGGGTTCCAAGCAGAAGGAACACAAGTACACAGGCCTTGAGGACAGGGGGCCTGGAAGCCAGACCACCTGAGGCCTGGAGATCACAGGAGGGTTCTGGATCGCACTGCCAGTGTGAAAGGACCACAGCAGCTCCTGGCTGGGGGCAAGAGCAGAGGGCAAGCTGGCTGGCTCTCCTCCTCTGAGCACTCAGGGCTCTGGTCACCAGCGTGGCTGCCCGCTCCCCTCGTCGGGGTGGCCCAGGTCCCGCTGCTCCCTCTCGAGTCTCACTGGGAAGGGACCATTAACCCAGGGAACCATGCAAGCTCGCTACCTAAGAGTCGCCTGAGTACCGGGAGATACCCCGGCTAGTGAAGGTCTTGAAGCACCAGTTTGGACAATATCCGGGATTCCTTCCCTGGCCTTCATCTAATGCTCACCCTACAAGCATGCCGTGCCCAGGGAGAGTTCCTGAATCAAGCTGCAGTAACTCTCTCTCACCCTTCAAATCCTCTGGACCCCTCCCTGGAACCTGGGGGGCAGGGGAGGCAGCAGCTGAGGCTGGACGTTGGCTTGACTCCTCCCAGCAAGCATCCCCAGAGGTCAGGGACTGTTCCCTCATCCATCCCAGAGCCCAGATGTCTGGCGATTCAGCAAATAGTTGCTGCTCCTGCTGCTCAGGCCAGGATGGCCCATAACTCTTACTGTTTCATCAACTCAAGGACACACTGGAAACCACACGCCGAATTTGTAAAAAAGCAAACAAACTGCAAAGCAATAGAGCAGACAAATCAAACATATTTAAATATTGAGGCCTAAAATTGACGTCTCTATTTCCTCTTCCCCCCGCCCCAGGGGCCCTGCCAGCGGACCGACAGCGCCAGCCCCCACCTCCTCGTGGGCCACCTCCACTCCGCCTCTGTCACCTGCAGTGGCTCAGCCAGGGAGGTTTTCAACTTCGCTAAAATGCATATTTTGATTTACTGAAGAAACCTGCGCTGGCCCCAGGCAAATATAACTGTGTGAGAATATTTCACAGAGCACTTTCCTCTCCCACTGCCTTTAGGGAGAAAACTGCCGTGCTCAAAAACCAGGGGGAGGAAAAATGAAATAAAAAATACATCGAAGTAATGGCCACTAAGTGCGGAGGGGAAGCAGATTTCTGAGCCAACTTCCAAACTCCTGTGGCTCTGGCGTGCCTTTGAGACAATCTCACTCTGCCTTCTGTTGCTTAAATAGTAATTATTAAAGGCATCAGTGAAAAATGCCCGCTCCACCGAGGCCACATCCCTGACCGTCCTTCCTTGCCTTGTCAGTGGAGCAGAAGCTAGCTACAGTAAGAGTCCCTTCTCTGGCTCCAAGTTCCACTTCATTTAAGGCCAGAAGAGGGACCACAGCCTACCCACAGCCCTGCCAGGAGCGAGGAAGGAGCAGACATGACTGTTCTTGGCGTGAAATACAATCCCTCTGTAAAGAGACCAGACTTTGCATCTCCTGTGGGAAGACTCCAGGCAGGGCGTGGGTTTCTCCCCAGTCTCCTTCCCACCCCTCCTCTGGAGAAGCCTGGGAGAGTTGGATTGCCAGGACCACTTGGACATGACTTAAATAGGGAATCCCTCTTCTTAGCATCAATGCTGGAAGGCATCCAGGTCCCAGAGTCGTCCTTCCTGGTCGTCCGAAGAGATGGTGGATGAGTCCAAGGGCTCACGCCACGGAGCAGGTGAGGGGCTCCCGCGGCCAGAGCGCAGACACTCGGGTGGGACTTGCAACATCAGGTCCATCTGCATCCCTTGGGGTGCCTGGAGGAGCAGGGAATGTGGAAGCACAGAGCCCTTCCTGAAGGGGAAGGCAGGTGCTCCCACCAGGCAACGATGCGGTTCCATAATCCTGCATGAGCGCCTCTGTGTACGAGACCCTGTCTGGGCCCAGAACACATGATTGAGAAATTCAGGTGCCATCCCCAACATGTGCAGACAGACACACAGATTACTAATAAAAAACACATCAAGCCCCACACAAACCTGAAGCTGGGAACATCCATTCCACCAGGGGACAAGGACAACACAGGAGGGAACTGGAACTGAAATTTACAGGTTCTCCCATCACCCAGGTGCAGACAGGGCGGGCAATACTCAGACCAAGCGCTTCAAGGTCATTCTAAGGAACTGGGACTTTACCCTGCAGACTGGGGGTGACTGAAGGCAGAAGTGGGTTGTAGAGAAAGTGGGTGCAAAGCAGGGAGACCCAGGAACAGGTGAAAGGGTCATGGGAGCCCACTCTGGGGCAATGGTGGGAGGGATGGAGAAGACGGAAATGGGGGACATGGAAAGACCGGCAAAAGCTCCAGGTTTCATCCAGACTCCAAGGGGCACCCAAGGCACCGAGGAGAAGCAGGCCTGGACCACTGGTCTCGTATCCAGAAGTAGAACCAGAGGACGCCACAGCTGGGGGTGAAGAGCTTGGTTTGGACGGTGAGGGTGAAGAGTTCAGTATACAACATGAAATACAGACTTGAAACCCAGGAGAGGCAGGGCCTGAAGATACAGATGTGGCGTCATGAGCGTACACATGGAAACTGAAGCCATTGGAAAAAAACAGTTTCTTTCAAGCCAGAGTCCTCTCACAAGAGAAAAGAGAGCCAAGGACACACACAGAGGCCCCGGAATCTCCAAGGGGAGGCAGGAGAAAGGCAGGGTCTGCACAGTGAGCAGCAGAGAGAACGGTGCCCCAGACCAAGAGGAGGTTTTCCTTTGAGACAGAAAAGGATAATTAACATCAACAGTTGCTGCAGAGAAGCCAGGAAGGATGAGGGCTGGAAACTGGCCATGGGATTCGGTCACGAAGCGTTCTCAGTGAATCCTAAAATGAGAAGGTTCCAGGGAGTGGGTGGGGAGGCAGAGCCCGACTTCTACGGTCAAGGAGAAGATGGGAAGGAAAGTGGACAGACAGAACTGCAGCAGGAAAGGTTTGAGAGAAACCTTACAGAGTGAGAATGACAGCACATTTGTGAGTAGTGGAGGCCGAGGGATTCAGAGTAGGTACCGAGATATCTTACTAGTTCAGCTCAGAAGAGAAGCGTGAGTTGCAAGTAACTCGGGAATTGTCCCAGAGTGTTGATGGCTGAAGCCACACCCACAGACGACATGCCTCACGGAGAACGAAAGGAAAGACAAAAGCAAGGACCTTGATGTATAAGAGGGGCTGGGCAAGAGCTTCTTTTCCAATTTCCATCCCCTACATCCTGCTCAATCCATAAGGCTGAAATTCCAGCCACATTTGCTTCTAGAAGCGGCTCCCCGATATTAAAGCACATGGGAAATCTTCATGTTTTTTGTTCTTTGCGACACTGAGGCTCTATAAATGGTAAACAGGTAAATGAAGGCAGATCCTATAGGACCCAGGGTCAAAGCCACAGGTTACTTACCTCTCCCCTTGACAGTCTGCAGCTTTCAGCCATGTGAAATCAATCAATCAGAAGTTGAGCCTTCCCCCGTAACTCCAGCAGAATACTGGATAACGTCACAACATGTACCAAATAGAAACACGTGGGTTATGCGAAAGACACATCATGATAACCAAACAGAACGGCTAAAAAAAATCAGGACTCAATAAAATGCTGAATGAGCTCGTAAAATACTTTCACTAACATATAATTAACATACAATAAAAAGTACAGATCTTAATCAGTTCCACAAGTTTTAACCACTACCTGTGCTCATGTGATCACAGCCCCAATCCGCATTTAGTTCTTTCTTCTCCACTACCCAGGAAGCTTCCCGGCTCTTCCCAGTCACTTCCCCTCCCTGCCCACTTCACCACCACAGACTGGTTTGTCCTTCTTTTGTTTTCTAGATCCATCCATATGGTTGTGTCAGTAGTTCATTCTTCTTATAGCTCAGTGGTATACGGTGCTCAGTGGTAAACAAATAATAATTTATTTACCCCATTTTCAGATGATGGCTATGTGAGCTGTTTCCAGTCTGGGGCTTTATATAAACATTCCTCTGCAAGTCTTTTCATGAACGTGTATTTTCTTCTAAGTAGTGGAATTGCTGGATCACAGTGCAGATGTTCAGTTCCTAAAAAGTGCCAAACAAGTCTCCAAAGAGGTTGCTGTACCACTGAATGCTTGTAACAGTCCACAATCTCCTCGATATTTGATGCTGGTGGTCTTTCTCATCTGAGCCATTCTAATAGGTGGTATCTCATGGTGATTTTAATCTGTATTCCCTGATGAGTGAGATGTTGAGCACTTTTCCATGCGTCTGCTCTATCGCCCATATGGGGATCTTGTGAAGTGCCTACACAAAGTGCACAGGTGTATACATTCTGACAAACAGAGTTGTATAACCACAACCATAATCAAAATATACAGATTTCTGTCATCCCCAAAAGTTCCCATATGCTCTTCTCAGCCAGCACTCCTCCATCTCCAATCCCCAGCAACCACTGACCTATTTCCGAATAGTTCTACCTTTTCCAGAATATCAGGTAGAACTATGTGGAAATAAAAGATTTCCTGTTGAGTCTGGCTTCTTCTCATTACAAAGAATGCTTGTGAGATCTGGCCATGTTGTATCAGTTTCTTTTTATTGCTGACAGTATTCCAAGGAAGATGGTGATTCATTCACCACTTGAATGAATGACATTTGGGTTTTCAGCTACTAGAAATCACGAATAAAGCCACTGTCGACATAACTTCTCATTCTCTTAGATAAATACCTAGCAGTGGGACTGTTGGGTCATACTATAAGTACAGATTTAAGATTTTCTTAAACATTTTAAAGCGTCTATTCAAATCTCTTGCCCATTTTTAAACTGGGTTGTTTTCATTTTATTGAGTTTTAAGAGTTCTTCACACATCCTGGATATAAGCCCTTTATTAGACATATGCTTTGCAAAAATTTCCTCCCAGTCTGTGGCTTGTCTTTCCACTTGTCTTAACAGTATCTTTGGAAGAACAGAATTTTAAAATTTTGATGAAGTCTGAAATCCATTTTCTTTCTCTTGCGGATTGTGCTAAGAAATCTTTGCTTGTTCCAGTCACAAAAATTTTTTTTTTCTTCTGGAAGCTTTCAAGTTTCAGATTCTAAACTTAGGCCATAATTCACTTTGAGTTCATTTTTATACATGGTCCAAGATAAGGGTTGAGGTTCATGTTTTTTGCATACAATGTCTCATTGTTCCATTATAATTTGTTGAAAACGCCATCCTTTCTCCATTGAATTGCCTTTGCACCTTTGTCGAAAATCAATTGACCATGTATGTGTGGGTCTATTTCTGGAGCGTCTATTCTGTCCCATTGATCTGTGTGTCTATCCCTCTACAATACTACACTGTCTTGATTACAGGTGCTTTATAGGAAGTCTTGAAAATCAGGCAATACAATCTTCTAGCTTTGTTCTTTTCAAACTTGATTTGGTTTTTCTAGCTCCTTTGTATTTCCATATAAACTTTATAATCAGCTTGTCTGAATTTTGACTGGGATGGCACAGAATTCATAAATCAATTTAAGGAAAAAAACAAATCTTAACAAAACTGAATCTCTCAATCCACAGTAGAGCCCACCATTTATGGAAATCTCTCATTTCTCTCAGCAATGTTTTGTAGTTTTCGGTGGAGAAGTCTTACACTCTTTTACTTATAGTTTTATTCTAAGGTGTTTGATGTTTTTGAAACTACTGTAAATGGTACTGATTAAATTTCTTCCTTTCCCCCCTAATATATAAAAATACAATGGACTTTGTATCCTGCAGCCTTGTTGAATCCACTTTCTTTCTTGTGGCACAAATACATATATTCCCCAAGATTTTTCATAGTCATGTTGTTTGCAAATACAGGTTACATTCTGGAGTTAGATTACTTTGTCTGAAACTACAAAGGATAGGTGCTTTTCAATGATTGGAAAGTGTTCACAATTTCATTAAAAAAAAAAAAAAAACCCTTGGAGAAATTTCACTTAATTTGTGATGTCAAATTTTTATCTCTGAGCTTTATTTCCTTCTCTTGCTAGATTAACGTCCTCTTACAAGTGAGGTGGGGAGGCTGTGTGGCTATGTGGCGGGGGATGCCATCATTGGGGAGTTTAGGCATTCCTTCCAGACATCACCTCATTCCCCAGTGTGTATCAATGCCAGCAACAAGCCTGGGGATCACCCGCAGCCCAGTCTCAGTGCACCTCCACCCTCTATTAAATGTTGGATTTCACATGTGATTTTTCAAAGAGCTCTGGGGAGTGGGGCTGTTAATGGTCTTTTTTCCACCAGCACATAAGGCATGTAATAAGGTCTCAATGACAAGTAACCAGTAATCCAATGATAATACACACTAGTAGAGTTTGAAATGTAAAAACTGGGACTTCCCTGGTGGACCAGTGGTTAAGACTCCATGCTCTTTCACTGCAAGGTACACGGATTCAATCCCTGGTAGAGGAACTAAGATCTCACATGCTGCTTGGTGTGATCAAAAATTAAAGTTAAAAAAAAAAAAAAGAAATGTAAAACCTTGAACAAGAAGGCAGCATCAAGTTCACCAAGTTTATGGCTCAACTGTTCAAGTCCATAGAAACAAGGAAACAGATCAACTGATGAAAACTGGACAAAGGACTGTATTTTAAATGTATTTCTGCCACCGTCTGATTTTTTTTCTGTCCTGCATCCTTATATAATTTGACTAAAGTCCTCAGATAGATCTGTGGTGTCAACACTAGGATCTATCTAAAGTTAATTATTGTCTCCATCACAAAAGTCAAGTAATTATTTATCAAGCTACTGTTTTTGCCCTATCGTCTCAGGCATGATGTCTTTATTATGAGGTGGTGAGACTATGTATGTGTGTGCGCTTCTGTGTTATGCATATAATTTTTAACGCAGGAATAACTCTAGAGCACTCTGCTGCCATTCTATCAAATGCAAGGCAAGTGATTGCCGAGTTCCCAATTATGTTCAACCTTAAATCACACTGTTTGGTCTGGTTGTATATCCAGCCCTACAGGGAGTTGTGCAAAGGTATATATTTGGCAAGCTTTCAAACCACGACTACAAAACATGCGCTGAAGAAAATGATTCAAAATATTAAGAAAGCAGTCATTTATTTTAGAAAGCTTGTTCACGTGAGACAATAAGCTGCTTCCCAGAATAGGCTCCACCATCAGGAAAACGCTATGAGCCAGCACACGCTGGCTAGAGCCTGCCTCTCAGCCGCCACACGGCCGTGATTATGATCCATCATCCAAGGCGCATCAAAGGTGGATAAGCGGCTGGCCACACTTCATGATGGCAGCCAAGCTGTCAAGGACAGCAAACCCTACTCTACCCTGGAGAAGCGCCCCAGGCACAGATGACCTCATGGACCCTAGAAACCTACCTGATTTTCCCTATGGATCCTCATGGGAGCACTCTGTAGCACTTGGACACAGAATCAGAATGGAAGCCAGGAGCATTCTGGTGCTTGGTCTAGATGAACTACTTCATTGAAAAATAATACTTTGAACAAAACAAACCAGGGGCTCCAAGGCAACCATACCTGTTATCAATCAGGCGGTCTGCTACATGATAAAAGGTTAATAATGTCCATCTAGTCAAAGCTATGATTTTTCCAGTAGTCACATATGGATGTGAGAGTTGGACCACAAGGAAGGCAGAGCACCAAAGAATTGATGCTTTTGAACTATGGTGCTGGGGAAGACTCATGAGAGTCCCTTGGACTGCAAGGAGATCCAACCAGTCCATCCTAAAGATCAGTCCTGAATATGTACCAGAAGGACTGATGTTGAAGCTGAAGCTCCAATACTTTGGCCACCTGATGCAAAGAGCCGACTCACTGGAAAAGACCCTAATGTTGGGAAAAACTGAGGGCAGGAGGAGAAAGGGGCGACAGAGGATGAGATGGTTGGATGGCATCACCGACTCAATAGACATGAGTCTGAGCAAACTCCAGGAGTTGGCAAAAGAGAAGGAAGCCTGGCATGCTGCAGTCCATGGGGTCTCAAAGAGTGGGACACAACTTAATGACTGAACAACAACAATGTCCTTCTAGGGATCAGGCTAGCTGGGCCTTTAAGCTTGGACAACTGAAACAAAAGAGATTCTGAGATGAGACTCAAGAAAATCTCATTCCAGTGTCTTTCCTGAACACCCACTGGAAACTTGTACCACTCGAGGGGCCAATGACAAGCCAATTCCATCCAGGATAACTGTTCCCAAGGACCAGCCTGTTCTCCTACCATCTATGAGCTTTAACTTATCTGCCGGAAAGAATTTGTATCTTCTCCTTCCATCACTCCAACCTGAGGAATGGGCAACAGATGAATCTTATAAAGTATAGATAATAATTGTATGCGTGTGTGTTTGTGTGTGTGCGTGCTCACATGTCCAGCTCTTTGTGGTCCCATGGACTGCAGCCGGCCAGGCTCCTCTGTCCATGGAATTCTCCAGGCAAGAATATTGGAATGGGTTGCCATTCCCTACTCCAGGGAATCTTCCGGACCCAGGGATCAAAACTGTGTCTCTTCTGTCTCCTGTATTGGCGGGTGGATTCTTTACCACTAGCACCACCTAGGTAACAATTAGTTTTCTCTAAATCAGGACACACTAAAATTTAACAAATACTTAAGTTTCTCAACCAACTTAAGGAAGTGTTTAATAAGCCAACCCCAGAGCCAAGACAAGGAATACAAAACTGCATTTTATTAGCTTAACCACTGGAATCTCAACTTCCCTAAGGCAATGACTTCGAATCTATGGGGTTTTTCTGATACCACCAAACACAGCATTGCAACGAAGAGGAAAGTTATGTACTGATGGGACAGCCAGGAATTTCTGCAAATATCTAAGACAGGACTTACTAGAAAAGGACAACCATGCAGCTTGTGAGCTGGAAATCATTTAGGATCTTTTAAGGGTAAGAAAGGAAAAATGAACAATTGTAAATAAATGAGTTGCTTTCCCTTGCTAATATCCAAGGCCAGTGAAATGCAACCAGTGTGTCTGTCCAGGGGGCCAACCTCACTTTTTCAAGCTGGATTAAGGGGCCTCGTTTCATTTTCAAGCAATTAAATAACAAGGTCCATAGACATTAAATGTGTGTCAAGCACATTGTCAAGTGTACCGTAAACACTTATTTTTTAATAATCCACAAGGGAAAGTCACAGCCCTTCATATACTTAATGAGATTACTGACCACTAATGGGAAGTATGTATGGCAACATGTTTAGCATATTCAGTTGACTAAACCAGCAAGTTAATTTCAAAAGCAATCAACCAAAGGGTCGAATTGGAAGAGGGAGACAGTTCAGGGGGATGCAGTGGATGGTTTCTAACGTTTGTTATCAGAGAAGAGTGGCTCCAGTAGAGACAGCCTTACTGAGTGTTCAGTAACTAGGAAACCAGTGATGGACAGGCACTCCCAATGTTTCTCCCTGCTACTAGCAGACCTCAAACACCAGCCCACCAGCAACTCATCATGGGAACACTGCCTGCAGTGCCACCCACTTCTTACAAAGGAGACCCTCCATAAACTGGTCAAAACCCATCCATCTTCCAGCCCAATCTACCCAGCTTCATCTCATATCCCTCAATCCTCCATAGGTGGGCCATTCCTCAGCTCTGCCTGCCTGCATCCTGCTTGAACCTGTTCTCCATCCGGGCAAGGGGGACCAGACAACCCAGGACCTGGACTTGGGTGGTATTAGGCTACGTCACAGAGAGACGGGAGAGGCTGTCTTCAATCAATTCTGATGAGCCGAGGCACAAAAACAACTCAACCCCTTCTGCTCTGGGGCTTTATCCATAGGTTTTGATTCTAAAGGGCCCATGTCACCATATACTAACTGACAAGTTACTGTTTTTACTCATACAACCCAACCACCGTAACAATATGCTGATAAAGATAGCAACGCTCATGGGAAGCCACACGGGGATGCTTCTGCCTAATTAGCAGACAGGCCTCCCGGGTTCTACAACCCAGTCCCCGACTAGCACATTGGAGACCAAAGTAAATGCTTCAACTGACAGTGGGAAGTGGCATCATATGCTTGAGATGCGGTGAGTTGGAAATATGAGTCTTTTCTCCCTAAGGAAGCTGAACATGAAAGGTTCAATGAACTACTTCCAGGAACCATTACCAACTTTCTAGGTATCAGCAGACTTTCCACATTTTCCTCCTAAATATCTGAGATGTCAACAGGAGGAAACCCCAGGAACCAAAAGGAAATACCCACCGAAGTTCAGATTTCTGCAAACACAGTATCTTAGCAGATTTGTCCCCTCATCGCAGAATAAACACTGAACACTGAAAGCTTCCCCCTCATGCTCATGAGGAAGATGCTATAGGAGAAATCACAAAAAATGAGCCTGTCTCTCAAGCTGCGCATGAGTGCGTCAGGGAGGCAATGCTGTCCTGTCCCATGGCCAGCGAGGAGGCCAAGCACCCCTGATGGCTCTCACTGTGAGCCAAGAACACTGGCATCGTTAACTTTCTGTGGGGTGTGGGGAGGGGACCATGTTCACTCACATCCTTCTCAGGACACAAGCTGATGTTTAAGTACAGCCACTCTGTGAAGCCCAAGACGTCAACTTCAATGTCTAAAGACAAGATTTACAGCACTATCTTTTCAATGGTACTTCAAGCCACCGGCGGACAAGGACTTTAGGACTGTCCTTCCAGGTGCCCAGTTATACCAGGTCAGAGTCCCCTAGTAACACTGGCAATTTCCGGGTTCCTTGCCTGCATCCAACTTTATCAGAGATGATCTGTGAACTTACGGGCACTTCCAGCTGAGCAGACAAGGGCCCTGTCCTAACAGCCTGCATTCTAATGGAGTAGGGAGGGGAGGAGAAAACATTTCGGACATTAACAAATGCTATTAAAAATACACACGCACACACAAACCCTGAAGGATGACAGAATGAGGGGGGCTGTGCTAGACTGGGTTGTCCAGGAGGGCCTCTCTGGGAGATGACATTTGAGTGACATCAAGAAGCCGGCATGGCAGGGGAAGGAGGGAAGGGCACTCCCACAAAAGAAACAGCCAAGGAGAGAGAAGCATGCTTGGTGCGTTCTGGGTGCAGGAAGCATCAGCGGCCCCAGGAGGGTCAATGTCAGGAAGTGTAAGCCTGGCAGAACCAGACCTCGCAGGCCAACCTCATGCCAACAGGTGGAAAGTCAGCTCAGGGTTCAAGCAAGCTAGTGACCTCCTCTTAGTTATATTCTGAATAACTGACACTGGCCCTGCCAGGGAGACAAGGAGGCCACCTAGGAACATCCAGGTGGCGGACATCCAGGCAAAGAAAATGAGGGCAGCAGATTCAGGAGGCACCATGGAGACGTGGAACATGGAAGAGGTCCTGGAAAGGGAACTGAAGGACTTCCAGAGTCCACATCTGGGGTTGGGGGAAAGGGCCAAATCAAGGTCGCTTCTGACTTGAAGCACTGCTGAACTTGGGTGTTGGCCCTTATCTTCACTGTCACAAGTATCTCCAGGCTCTTTCCACCGACAGTGAACTTCAACCCGCACCAGCCAACTTTTGACAGTTTACAAAGGTCACTGCACTTGCTCCAAAACTGAAAGGCAGCCTCAGGAACTAATACTCACAATCCACTCCAAGAAGAAAGGTAAGGAAGTTCCAGCCTAAAGGAGAGTCAACAGAGCCCAGAGAAGGTACCTGAGCTACTCACCCTCCTCCACCCACAACATTGCCCCCTCAACTGAACTATTTCCTGGCTCTGCCCAGGCCCTCCACACAAGGAGCGGCTCTCAGAGGGTTTTCAGCTTCCTTTAACCAGGCTTTTTTTCTCCCCCTCCACTTGGTTCACACATTGTTATTTTACCTTCAATTTTTTACCTGAGCTGCATGGCATGTGGAATCTTAGTTCCCCAACCAGTGATCAAACCTGGGCTCTCTGTATTGGAAGCACAGTCCTAACCACTGGACTGCCAGGGAAGTCCCCTAACCAGGCTTTATAAAAAACAGATACTTTTTCTCCCTTAAGTTTGTCACCATTTAAAATGCTGTGCTGGTTAGCAGTAATTATGTAAATGCAAGCAGCCGTGTCTGTTTTTAAAGGGGAACCCCATTTTGCATTCTTACATCCTAAAATGTTTAAAATAGCTAGTCCAGCCATGTTTTCACTTTATTCAAACTGTTTATGTGGACTTAAATACAGGTTCAGCGGAAACCAAAGCGAGTCACACATTTGCTTTCTATTAAACATCTAAATCAGAAGATTAAAAACCTATTTTACATTTAACAGAAAGAGCCGTCAAATCAGCACAGCAACAGTCTCACAGTATTTCCTACCAAGCACGGCTGTGGTCTGAGAGGTAATCAATTTTGGAAGGGAGGGCTGGGTTTCTTTAAACTCTTCAAAAAGAGAAAAATACATCTGAGCAAACCTTTAATTATAGTATCTTCCAAAGAACTTACAAAGCCTTTATTCTTTCCAAACCTAATGCTTTTTAAAGGCAAGTCTTGCCCCTTAATTCCACATGAAATATTCAGTCTAGCATAATTAAATTTTATTCAATGCTATTTTTGTTGGGTTCACAGAAATAGAGGGTGATGGCATCTTTAAAACAAACTTGCTAGCAACTTCACTTTCGCAGGGAATGGTCGGTTCTTAAAACTGAACTTAAAATGCAAATTCCACTCCAAAGGCATATTTCAGTCCAACACAGATGGGTGGGTTGTCACATTCAACCTGCAAAGGAATCACTGGCCCCTCCTCTCCTCCACTCACTAAACTGTACTTGCCACAAGGTACCTCTGAACACAGATCTCATTTTTCAACATATAAATACTGGGGCCTAGTTTAATTTTTCATGTGAATCTATCTGGTAGGTAAAGAAAGCAGAAAGGAAAAAGGGAAAAGGGAAAGTAGTACCCATCCATGGCTGAAAGACATGTATAATCCGAATTAATATTTGGGTAACTACACCATTTGTGGGGAGTCAGCTTGATGTTTTTGGACATTATTCTTATTAGCATAACCAAAATCTTAATCTCTTTTCCAATCAGTGTCAGTAAGCTACATGTGAACACAGAACACCTCTCTCTCAAACTGGTGACCCAGATCACAGAACTCAAGAAAAAGAGAAGTGGTAATACACTTCTTGAGTGATTCACAGCCAACTTCACCAGCCACAGAAAGCCAAGGACCCCATCTTGTCTGACATCCCCAGCACCAGCCCATGGGAGGCCCTCCGATGGAACAGAACCCTGTAATAATGCACATCTCCCCCACAAATGTGCACGGGAGGCAGAAATGCTCATTTTCCATCTGCACTCGCATCAGCAGGGACCGTCCCAGATAAACGGTGACCCAGCCTCAGTCCAGCCAGACGGTCCCATTTGTTTTATAACTTCCTAAAAGGCACCACACCTGAAGAGGGCAACCAAAACAACGACAACAAAGATTTTTTTATTAAGTGACATCTGATATTGCTGTAAGGCAGCAGCTTGCCCACCTGGTGCTAGGGGCCATCAGAAAAACCACCAAGGACGTACCCCAGATGCTGCTCCAATTCAGAGCTGCCGGGCTAGAACCAGGCAAATACTCAGATGCTTCGTCAGCATTAATAAAAAAAAAAAAAAAAGACTTCTTTAATGAGACTGTTAGAACTGTAAAATGTATCTTAAATTTTTTTAAATTAAAAAATATATCTTAATTCTTATACTTGACTTTGGCTTTATGGGTTCATTTATATTATTTTTTTGACTGCGCCAGGTCTTAGCTGTGTCATGCAGTATGCGAACTCTCAGTGTGGCATGTGGGATCTAGTTCCCTGACCAGGAACTGAATCTGGGCCCCTTCACTGGGAATGCAGAGTCTTAGCCATTGGACCAGCAGGAAATTCCCTATGTCATTGATTTTAAAAATGACCACCCACCAAACTCAGCCAAGTGGTTGGTGAGAACAGCCTGAGAAAAGCTGTCACTACAGCCACTGATGGGTTCCTCTGAACTTGTGGCTCCGCAAGAGTTAAGTGAGCTGCAGAAAATGGAGATGTAGCCGAAACTCAAACCAAACAAACAAATGTGATACAAAATTAAACTTTCATGCCACAGAAACAGGTATTCGAATGTAAAGCATCTACCCCAACTTATCTGCAAAAGATTTCTTTGAGACTCATTTTTGTTTTCTGTTCAGACCTAATAAATGTTTAAATAAGACGTTCTGCTAGCTTTTCAAGAACCTGGCCCATTCATCACTTTTTCCAACTACAGCATCTTCTCGTTCTAACATCTCAGCGGCTCCTGCAGAAAAGATGCAGAGTCGCGGTGTCTCTGTAGCACAGGACGCCCTCAGCAGAGGTTGCAGATTCACTGGGGCCTGCGGAGGCTCAGCGCCACACACACCAGGGAACCCCGGGGGCAGAAATGGGGAGATTCTGTTAAATTGAGCCTAATGTTTCATAACACTCAGGAAGGGTCCAGGCTGAAACAAAATACATAAGCTGTCGATTATGTATTGAAAAATTATTGTCCATATTAAAAGTATAAAAGTGATCACTGGGGTGAAGTTGGCCAAATTATTTTTTTCAATTAATTTTTATTGGAGGATAATTGCTTTACAATGTTGTGTTAGTTTCTGCTGTACAACAAAGTGAGTCAGCTATACGTATACATATATCCCCTCTATTTTGGATTTCCTTCCCATTCAGGTCACCACAGAGCACTGAGTAGAGTTCTCTGAGCTATACAGAAGGTCCTCATTAGTTATCTATTTTATACATAGTGGTGTATATACATCAATCCCAATCTCCCATTCATCCCACTGCCCCCACTTTCCTCTCAGTGTCCATGCCTTTGTTTTCGGAGTCTGTGTCTCTATTTCTGCTTTGCAAATAAGATCATCCATACCATTTTTCTAGATCCCACATATATGCAGTAATATATGATATTTGTTTTTCTCTTTCTGACTTAGGAAGTTAGCCAACTCAAATGGGAGGAAAGAAGCATTTCCACAGCCACGTCCCTGCAGCAGTGCTGGGCAGACACGGGTGGAGGGCCCAGTCTATGTCTGCAGGGCCTCTCTACTAAACTTGGACTCCAACTCCTGCTATGTGACCTCAATCAGGAGGTGACAAAGCTCTCCCTGCCTCTCTCACGATTGCTAAGAAACCAAATAATGTGCCTGTGGAATAATTTTCTTAAAACTGTAAAGGCACATAAAATTTGAGTTGCTACTATTTTTTATTTCTATCATAATGCTACTTATAGATTAGTGATATATTAAAACTAGTCGGTGAACTTTTAACTGGGGAACCCTCAAAGTTTCTTTCTCTATTTCTGAATATCAGAAACATTTAGGGATCAGCAGTGGAGGTTGGTAGTTGATATATACAGCTGATTCACTTCATTGTACAGCAGAAACTAACACAACACTGTAAAGCAATTATATTCCAATTAAAAAAAAAAAAAAAAAACCTCAAAGAAAGAAAAAGCATATGCTTCTACTTTGACTTAAATTGTGATGGCATGATCAGCAGCTCTGAGACTGGCAAAAATGCCCAGTTGAAATAATGACACAAACTGCCTACTTTGTCTTTCCTTTGGTTGCATAGCTCATTAACTGCATAAACAGAGAAACTATTTAGGTGTTAAGATCCTGGAAAATCAAAGAAGGTTATTCTAATGCCAAATGGCCACAGACATGGACCAAGGTAAAAACAGGTGGGTTTAGAAGCAAATGCCCCATCTACAGTGAAACTTGAGCTATTAAAGGCAACCATTTTGGCTTTAGGAAAGCACTAAGTTGGCATGTAAAGCCAAATCTGATCAAAGTTCCCAGGGATAATACATGAAAAGTCACCAGGAAACCCCACAGTATAGAAGTGAGGCGTGCAGCAAAAACTAGGGGAGGAGTATATGTCAACTCTGTACCATTTTTGCAATTTTGCTATAATATAAAATTATTCCAAAATGAAAAGTTCTGTTGTCGAAGTGACCTTTTAAATGTAAAAAGGGAGAGAGAAACTTGCTTTTTAGGAAGAAAAGGAAACTTGCATATTTAATAGCACTCTGTGCAGTTCAGTTCAAGGCTTTTTCAGATTTCAACTCATTTCAACCTCACAACATCATCTTGACACAGCTCAGAATCAACAGCAGCAGCCCCACCTCACAGCAAAAGAAACTCATAAAAAAACGATTTCCCCAGGAGATTCCACAGCTTTTCGGAGGTGGAGGTGGGACCCAGTTCCTAGCCTGCCCAATCCCAAAGTCCAAAGCATAACCCACTCTGGCCAAGGGACTAAGTGGAAAAGGTGGGGCTGCCCTCTTGGGAATATGGAGATGGGACATGGACATCTACCTGATACCAAAACCCTAGTTGTTGCTCAGTTGCCAGTCTTGTCCAATCTGCAACAATATGGACTGTAGTGCACCAGGATTCCCCGGCCTTCACCATCTCCCAGAGTTTGCTCAAACTCATGTCCACTGTGTCGTCAGCTGTACAGTGAGTCACCCAGAGACCATCACTCTAGGAGGAGATCTGGGCCCCTCTTTGAACAAACAAGAGATGTGTCTAAAAACGGATGTCCTGGTGCCCCGTGGAAAATTTTAATCCTGGTATACTTTCTTACAATAAGTTCACTTGACAATGCTTTCCCCCGGAAATCATCCCACAAACTAATAAGCTTCTAAAGAAGGCTCCCTGGAAGACTGTTTCTGGTGAACTCAGGACCACAGCTCCACGGAGTAGGAAACTGACCAGCACGTAAAAAGTACAGAGTGACAGGTGGGCACAAACCAACCACCGTGCAACTTTTCGAAACACATTGAAAAAAAAGCTCAGAGAAAAACAGTGATAAGGTGGCTCCTCTTGAGAAAAGCCATCTGAAGGCTGATGGGTCAGCCCTCTCTGCCTGGCATTCTGCGTGCCACCAGAGGGCACTAACTCATGTCATTGCTCTGGAAATCCTCAGGTCACACACTGAACGGCAGGAAGGTTGAATGAAAGCTAGACTTCAAATCAATGAAAGGATAAATCTGACAGGGGCTTTAAGTACGTGGTGGCCATAAATTTCAATTTAATTCCATAAAACTTAGAAGTGTACAGATGATGTGCAGAGTATGCTAAAAAACAGAAAGCTAATTGATGCTTCAGATCTATGAAAATAAAGGATTTCAAAACAACGCTGAGAGATACGCATTTGCTTCTGCACCTTTTGTCACCGGGGTTGTCATTTGGATAACACACCCAGCAGCTCCAACATATGTATACAAAGCAGCACAAAGAAAAACACTTTCCGCTACTTCGTTACTTTAAAAAGCCACTCTTCACTGAATTACAAATGGACATTTACCATAATAAAATTATAGTACAGTTTATTATGCATGATTAAAACATGATTTAATCTTTTGTACAAAACTCCTGTAAGAATAAATAGCGAACATTTACCGGCGCTCATTATGCCCTAGGTTGCTATTCTGAGCACATTACACTTATTTAATACTCATAACGTCCCTCTGAGAGGCTGTAAAATTCTATTTTAGTAAAAAGTTCAACCTTGCATTTCTTCAAGGCAATCAGGAATTTTTCTTTACATCTGTGTCTACCATCAATGATTTATTTGTCCACAAGACTGTAAATGCAGATCTGTGAGTTCTGCCTCATTAACTCCCTTCTGTAATTATTTCTTCACCCCAGAATTCATACTTCTTATGCTTCCATGGGATGGTAACATTACATAATCAAAAGGGTTCAGCAAAAAGTTTAATGAAAAATGCATTTATGCCCTGAAACAGATTTGGGTTTTTTTTTGTTTTTTTTTTTTTGCTTTGTGGTACATTAAAAAAAAAAAAATCTAGCCTTGGCTTTACACACTTAATTTAAGAGAAACTGAAACTTATCTAGTTCTATTAGAAATCCTGGCTACTTCTCCATGTGACACAAAATTCAAGTTCAGTTGGGCCTGCTTTCCCTGCTTTTAGTTGACTTCTTCAGTGTCCAATAAATAATCGGAGTTTAGACTGAAATAAGCAAAATTGGACCAATAAAGTACATTACCCCTGAAAAGAAGTTTCAGCTCTTTAAATAATTCGTCACAACATAGAGACACAAATAAACTCACCTTGAGATAAAGGCCCACATCACGGGGTACTGTCTCCTTGGTTTTGTTTTTGTTCTTTGTATTTAAAAAAAAAAAAAGAAAACAAAGAAAGAAAAAGAGAAAAAACATACAACCTCCTCAAAGAACAACATCTTCAGGTACAGTATCAGTATTCTGGTCTATGCCAACATGCAAAGAAAAAAGACAGAGCACCTGGCACACTCATGAAGGTAATCTGGAACAAAAGTGCCCTGTTACTATCGCCTAAACAAATGCCTCCCAGTTCCCTCTGCATCTCTGTTAATGTTCATTTGATTTACAAAATATTTTGGTTTACTTGTTTATTTGATGCCAAGTTTTATTAAGTTATTAAATATCAAAAAAATTTTTCATTCCTATTTTCAACCTCCCTACTTCTGTTTTTTGATGCTTCTTTCCAGTCTCTCATCAGATGTGTTGATGGTAAAATATCCCAGAGACATGACTTAACGTATTTCCTACATCTATGTCTTCTACATCTTCATCAGGAAACACGGACATTCTAACATGTAGAAAGTTTTATTATAATCTTAACTCTGAGGCCTGTTATGTACCCTTTACCAGTCCGACAATTATTTCAATTACAACAAAGTTTTTCTAATCCTCCCCCCAAACTGCACTGCTTTGTCATTCTGAGAAGTCATGTAAGAGAGGTATATTGAAGGAAAACATTCAGGAAGGATGAGATGCCCACTCCCCCGTTGGGCAGCATGGACTTAAGACTCTACACTGTGGTGTGTCCTGGGCTCTGGGGACACTGGGTGCACATGTCAGAGGCCTTGCCCTGCTCTCATGGAGCTTCCATCCTCCTGGGAGTCAGACAGGGGCCAATAGACAGCCCATCGCTCTTACATAAAGGGCAGCTCCCTGACGGGACCGACAGTGGCATGTGGGTGTACAGGTGGTCACACAGGCCTCTGTGACCAGATGACACGTGGACAGAGCTAGGTCAGGCCGGAGGTCTCTTTCATAACTCTGAATGAACCAAGACTGGGTCACTTTAATCTATTTCATTTTTAGTAACATTCGAATCAAATTAATGTCGGGTTTTGAGTACAATTAATTCACTAATAGAATTGTCTTGAAGCCAGACATGGCGCTGGCAGGATGGCCGTGCTCTCCCTACGAGTTCTGCCAGCTCTCACTCCAGTGGCAGCCCTCCGGCTCCGGCTCTGTGGCTCCCTCTTCTCGCCGCACCCATGAACAAGTGTGTGGTGAGAGCCTGAAATAAATAAGTGTAAAGTGGGTCAAGACCGTCGCTTCTATTTCTGTTTTCAACTGAAGAAAATGTGCCCCATTTCCTGAGGCAGAAAAGAGAGGCTGGGTAAAAGCAAACTGAAGTCTATACTAAACACTTACATATATACATACATGTACACACATATAAGTAACACACACTACTATATACACAGATATTCCCGCACGCCTGACTTATTTCCCTGTGGTAACTCAAAATTGGTTCTTTCCATAATCATGACAGTGTAACTTTAACTGTTTCGTAGGTTGTATCTTTAAGAGGCCACAAAATTTTCTTAAAGGGTCAAACTACAGATTTGAAGTTTCAGAGATGATCAAGGTTCAGATTCAATTTACACTAATTTCAGGAGAATTTTTTACTGACTCGGCATATTCAGTAAACTACTTCGGTTTGTTTTGTTTTTTCCTAACAGAGTCCCGGGGGAGTCATTATGTACAATCAGCTCTCTAATTCAGATGAATGTGTCTAAGTACATATTGATACAGCACAACACAATGCTTCAAGAGGCTCCCCTGCTAGCGACTATTAGTTGAAGCACAGGACTAAAAAGGTGAACTTCTTAAATTGAATTCCGAGCACGTCCAATCGTCACTTCCTTGACCAGTTTCACAAGTTAGAAAAACCTTTTTAATTTCAAAGGATACTAAATGAGGCAAAGAACTAGCAGTTTCAAATCATGAAAGATCCTAGTGATAAGCTACATAGGTGGTTCCTGCAGTATCCTCAAAACTACCCAAATGCACTTGGATGCAGAAAGCAAGCCTCGAAAATCTGTTCTCCGGAAATCTACCTCTTCTTTACCTCCTCTTGCTCAAGTACCTTTCGGGGGAAGAGCCATAAAGTCACTGATCTGGGGTCTAACACTGAATACTGTGCTTATGCGTCTTAACAGGCCAAGTTGGGAACACACAGTGTTGGGGAGAGAAGTGAAAAAGTTAATCGCTCAGGCTCCTCTTCCATGGAATTCTCCAGAAAAGAACACTGGAGTGGGTAGCCATTCCCTTCTCCAGGGGATCTTCTCAACCCAGGGATTGAATCCAGGTCTCCCGTGGTGTAGGTGGATTCTTTACCATCTGAGCCCCAGGTAAAGAGACGCTATCTAATTTGTTTTTCAAATTTGGGACTGTTTTCCAACCAAACCTCAGACTGACTGACTGACTGCAAGTGTGACTACTGAATTCCAGTCAATCAAGGTAAAGACAAGACCAATCATCATATTCAGGCATGTGTCCAAGGCTGAGAGATCAGTCAACTTCACAAGACTTGAAGGCAGTCCTGAAAAGGACACGTCACAAAAAGAAAAGAGCTTCTTCCAGGGGAAGTTCTCATGAAATTTACGATCTATTTTCCTAGGTGCTGTTCAATTACATAACTAGTTAATTCTGAAGGAGATCAACCCTGGGTTTTCCTTGGAAGGAATGATGCTAAAGCTGAAACTCCAGTACTTTGGCCACCTCATGCAAAGAGTTGACTCAATGGCAAAGACTTTGATGCTGGGAGGGATTGGGGGCAAGAGGAGAAGGGGACGACCAAGGATGAGATGGCTGGATGGCATCACTAACTCGATGGACGTGAGTCTGAATGAACTCCGGGAGTTGGTGACGGACAGGGAAGCCTGGCGTGCTGCGATTCATGGGGTCACAAAGAGTCGGACACGACTGAGTGACTGAACTGAACTGAAGACACCAGAACCACAAATGATTTTATGACAGCCAAAAGTAAACTTCACATATACAGATATTTTTTAACATAAAATGTGATTGTCTCCAGGGAATCAGACAGCAGCTTCAAACTTGTTTTCTGTTGCTCTTTGAACATTTGCTTTCTGTTACCCAGAATGCAGATTTGCTTTCTGCTACCTAAATTTTGAGATCTGTATGAATATGGGATTTTCCCAGCAAGAATACTAGAGTGTACAAAATAAAAAGTTAAAAAAAAAAAAGAATACTAGAGTGGGTTGCCATTTCCTCCTCCAGGGGATCTTCCCAACCCAGGGACTGAACTGGCGTCTCTTAGTTCTCCTGCACTGGCAGACATGTTCTTTACCACTAGCACCACATGGAAAGCCCCTGTATGAACAAAGACAGTATTTATTCTCTTCCCTCAAAGTTATTAAGTTTACCTCTTTGACTTGAAGGTACATGACCCCAGTGTCACTTGCCCATTCACCCACTCATAGCCATATGCAGTTACTGGGCTGGGTGCTATAGAAGTAGAAACAGGTGGGGCCCAGCACCTGCTCCAACCAGACAGCTCAGGGTTTAGTGAATTAAATACACCAATACCAAGAGAAATTACAGTGCGACGTGGCAAGGACCCTCAGAGCGATGTGGAAGGCAATGCCCATGCGTGAATCGACAGGCCGTGCAGAAAGGGTGTGGAGAGTGACCACTGGGCTGGCCTACAGGAGTGCCTGCCAGATAAAGCCCAAGTGGGGGGAAGGGTCGAGAGAGAGACTGAGTGTGTGAAAGGACAGGTGTGTGGGAAGGTGAGGATAGGGTGTGAGATGTGGCTGCTGCAGGCACGTTGCACTTGATCAGGAAGGGCTGTGGGGTCTAGTATTTCTCTACCTGAACCTACAGCAACAGGGCTTCCCAGGTATTTCAGCAGTAAAGAATCTGCTTATCAATGCAGGAGACGTGGGCTTCATCACTGGGTCAGGAAGATCCCCTGGGGGAGGAAATGGCAACCCACTCCAGTATCTTTCCTGGAGAATTCCATGGACAGAGGAGCCTGGCAGGCTATATACTCCATGGGGTCACAGAGAGTCAGACTCGACTGAGGAACTAAACCACCACCACCATCTACATCCAGAGATGGGAGCGTCTGGTTAATGGATACTTCATTGGTAAAGGCAAACCCAGATGACAGTGCAGAGAACCATCCAGAGAGCCGGCCTGCATGTGGGTTCCTTGTCCCTGTACAAGGGAGGGGCAAGTGCTTGCCCACATCAGGCCAAACATCTGCCCTGGTTAAGGTTCTACTGGCTTCGCTGGTTAAAGCGTACATTTCTGAAGGAATAAATTACAAGTTTAAATGTTACATTTTGGATTTTCTGAGGCAAGAATTACAGGAAGATCATGATAGGTGACCGGGTATAAATTTTTAAAATGAGCAAAAGTCCAAAGCTCATCTTCATGGTCTCCTATACACACTGACCTTTACTTTCAAAGAAGCTAGAACTGTGTACCAAATTAAGTAATTACGCTAATGATGCTTTTAAAAAGCTAGTCCTGTGGTTCTCTTACATAACTGTGTTATAATTTACAAATTCCATCATAAAATACTTCTTCCTTTGCTGGGATACATTCCAGTCCGTTCGTCATAAAGATTTATGTGTAAAGGAGTGACTTTCTAAGCAAAACACCACTTACTGAGCAGGAAAAACCTCAAGACAAACTGTAATTAAGCCATTAATGTTATTTTAATTTCTTGCTTAATTTCCAGCTCTTGGTATTCATTTCCCTATCAGATGGAAAACGTTTTAATTAGAATAAAGACAGTTTAAGAAAACTTATGCAATGAGTAAGCTTTCATTATTACTAAATTGTGTCTATTGAGTCTTTTCTTTTGTATGAATACAGTGGGCGAGAAGGCCATGATATTTACATAAAGGTGCACAGTGAGGGACCAGGTGGATTCTGTGTGATGCTCAAGGGGTTCCTGAAGTTGGGACTCAGACTGTTTGGGTAGACCTTGCTTTCTCACGACATCATCTCACAAGAAATCAACCACCAATGATTCCTTCAATACAAAGCCATCTAAGGACAAAGATTCAGACACGAGGCTCAAGGTGAAAGTCGCTCAGTCATGTCCGACTCTGTGATCCCATGGACTCTACAGTCCATGGAATTCTCCAGGCCAGAATACTGAAATGGGTAGCCTTTCCCTTCTCCAGGGGATCTTCCCAACCCAGGGATCGAACCCAGATCTCCTGCATTGCAGGCAGATTGTTAACCAGCTGAGCCACAAGTCTCAAGGTGGGCTCCTCCTAATTTGGGGGCTGGCAGAACTTTTGAGGATTTGGGCTTAATACAGAAAACAACAAGGGAGAGAGTCAGGGTATCCATTCACCTCTTTCCCTGGAGTTCATTACTGGTATGGGAAGGAGTAAGAACATGTGTGTAGCTGAAGTGTTCTGTTCACCCTTTCTGTTACAATATGCTAAAAAGGAAGAGCAGCTTTCTGACCTACCATCAGTGTTTGTGCACGCATGCTCAATCACTGCAAAGAGTCGTGTCGACTCTTTGCAACCCTGTGGACCGTAGCCTGCTAGGCCCCTCTGTTCATGGGATTTCTCAGGCAAGGATACTGGAGTGGGTTGCCAGTTCCTCCTTCAGGGGATCTCCCCAACCCAGGGATCAAACCCACATCTCCTGTGGCTCCTGCATTAGAAGGTGGATTCTTTACCACTGAGCCACCTGGGAAGTGAACATGCACGCACACATGCACTGCCCACAAAGGGTTAAAAAAAACAGCCTTCTGACCACCCATAAATGTTTATCAATTTTAAATATACACTGCGGATCAAAGCTGACACCTACACACACACACGTACCCACGGGCACACCTCATTTTACTGCACTTCACGATATTCTGGGTTTTTACAAACTGAGGGCTGGTGGCAGCCCTGGATCAAGCAAGTCTATTAGCACCATTTTTCCAACAGGATTTGCATACTTCACATCTGTGTGTCATGTTTTGGTAATTCTTAAAATATTTCACTTTTTCATTATTATTCTATTTGTTATGATGATCTCTGATCAGAGATCTTTGATGTTACTCTTGCAAAAAGATTATGACTAGCTAGAAGGCTCAATGACAGTTAACATTTTTTGGGAAAGAGTATGTTTTTAATTAAAGTACATACATTCACAAGACTCTGATGCTAGGAGGGATTGGGGGCAGAAGGAGAAGAGGACGACAGAGGATGGTATCACTGACTTGATGGGCCTGAGTTTGAGTGAACTTCAGGAGCTGGTGATGGACAAGGGGGGCCTGGCGTGCTGCAATTCATGGGGTCGCAAGGAGTCGGCCATGACTGAGTGACTGAACTGAAATGAAACATTATTTTTACACATAATGCTAGTTTTCTATACTTAACAGACTACAGTGTAGTGTAAACATAACTTCTAAAAGCACTGGGAAACCAAAAAAATCCATGTAATTTGTTTATTGCATTATTTAATTTATTGCAGTGGTCTGGAATCAAACCCGCAATATCTCCGAGGTATGCCTGTGTGTGTCTATGTGCGTGTGTATTCAAATTCTTTGCATAATAAATGGTGTGTATGTGTGTGTATTTAAGTTACTTCCATAATAAATGGCTGGGCCATGCCTGCCTTTTAAAAGCATCAGAGGGCAGGCAGGTTCTGTATCACAAGACTGTCTCAAAAAGCTAGTAAACGTGAGCTTCTTCAGAGATTCAAACACATTTAGGATTGTTAAGTATAACTAATAGAATTTGCAAGGTGAAAGCTGCTTAGCTGTATCCGACTCTTTGCAACCCCATGGACTATAAAGTCCATGGAATTCTCCAGGCCAGAATACTGGAGTGAGTAGCCATTCCCTTCTCCAGGGGATCTTCCCAACTCAGGAATTGTACCCAAGGTCTCCTGCATTGCAGGCAGATTCTTTACCAGCTGGGCCAGGGAAGCCCATAGAATTCGAGGATTATGCCAAAATCTAGGAATCTAAAGATGTGACAAAACAAAGAATCTAAAGGATAAAAGTAAAAACTCATGTGAAAAGTTGCCCTACTAGGGAGATCCTGGAAAAACTATGGCCCTGTGTTCTGCTATTGTTGTGACTCAGAAATCTTGCCGTGAATTCCCAATTCCAAGGAATTACCACTCTGATCTGCCTGGAGGCAAGAGCAAGGGCCCAAAATATCACAGATGCTTTGAGAAATGACAGTATTGGGCAGAAAACACTTCACAGTGGGCAGAAGGCGAAGAGTAGAGGCCACTGGCGCAGCAACCCTAACAAGGGTCCCAGCCTCCCTCTCCAACCCTGCTCATCTCATCAGGATCATAAGTGGTTTCAAATCCACAAAGACAAAAAAAAAAAAAAAATCCACAAAGACAATCGGTCACAAGCCTTGGCCTCCCTGTTCCTGACCCACTCCTTCTGACACCCTTGGACTGCACTTCCATGGTCATTTCCGAGACCTAGGCTATCCAGTATGGTAGCTCAAGTCACATGTGGCTTTTGAGGCGTGCTGAGTCTGAACTAAGTACAAAATAAAGACAAAACACCTCAACAATTTTTATATTGACCATCAGTTCAGTTCAGTCGCTCAGTCACGTCCGACCCTTTGCGACCCCATGAACCACAGCACGCCAGGCCTCCCTATCCATCACCAACTGCCAGAGTCTACCCAAACCCATGTCCACTGAGTCGGTGATGCCATCCAACCATCTCATCCTCCGTCGTCCCCTTCTCCTCCTGCCCTCAATTCACAAAATACTCTAGATACACGGGGCTACGTAAAATATATTAACATTAACTTCACTTCTTTATACTGTTTTAAAATATGGCTCCTAGATCATTAAAAATTACACATCGGTCACACTATATTTCTATTGGACGGCACTGCTCTAGACCTTGATGGTAACCACAACTGCACCCCTTCACAACATCAAGTTCAAGCATCCCATTCTGACTATCTCTACTCCAACAATTCCATGGCCCTCCTTCCTTGAATGCACGGGCTTCCCTCATGGCTCGGCGGTCAAAAAAATCCGCCTGCCAATGCAAGAGAGGTGTGTTTGATCCCTGGTCCAGGAAGATCCCCTGGAGTAGGAAATGGCAATCCACTCCAGTATGCTTGCCTGGGTAATCCCATGGACAGAAAAGCCTGGTGGGCTACAGTCCATGGGGTTGTAAAGAGTTAGACATGATTGAGAACTAAACAATTCCTTGAATGCAGTGACCCAGGGCCTCCTGCTGCCTCTCTTCTCACTCACGCTTCACTTTTGCCCCCTGCTTGGTCCAGAGGCCACTACCCACCATCACACGGGGTGCTTGGCTCCCTTGCCCCTCCCCTGCCAGCACTCCCCAGGCTGACTTCCAAACCTAGGTCAAATCCAGCTCTTGGCATCCTCCCAGCCCACACTGCTGCTGCTGCTGCTGCTAAGTCGCTTCAGTCGTGTCCAACTCTGTGTGACCCCATAGACGGCAGCCCACTAGGCTCCCTTGTCCCTGGGATTCTCCGGCAAGAACACTGGAGTGGGCTGCCATTTCCTTCTCCAATGCATGAAAGTGAAAAGTGAAAATGAAGTCGCTAAGTCGTGCCCGACTCTCAGCGACCCCATGGACTGCAGCCTACCAGGCTCCAGTGGGGTGCCATTGCCTTCTCCTTCTCTTTCTGGGGCAGCAGAAAACACAGCTTCCAAAGCACCTGCTCTGCTTCCTCTCCTCCCATTTGTGCTTGAACCAGCAGTGACACCCTTGCCATTTCATTCATCTGGCTCTTATCAAAGTCACCAGTGACCCACGCTGCCAGGCCCAGGGTCAGCTCTCAGCATGCATCTCACCTGACTTTAGAAGGTTTGACACAGACGACCTTGTTCTCTGCTTTGACACACGCTCCTCCAAGACAACTCTACTTTCCTGGTTTCCCTCCATGGAGTTCCTTCTCACCTCCTTCGCTCCCTTCTCCCCTTCCTCTCATCACTGAGTACCTCTGTGCTCTATCCATTCACATTCCCTACTGGATTCCATTTATTTCAGAGTTTTACAACCCTTCGATCCACTGACAACAGTGAGAAGCCTGGCTCAAGTCGAGACCCCTCCTCTAAACTGCCTGCCTACTGCACCTATCCACATGGCATCATGATGTTAACACAACACAGGGCTGTCTCCTGGCCCATCTCCCTCACCTGCTGCTCCCACAGTCTTCCCCATCTCAGTGAATGGGAACTGCATTTCCAGTTGCTCGGTGCAAAAACATTGGCATCATCCCCAACTCCTCACGTTTGCAGACAACCACTCAGCTCTTTCCCTGAAATGCATCCAGCATCTGACCGCTTCTCACTGCCCTGGTCCAGACGAGCCACCACAGGCCTCTGCAACAGTCTCTTCACGAGTCTCCCTGCCTCCATCCCTGGCCCCCCTAAACCAGGGATCAACAAACTTTTTCTTAAAGAGCCAGAGAGTAAATATCTCAGGCTCTGTGAGCCAGATGGTCTCTGTTGCAACTACTCAACTTGGCTGTCGCAGCTTGAAAGCAGCCTACATACTACGCAGACAACTGAGCGTGGCTCTGCGCCAATAAAACCGGAGCTTAAACGGACACTGAAACCTGAATTTCATACAAGTTTCATGTGCCACAGAATATTCTTACTCATCTTACTTCTTTCCCAACCCTCTAGCAATGTAAAGAAAGAACATTCTTGGTTTGCTGGCTGCCCAGAAACAGGCAGCAGCTGGATTTGGCCCTGGGGACAAGGTAAGCCAACCTTTGCCCTAAACTACTCTCTGCATTGCATGGAAAGTGATCCCTTTATATATATTGTTTTGGCCAAGCCATGCAGCATTTGGAATCTTAGTTCCCTGACCAGCAGACCGAACCTGTGCGCCCTACAGTGGAAGCTCACAGTCTTAGCCAGTGGATTACCAGGGAAGCTCCCAAAGTGACTGTTTTAATCATGTCATTTTCCTGCTCAAAAATTCTTGGCTGGCTCCCCTTCTGATTCAGTAAAACCAAAGAACTGCCCACGCCCTACAAGGCCCAACCACCTCATCTGCTCCCCTCCACTGTCCTTACCCAGTGTGACCACAGAGGCCTTTGTGCTTCTCTTTTGCTATTGCTGAGCCCACAACTACACCGGGACCTTCGCTTTTGTTGTCCCCACTGCGTGGAGTACCCTCCACCCAGATATCTACATGAATCACAGTGCCACTTCCTTCAAATCGCCGTAGGAGAGACACCTGCTCCCTCCACACCAGCCAAGGCAGTGCCCGTGTGCACACACACCCACGTCAACATCCAGAACATTCACTGTTCTTTGTCACACTTATTACCATACAGTATTTCTTTATTCAGGTAGAAATAAACAGATTAGGCCATTTTTTAACAGGCAAACAAGATGGCCCAGTGTTCATGAAACATGAAGGCAAACAACCTGGGCAGGGATGCCAACAGCACTGGTGCTGGGACCCTGGGTGAGTTATTTTTAACCTCTCCGTGCCTCAGTTTCCCTCTCTGTGAAACAGGGACAGTAACAGCGCCTGTCTCCTCAGTGTTCTGAGCGCTATGAGGTGCTCAAAGTGGGGTATGTAGTCACTCACTGTCATCTTTTTGTTTGTAACTCCTCCCGGCCAACCAGAAAATAGGCTCTTTGAAAGCAGGCCTCGCTTTGTTTACTGCTTTACTCCTGTACCTAGGACGGTGCCTGCTACTAGGCACTGGGTAAATATTTACGGGACAAATGGATAAATGTTTTGAATTTAAGTCTCTCTCGAGGAGTGGAGAACACTGCCCTAGCCCCCAGCGTTATACAGGTATCAGGGACAGCAAAACTCTCTTAAAACCTCACCGCAGCAAGAGAAAAAAAAACCTTAACTATTCCAGGTGGGCTTCTGGTGTTTTTCTCCAGGGTGAAACCTGGAGGTGAGCCCTCAAAGCCAGGCTCTGAGGGGCAGCAGTGTCACTCATAGACAGTCTCCTATAGTCACAAACTGTGCTGAATACTCAGGGCTCATGTCTTCGAGTCTCTAACAAAGTTACACAAGAAATGGACCCTACAGTCGGATTCCAATTCCGCAAGTAAAACACCAACTTAATAGCAGCGCAGCTCTGTACAGGTCTAACAACACTTCCTGGGCACAAGCACAAAAGACTATTTAGTCAAAGCAGCTGACACTTAATTGACTTCTTAAAAAAAAAGAACATCTCATCAAATGAAAGTCTTTCCTAAGCAAAACGGTGGTTTAAAAAAACCTTTCATCCACCCATCTCACACCCCCAACACTCACAACCGCCACAGTACCATGGATATGGCAGCTCTCCTAAGATGACTGAGCTCTGACTGATAAACAGCACTAACATGAGCTAAAGTACTACGAGTCCTGACATCCTGGGGCCTTTAGTGGGAAGATATTAACACTCATACATGTCCTGGTATAACATAGCTCTTCTTCCAGTGAGAATCCTACTTCCTTTAAAGACACAGGACAACATGGCCACCCGCCAGAGTAGACAACTACTCTCCTTACCCTTTAAAATGCTTCCCCATGAAATAAGAAATGAACACCTTTAGTGTTGGTTCTACCAAGGAGAACGAGTGAGTGAGATGTCGGTGGTAAAAAACACATTTATGTCCATTAGCAGAGAATTCAGGTGTAGAAGTGCCTGCCTGCAATGAATGTCAGAAAACCATGTGCCTGGATACGTAAGTGACTATGAGGAAGGGTAAGAAACTAGGGGGGTCAGTGGGGGAAGAACCCCAGAGGTCAGAGTGAACTGCCTGCCCACCTCCTGGGTGGCTCTGGCCTAATGACAGGGACACAGCCTGGGGGTGGGTTTTTCTCAGAAGTGACAAGACCTGAAATTCATCTTTTCCTGTTAACCCAGGAATGGCTTCATTTTTTTTATTCTGCAGCTGGCTGGCTAGCTACTGAGGTCACCATGACCCGGAACAGAGGACACACAGGAGGCAGGCGGCATCCGTCCCAGCTCTGTCCTGCCCTGCTACATGGGGAGCCAAACCTGAACAGTCAGGATGGTAGCTCTCTAATTTAATACTGTATTTAGCAGATGATCCCAAATAACACTTTGTCAGCTTTTGTGATCTAGCACAAAACCACATGCCTTGTGATATACCAGCTGGGCTCTGGTAATGCCCTTGACTGGAGGCTTAAAGGCTTTTGTTGGGACATAACTTTGATGTACTGAATTTCCATTTCAAACTGCGATGATTATCCCTGGGTTTGGTGTAGCAGAGACTGCTACCAAGATTCGACTGTGGCTAGTTAATAAGACGACCTCTGCCTTCTGGTCTACTTCTGGGAGCGCTGTCGCTACTCTGCTCTGCTTGTTTGCAAGATCGAAAAGCCGTTTGGTTTACAGGATGCGGGCATCAGAACCATCTGCCTGGTCTGGTGTTTCTTTAATTAAAACTTTAATTACAGATATATCTCTGCACAGATATGTGCTGTCTATCAGCTCCTGTTCTTAATTACCTGTGCTAATGAGAGCTGAAAGGAGAGTGAATGTTGGCTGGGTGTCTCTTACGTGCCAGCACTCATGTCAGACGGTGGAACACATGCCAGGGCAGGTAAGAGAAACCCAGAGTCAATGCTGCCACCAACTTGCCCCCTCGCTGTCAGTCCTTCTCCCAGCACTACAGAAGGAGGAGAAAAGTCCTCTGGCTTCTCCCGGCGGGGGAAACAAGGGGCTAAGGGGGGAAAAACACTCCAAAGGACCCGTAAGGAGATAGGGAGGACTGGGGCGACTGGGGCGTCGCAGGCTGGCCATCCACGTGCTTGCTGTGCGGGCACCCACATCTGTCCCGGATCTAAAGCCTGTGATTCTGAGGCGCGTCACCTGGTGCCATGGCAACCAGGGCCCCGGTTTCCCGGGAGAGCACAACTGCCAATGAGAACAGACAGGAGCTGCATCCCACGTGCTCTGACTGCGGAGCGACCCCGCCGCCGCCTCAGCCAGCAGTCACCCCCCTGCCGACGAGGGCAGATGTTCACTGAAGAATGGCAAAAGTATCTTCCACAGTTGGACC